>OX376203.1:4230000-4634968 GCA_947363905.1 Lithophane semibrunnea | reverse complement strand
CTCTTTCTCTTTCTCTTTCTCTTTCTCTTTCTCTTTCTCTTTTCTTTCTCTTTCTCTTTCTCTTTCTCTTTCTCTTTCTTTTTCTCTTCTCTTAGTCTTTCTCCTTCTCTTTCTCTTTCTCTTCTTCTTTTTCTTTCTCTTTCTCTTTCTTTCTTAATCTTTCTTTCTCTTCAAACAGGTAATCCAACTTAAGGGCCATAGTTTCCTGACTGACCTTGCGCATGTTGGCGGAGCTTAAGTCCCTACTCTAGACACGCGCGGTGGCGCGCTTCACTAAAATGTTGATCAAAGAATATGCAGGGGCGCAGACATGCGCACGTAGGCCGCCATTTTCGCCTACGATTCCATTGCCTCATTAATGGTAAATGCAAGGCTGATATTTGTATAGATCGATACTTATGTTTGTGCGTATACGTATATTTTATGTTTTGAACAGGACATTATTTTTAGCATATATGTGGAAGAAAACTTTTAATAAAAAAAAAAAAAAAACAACCGGCTTCACAAAAAACAATAAAAAAGTGAAAAGTTACTTTCTTTCTCTTTCCTACATTACTAGCAAATAAATTATTTATTTATTTCTTTCATTCTCTTTCTCTTTCTCTTTCTCTTTCTCTTTCTCTTTCTCTTTCTCTTTCTCTTTCTTTTTCTCTTTCTCTTTCTCTTTCTCTTTCTCTTCCTCTTCTTCTTTCTCTTTCTTTCTTAATCTTTCTTTCTCTTCAAAACAGGTTATCCAGACGTAATATAATACATGGAACTGAAAACATAACTGGCGAATGTGGGTGTACTATAGGTACAACTCTGTCTCACCCTTCGGGGAATAAACGCGTGATGTTTTGTTGATAAATATGTTTGATGAATGACTTATTAAAAACATAGAGTAAAATCACGTATACAGCAGATTTATTTCCTTCTTTCTTTCTTTCTCTTTCTCTTTCTCTCTTTCTCTTTCTTTCTCTTTCTTTCTCTCTCTTTCTTTCTCTTTCTTTCTCTTTCTTACTCTTTCTTTCTCTTTCTTTCTCTTTCTTTCTCTTTCTTCAATTGGGTTTTTCCATCTGAAATTTCTCAGTGGTAGCCTGGAGTCTGGATTTATGGCCGGTCAAACAGATAATCCAGACATGTAATATAATACATGGAACTTTAAACATAACTGGCGAAATGTGGGTGTACTATAGGTACATCTCTGTCTGACCCTTCGGGGAATAAACGCGTGATGTTTTGCTGATAAATATGTTTGATGAATGACTTATTAAAAACAGAGTAAAATCACGTATACAGCAGATTTGTTTCCTTCTTTCTTTCTTTCTCTTTCCTACATTACCAGCAAATAAATGATTTATTTAGCGGCTCCGGCAAATACGAGTGACCATGCACAGACTGAAAAACATAGACAGTCCTCGCAGTAAATGAACCCCCGCATATTTATAATGCTCGATACTGAGTCCATCGTGACCAGGCGACTTTACACGCTGCATTTTTCTAATAATGTTAGCCACACTGTTGGCAGGTATCTTAAGATTTTGCCCCGTCACAATGGGCTCACCACCGGTCACCACACCGGACGAGGGACCCAAGGGCGACCGCACTGTAAAGTGCTTTCTAAACGCCTCGGCAATGTCACAGTGGTCAACTGAACCACCAACACTCATCGGAAAGCAAGGCCTAACGTTCATTTTATTAGTATTTTTCCAAAAACTTTTAAAATCTTTAGAGAAGTGGTCGGATGCAAGGATGTCCATTTTAAATTGCTCTTGATTATCCTGACACCATTTCAATTTAGCTTTTAAATGTTTCCTCGCCTCCGACATCTCATCAAAGATTTGACCATTAACTGGGCCTCAAGTCTGCTATTTTTATAAAATCCGCCATTCCAACACGATCCAACTGTCATTTTGTTAAAAGTTCGTAATCTGCTAATTCATAATGGTCGATCATTGGACGGTCAATGGTCTCGTAATAGAATTGTGTTATAATGGTATTGTGGTATTGCCATTATTATAAAACCCGTTAGTAGAAATGATTTTCGAAAAACTACTACAAAATTTAAACATTTATTTGTGCCAGATTTCATTTTTAAATATTTTTACTTATTTTTTATTCGTGTTTTATGCAATCTAAAGTAGTAGGAAGTTCGTAAATACCAAAAAACTCACAACTATTTTATCTGTTTAGCTGTCAAAGTCAAATGTGACATTACTGCTTACTGACATTTAGCGTCTAAAAATGTGTGGAATAAAATTCAAACCAACACCTCGACTTCAGTTGCAAAACAGTACTGTATTTTTTTATTTTCTTTTGCATATATCTCGAAAATGGTGGGTCCTATTGTAAAAATAATGAAAATTTCGACCCCCCTTTAGGAAGCCCTTAAACCCCTGAGGCTCAACATATTGGTATTTTTTTTTTTTTTTTTTGCATATTTTTCATACTAAATGTGAAAAATTACATAAAAAACACGTCGAAGATGCTGTCCTCCGGCTCTAAAAAAAATCACGGGGTGGGGCCCCGAGAGGCGAGAAAACAAATACCAAGTGAAGGGAGAACAAATAAAGGGGTCGTACTCATTCTCAACAAGCGATGGGCTCGATGACGTCTTGTGCATTCCGCCCATCTTCTTTCTCTAGCATCCACTGCGTTGGCTAGCTCAAGAATATTAGCTCGTAGTGAATACATTGTCTCCAACAAACACCACCACTACTGACTCGTAACGAATTAATAGCAATGATTGCACAATGACGTTATAATGATAAGTCACTGATCAAAGGAACTGTCAAAATTTTAGCAGATTACCGCATAAGTCAGTCATTCATTTGTCATTATGTACGAGATTACCATTAAAAACCATTTCTCTCAATGGAGTGTCAGTGGCTGACCATTGGAAAGTCATAATGACGCCACTCTATTAGTAGATTACCAAACTTGTCAAAATCAACAATTATGAAATCAATGATAGACCATTCTGACACTATTGTAATAGCAGACTTGAGGCCCAGGTCGCCCAGCTAAATCCCACAACTGAAACCTAAGCCGCGCCTCCCGATGAAGGCCCGTTACGTGCTTATTCCACCCAGTGACATAACCTCCCTTCCTGCGACATTTTTCTTATATGTTTGGACGGCTGCTTGTGATAGCGTATCCGTAATTTGTACATATAATTTATCAAGAGCTGAGTGATGTTCCTTATTAGTACAAAAACCATCAGAACATTCACTCAACTCCTGCGGAAAATCTACCAGCCGTAGTTTAGAATGACAGATGTCATGGTATTCATTAGGTTCCCGTCATGCGGGACCGTTATGTCAATGATCATTGCGCGCCGCTCTGTTCGATCCACCACCACTATATCAGGCTTATTGGCAACAATAGTCCTGTCAGTGATGATGGATCGATCCCAGTACAATGTGATATTTCCATTTTCGAGAACTGGGTCGGGCACGTACCTGTAGTACGGCACTTCCGATTCCACTAGGCTGTATTTCAGAGCAAGTTGCTGATGGATAATCCTAGTCTAGTCATTATTAGTCTCCTTATCGCTAATAATAACAGTATTTACCAACCTGCCAGCGCAAGCGCGCTCAACAGCTGTTCTATTTACCGTAGCTAAGCCAGGTCGCGCCGCGTTATCACCAGTAACAGTCATAGTGCTATGGCGCAACACGCACTCACCTGCCGTCCCGCTTTCACTCACGGCGCTGACGCATCTCGCCGGCAGCCCGACCTTATCATTTACTCCCGTCTCAATTATGGGCGATGAGTGACAAGAATGCAATGGTTTGTTATTTAATTTATCATGTGTAGGTGATACACAATCACTGGACTCTTTGACTTCATCAGTGCAAGATACATTGTTGCACGACGTTGATAGTACCATCGGCCCACTATCAAGCGTATTATTTAATAATCCACCTCCCCTTTTTCGATTAACGTTTTGCTCGTGAATTAGAAATGAATTATCTTTATAACAGCCTATCATATTATGATGATCTTTTAATTCACTTTTCGACACATAATTTAGTGGCAAGTCACGCACAGATTTCTCTAAAAGGACTATTCTTTTAAGTAAAGGCGTCACATCAACATGATCGAAATATATGATATATGTGGAAGAAAACTTTACAAAAAAAAAAAAACGACCGACTTCACAAAAAACAATAAAAAAGTGAAAAATAACTTTAGTTTCGGGAGTCGGTGTCTTTGCTAGTGTATTTTCATAATTGACGGAGTAATCGCGTAACATACATACCAAAAAAAAAAACATACAGTCGAATTGAGAACCTCCTCCTTTTTGAAGAAGTCGGTTAAAAATATATTTACAATGCATGTGCTCGAAAAGAGCGTTTTCCAAGCAGCCAAATTGTGCGGAAAGAGCCACTTTTTCGCAATGGTGCTTTTTACTTTTCAGTTTTTAGGGTTCCGTAGTCAACAAGGAACCCTTATAGTTTCGCCATATCGGTCCGTCTGTCTCTCCGCGGCATAGCTCAGAGACTCTTAGTACTGGAAAGCTGTAATTTGGTATGGGTATACAAATAAATCACGCCGACAAAATGGTAAACCAAAAAAAAAAAAAAAATTGTTTATGGTGTCTATACCGATAGTGACAAAAATGTAAATCCGGGATGGCGGCTGGGAAAATTTTGTTTTGTTTTAAATCATACGTGAGAAGGAACTTCGTTCCTGAGGGGGGTCCCCCGACCGCACACGTTGATGTTATTACCTACTTTCGACATAATGTGATCTAGATTTTCTAGAACAATTCGTAATTATTTAACTTCAAATATGAAAGAATGAATAAACAATCGCTCACCAGATAATTACAATAGTACATTACTATTACTGTCGCAGCCTGCAACTGACGCATTGATGGACGATCTTGAAAATGTGGACCGAGGCACACATAAGTGAGTTCATCAATGCTTGGTTGCGGCCAAGACTTAAATAGTACTTTTCTCAAATATGCGCAGAAATTCAAACAGAGTTAATTATAAATTCCAGAATCAATGTCGGACCATGATAATTTTTCACGCGCCAATATGTTCACTTGTTTATTCTTTTAGGGAAGGTGCGTATTTACGCGACCAGGTTTTATACACCAGGTTTTTACTTGTAAGTAGGTACTTACGCCGACCAAGTGCCGACCCGAAATACTCGCAAGACTTCAAAGTATTTTGCTCCGTCGACTCTCGACGCGATTCTGCTCCTTATTTATATGAAGTTACGGATCAATGTTCTGTGCAAGTATTTTTACTTTAAAGGTTTGGAAGTTTTTTTTTTTTTGTAGACGCAATTCTGCTCCTTATTTATATTACGTTACGAATCAATGTTCTATGCAAGTATTCTTTCTTCCGTACATTACTGTCGCGGCCTGCAACTGGGCTATTGATGGCCGATCGTGAAAATGTGGGCCGAGGCAAAACCGAGGCACACATACGTGAGTCCATCAATGCCTGGTTGCGGCCAAGTCTTGTATAGAACTTTTCTCAATCTCACAATGCGCGGAATTTCAAACTAAGTAAATTAATTATAATTTCCAGAATTAATGACGAACAAGGATAATGTTTCACGCACCAATATGTTCATTTGTTTCTTATTTATTTTAAACGGGTTATTCCCAAAGTACCCCATTCTTTTGATCTAAAAAGATAAAAATCTCATACACTACTTCCCAATATACACCAAGGAATTTGTATTATTAAAAAATACTTATTATTTTATTCCCATTCTGCTCCATAGGTATCTTGAATTATTCTCTAAAGTACTCCACCGATTATTCGTTATCAATCTTCAAACTGCTCCATAAACAGCTCTATTTGCAAAACAAATCGAAATTTAAATAAAATCTTTTCTCAAACATGCTTGGAAATTCTAGCATTATTTTGATAAACTTCTTCGAGATCAATCAAAATTGCTGTACTGGTCAAAAACAAGTGACGATGCGGTCAGTGTGTCGTCTTATGCCAAGATCCGACGATCCGCGATTTTGCGGACGGACACGCACGGCAGACGACCACAGACCGCCACGCACCGCGCACCGAGGAACTTCCGATGTCTGCGATACCCCGCACGTACACCTTCCCACGGTGCGTCGTGCGGGCTCGTCTGTGTCCGTCCGCAATATGGCGCACCGTCGGATTACGGCATTAGGGGAATTATCTGTTGTGTTGTGTTATTTGAAAATGGAACGAACTTTCTACTTCAACGCGCAACGCATCAAAGATTTTTAATCAATGGGACTCACGTTACTCTTTCACAAATGCGATCATGATCCTTATTGGTAAGGTTGCACGGAATAATTTCCTATGAAAGTATTTTTTTAAGTTTAGGTTTAGAAGTTTTTTTTTTGTAAACGCTATTGTAATCTTTATTTCTATAGAGTTGAGGATCAATGTTCTATGGAAGTTTTTTTTTTCCACTAAGTCTTGGTTGGAAGTTGGACGTAACCTTTTTTGCATACGCGATTGTACTCCTTATTTGTATGACTTTACAGATCTATTTTCAATGCAGAAAGAAAACACTTGAAAGTATTTCGAGCCCTGGTTTTTGGCACTGGTGTCAAAAGGTGATGGCCCTGGTACCTACTCGATTTTACATAATAAAATAAATAATTTGTCTTTTCTTTCAACTGCGTAGTAATTTTATCTTATCATTAATGCACTGTTTTTAGGGTTCCGTGAACCCTATTACTAAGGCTTCGTTGTCTATCGGTCGGTCTGTCGGTCGGTCGGTCGGTCGGTCGGGCTGTCGGTCGGTCGTTCGGTCGGTCTGTCGGTCCATCGGTCTGTCGGTTGGTCGGTCGCCTACCCTACCTACCTACCTACACTCCCTACCTACCCGCCCTACTTACCTACCTATCCTACCTACCTACCCTACCTACCCTACCTACCCTACCTACCCTACCTACCCTACCTACCCTACCTACCCTACCTACCCTACCTACCCTACCTACCCTACCTACCCTACCTACCCTACCTACCCTACCTACCCTACCTACCCTACCTACCCTACCTACCCTACCTACCCTACCTACCCTACCTACCCTACCTACCCTACCTACCCTACCTACCCTACCTACCCTACCTACCCTACTTACCCTACCTACCTACCCTACCTACCTACCCTACTTATCTACCCTACCTACCTATCCTACCTACCTATCCTACCTACCCTACTTATCTACTCTACCTACCCTACTTACCCTACCTACCCAACCTACCTAGTATGGACCATACCATAGTTGGGAAAAGGCTAGGCAGATGATGACCTACATAAAAACCATATAAACAAAAACAGTATGTACAGTCACGGACTTTAATTGATGAGCCACCTGGCACTGTTCGTATTTTAGCCGTGTAATGCAAATCGGGTTTATTCGGTTCCCGACACGCAAAGTCGTATGTCTTCGTATTAGAAGAAGAAAATTATATTTCATATCTTTACCGGTTGGCTAACCTGCCTGAGAGCAGAACTACAAACTTGACAGCAGTGACTACTCAAAGTCAACCAATTGCAGGTCTAGCAACAGAAACATAGCAACGACTTTGACAATTCAAAAGTGCCTGTAAATGGTTTAATTGAAATAAATGCTTTGAGTTTGAGTTTGAGTTTGATAAACAATTGTTGCTAGGTTACTATTGCGATAGTAACGTTAGCGTACGGAGAAATTCTCTGACATCGATATTTCAACTGTCACTGTCTTCAGTTATGTTTTCAGAATTATTGACTTAATGAGGTATGATTCAAAGGAGGTCAGTATCAAATAGATTGGATAAACTTAATGCAACATTGTATTTATTTTTATCATTAAGAACTTATTAGTTAACCTCTATGGATATTTCCGATTAAAAGTAATTTATTTGTCATCTCGATATTTCAACTGTCACTGTCTTCAGTTATGTTTTCATAATTATCGAGTTAATGAGCTATGATTCAAAGGAGGTCGGTATCAAATAGATTGGATAAACTTAATGCAACATTGTATTTATGTTTATCATTAAGAACTTTTTAGTCACTGTCTTCAGTTATGTTTTCATAATTATCGAGTTAATGAGCTATGATTCAAAGGAGGTCGGTATCAAACAGATTGGATAAACTTAATGCAACATTGTATTTATTTTTATCATTGAGTACTTATTAGTCAACCTCTATGGATATTTCCGATTAAAAGTAATTTATTTGTCATCTTGTTTACGAGCTTGCGATTTGAGTTCGTGTTTAATCGTGTAATCTCGTGAATGTATGAAACTGAAAAATTGAAACGTTTGAAGGTGGCTCATCAATTAAAGTCCGTGACTGTACGTAGAAACCGCAGCACTAATAAAGCATCCACGCGTACAAGACTCTCTGCAGCGAGCTAGTCTAGACACGCACACTATTGTAATTTGTTCGTGATTATTTGCACTAACATACACAAACGTATGTAGTCGGTCAATAGCCGGCGCGGAGCAGCGAGCGACACAACCGTCCCGTCTCAATGCTAACGCGCGACTGCCGCGCGCGCCCGCGCAGAGCACCTCTGAACCTGTATCTATAAGAGGGGTAATTAAAAAAAAAAATTGTTTAATTTACATTTCTGCTCAATACAATCTGTAGTACTTTTAACCATCAATTTTTCAGTATAAAAATATTTCCAAACATCAAAGCCGTTTAGAAGTAGTAGGGAAATATTAGCCAAAAATTGCATTTTGTTAAATATTTTTTAAGGCAAAAGTATTAGTCATACGAAAAAATTGCTCAATACAAAATGTTGTACATGAATCTATGGCAAACATATTTTTTTTTCAGATCTTTTAACCAAGCCGTTAATGAGGAGTAGGCTTTTTAAAGTGACCGTGTTACGGTACTAAACGGGACTAAGCGCCTTAAGCAAGGTGCAGCAATCTACTATTTAATACTTTTCTTTTCAAAAGAAACCAATTAATTTTTCAGCCAGAAATTATTTCTGTGTACAGAATTATGTACAAAACTCTTTCGGTTATTGTCCAATTTCAGTGATATTTCGCCTCTGAGTTGGAGAAAGGCCCAGCAATCCTCCACAGGAGTTTAAGATTTTTCGCCTCACTGGTTAAGGCGAAAATCCGTAGTCTAGAAACTTGTTATGTTTTTCACGGCCGCACAGAAAAATGATAAGTTTGTAATCGCAACAAACGTGTTATACAGCTTATTTAATAAAATTAAAAGTACCTCCAGGGTCTTTTTATCGTTCTCCTTCTTGTAGAGAGGTCAGGGATGATTTCCGGTCCCATACCCGGGACCTCGTTGGCACGTGGATTTCAGAGTTTTCCTTTTATTCCCGCGCGCCTGCAAGTCAGGTCAAGTCAGATCAAGTCAGGTCATTTTAAACGGCATTTATCCATTTGTATTAACCAGCCAGGTCAAGTCAGGTCAATTCAGGTCAAGTCAGGTCTAGTCAGGTCAACTCAAGTCAACTCAACTCAGACAGAGCCGGAGAGACGAGCCTAACAGGGTCCCGATTTACCCTTTTGGTATGGAACCCTAAAAACTGTTTTGCAGTGCAACAATGAAATTTTAACGGATGTGCGTATAACGCTTGTGCGACAAAACTGTACTGCGAATAACCATAGTTCGAATGTACGCTTGGGCGAATAACTGAACCTCGACATCACGCTATTGCGACAAACGATTGTGCGACAATAGTGCGACATCACGGTAGTGCGACAAACGATTGTATGACAGTACCTATTTTAACTCGACATTACGTTGATGCAGTAAGTATTACAGTAGTTTGAAACTACCCAAGTGCAACAGTGCAAGGGCTAATAGTCCTTGTCAAGCCAACACCAGCGAGTCCAAACACGATGGTACTATCTTGTTTTGTTGAGAAGTTCTTATAACCACCTTTCGGCTTCATTAAGAGACCCTCAACACCACCTAGTGGAAAAGCAATGTCAAGACAAATCTAATGAAACAAAACACGACGGGGGTACCTGGATTACTTGAGAATTACATGTGATCACCTTCTGGCTCCATCAATAGACCCTGAACACCATCTAGTGGCAAAGTACTAGTCAATACATAACCAATGAGTCCAAACACGATGGTGCTATCTTGTTTGATTGAGGACTTCCTATAGCCAACTTCCGACTCCATCATCAGACTCTGGACACCACCTACTGTAATAGCACTTGTCGATACATAACGAATGAGTCCAACCACGATGATGCTATCTTGTTTTATTGAGATTTTCCCATGGTCACCTTCCGGCTCGACCATCAGACCCTGAGTACCATCTAGTGTCAAAGCACTTGTTAATAAGTAACCGTGAGTCTAAACACGATCGTGCTATCTTTTTTTATTGAGGAGTTCCTATGGTCAACTTCTGGATCCATCATCAGACCAGCTCCATGGTATCATTTTTTCAAAATGTCTCGATAGTTATGTAAGTATGCCGAGTTTCAGCTCAATCGGATGCTCATGTTTTGGTTTCACTAGATTTGTCTTGACAAATGCTCTGACACTAGGTGGTGTTGAGGGTCTGTTGATGAAGCCGGAAGGTGGTTATAGGAACTTCTCAATAAAAGGCGATAAAAATAGATCTCTTGTTTTTTTTTATATTAAAAAAATAAAACCTTTTGAAAAAGGTGTTTTACGAATGACCAATGGCAGTGCCAGTTTCAGTCATCAAAGTCGCACTAGCGTGATGTCGAGGTCCAGTTATTCGCACTAGCGTAAATTCGAACTAGGGTTATTCGCAGTACAGTTTTGTCGCACAAGCGTTATACGCACATCCGTTTGTTTCTCTCACGTAGTACTCGTACACTCTTTCGTACTAACAATCGAGAGAAGCTTAAAAACATTGTCGAAAAAAAACGGCTAAAACTAAAACGGCATCTATTGGAGGCCAATGTTTTAAAATGTTCGCTTATAGGCTTGAAAGATGATGTTTGCATGGCACCGAATCATTAAAAGTTTATTAATTGACAAAATACCAGAATCCCAATCATATTGAATCACCCATATTTAAAGCTCTGTAGCTCCTTTCATATTTACGATCAAGAGAAGTCGTCATAATAAGAAAATAATATTTTCCTTGATGAGATCTTTCCATTGGTATGTATCTTAACGCAATTGGGTTCCAGCGCAGAAAAGCCCATTCTCCTTTTTCAAATTGAGTTAGATGTTGTCCAATATAATTGACAGTCTCCTGGCAGAGGTATTCCCAAATCGAAATTATGGTTACTCTACTCGAACATTGTATGAGTTAACATTATTTTTGAGATTACACGCGTTAAAGACTGTTCTGAGGGTAAAACGATATGCCATTCTAATGAGGTTAATCTGTCGAATAAATGGATGTTCACCATCGATCACTAATAAAGAACTAGATAAACAATCTCATACAAAAGTTCTCTTAAAAATGTCGCCAATTGTGTTTAGTTAAAATATAATTTCAACCTTACCTACAACGCTTAAAGTCGTATTCACAAAGCTATTACAAAAAGCAATAAAATTTTACGACCGGTACTCACTGCTCAAGATACATCAAAACAACTTCAACCTTATACGCTTGCTTTAAAGTAACAATTACTAAGTGCCAAAAAAAAGTAATAAAATTTTACAACCGAGGCTCGCCGCTAGGACAAGGAACGAATGGAGACGAACCAGAACAATATTTTTTGTTTGTACTGTAAATTATTATGTATGGCAGCTATACTCTAAGTGTGTTCCGCGGAACCCTAGGGTTCCGTGATACCTCTGACGGGGTTCCGTAAGAATTTAGAAAAAAAAATCAAGACACCTCTCTCTGGTCGCTCCGCGGCTGCGCGGACTCCGCGGCCGCGCGGACTCCGCGGCCGCGCGGAGACAAAACACTATGAACGTTATTTATTTATTTATTTGTATTTGTAGAAACATGTGTTACAATAGCTGGTACAATATCTCATAAGTTTGGTATCAACAATTTTATACTTGTACAACCCGTTCGCTCTAAGTTTGCCGTTCTGTGGAATGCGCGTACCCTCCCCCACGTGATAACAAAACTTATAATGTGTCATAGTTTTACCCAAATATTACAATTTTTATTGTTACAATTAAATAAAAAATATTTTTATATTATGTTTTGCTGACGCTACTTTTCGAACGTCATACCTATCGCCAGCGGCAAACTTAAAACGAGCGGGTAGTATACTTGTGAGCGCGTAGTCTCTTTGATAAAAGCCGCCTCTGAATTAGACGCTATAGTTGTCAACAAGCGACTTTCGACTCTAACTTCAAAGGATAAAGTCGATATTGTTTACAACGCAATTTTTAAATTTCTGTTTTTATTTTTGCTTTTTGTTTATCAAAGGTGCCGACTCGAGTATTTTCGAGAATATTTGAGATCGAGTCTAGGACTAAGTATAAAAGCGTCGCCCGTCGTCAGTTGACGATTAGCGTTCGGAGCGATAAGTTACTGCCTACTTACAAGCTCGCTAGCGAAAAACTAGTGTTCATTGTTTTACTGCCTGCTGTATTCTGTTGTCTCAGTTTTGTACATTTCTTCACCGTAGCACAGTACTGTTTTTGCCTCGAAAAACGGGCATCCCCATTTTATTAACTTATACGATAGAACAGGTGATTTTCAAAGTAAGAGTAAAATACCGATGTGCCAATTTTACACCAAACACGAGTAATAATTTTTTGAATATATTTTTTAACTTTTCTTAATTAATTAATTACAAAAAAAGTAAGCATTATTTTACCCTTTTCTTTATTAAGTGTCATAAAACTATATTAAAGATATTAGAAAAAAATACAAAAGAGCACTAACTAGTACAGATGTAAAGAAAAATGCTTTTTTTGTGTTTTTAGATTTTGATTTTTCATGGTTGTATCTTTGCTTAGTTGGATTCAATATTTATTGTAAATCATCTTTAGACCAGAACCAATTACTAAAAAAAAATACACATCCTAATCTCGCGGTATGTAAGAGTTATTCTCTTCTAAAGTTTTTTCTGATAATTTTGATATTAGGGTCATTACTTCAAAAAATATTTTTATTTTTTTTGTGGGTTAAAATTTTATGTTGGATTTTATTTTATCATAGTATAATACTTACTTATCTACTTACATATTTACACCCACTCTCATAAATTTTACAAATAATATTCTTGTAACTATTTATTATGTTTACATCTAACATACAACTAAACTTTAAAAATTAAACTAATATTGTTTCATTCATGTCAAGCCAAGTGCGAAGGTGAACAGCACACCTTACACGAACCATTTTGAGGTACTTTCTACCACCTAAATCTATAAGACCAATGAAGTTCGTTAACGCAAAACTCTCAACAGTTGCAAACAAATAATTGACTTTGAAAACTTACCAAGTTCCATATACATATATAGTTGCAGTAGCAACCTAATAAACTATCTTTCAGATTAGAAGTATTTAATTTACTGACGAAACTAGACAAGGATGAAGGTAGTAAGTTCCGCCCTATTGACGTAGATTTTACTAAAAGAACTGTTGCTATTTTAAGATCGCTGAATATGCCACTTTCTTATAAAGATAATAAACAAGTCAAAAATGTGATTTCCAAATTTACTGCCAAATGTGAAAAACTGTACAAAAAATGTATAATTAAAATACAATACAATACAATATTCCATGAAATTTTTCACCAAAAAATACCATAAATGGTTGAACGAAAACTTTAAAAGCGATTTTCCCAAAAATAGCGAATTAGAAATGGAACAGGTCGGTCCAGGTACTCGTCAAAATGTACCTGGATACTCCCGGATACTCCCGGAGGCTGAAGAGCACCGGCTGTGGCGTTATCCACAGCTTCACAAACTGCCACTCGTGGACCAAGATGAGGGTTGGCGCCCTCACGCCCTCCTCGCAATAAGTCAGCCGGTCGGAGCCCGGACAGACATCCCTCAACAGGTCGGGTCAAGTCCTGTTGAGGCAAAGTGGCGCCATGGGTCTTTTGCGGCTCCATGGTGCCTCAACCCCGTTCCTCCAGACAATATGTAGAGGTTTTGACTTAAGTCTAACGAGGGCGGACCCCTTCCTCGTACCACAAATTGCCCTTCATTGGATAAATGAACTTAAATTCGTATATTGTACATCATACGTATTTAACGTCGTATGATATTAGTAAACTTACAAATATCTAAACGGCTAAAAAATTGTTCATTTACAAAACTAATAGGACTACTAGCATTATAGTTCTGTATTCATTTTAATTAATTTACTTTTTAATTATTTATAAAATAATATGATGATGTATCATTAACATTGTGAAAATCAATGATATTGTAACAAACTCAAACTCAAAGCATTTATTTCAATTAAACCATTTACAGGCACTTTTGAATTGTCAAAAAGTCGGTCAGGTAATATTATTTTTAGATTCGTTAAATAAGAATAAAAAATAAACATTAAGTTCGTAATGTCAGAAAAAAATAAAAAGAAGGGGAAGCAACTCTTTCAGATAACCATATTATAAATATTATGTCCTTAATTTTTTTTTACACATAATTATTATTTTACATTCTTAAATATTTCTTCAAAATAAATAAATAAAAAACTTTTAAAATATAAAAATAGTAGCCAGTAAAATAGTAGCAAATAGTAGTAGTAGTATCGGGAATTAACTTTTTCACAAAAAAAAAACATTAAAAAAAATACGTCTTGTGTCAACCCTAGCGCCGAAATTTCAAAATCCTGTAAATTCTAGATACCATAAGATTTGGATATGATATTTTAAATCGGAACTTCTTAGTGCCAAAGCAACATCTTGTGTCGATATCGCATCCAAATGCCATGAAATAAGCCCATAAAAAAATAAAATCGAAAATATGTAAAATCGATGTTACTCACACACCGGTTAACAATAAAAATTGAGTGTTTGCTTGATAATTTACTTAATATAAAGCATCGAGTAATTGCAATCAAAGATATAACAAAAACGGATTGGATCTGAAGTTATAGCGATTTCTATGGCTTTTATGGAAACCATAGAATAACAATTAAAAAATTTATATCTCCAGGTTGGTACAAAATTGTCAAACTGGTATTTTACTCTTACTTTGAAAATCACCTGTTCTATCGTATAAGTTAATAAAAAGGGGATGTCCGTTTTTCGAGGCAAAAACAATACTGTGCGTAGGTACTAAATTTAGTCTCTTATATAGTAACGATTGTGGATTATTTAAACCCCACTATCCTGACGTGTAACATTATAAATAAATAAGAATGGAACGTTGGCTTAAAGGTGTTAAACGTGTTGCAACAACATCTTCTAATGACGCTGAATGTTCAAAAGCAGTGCGCGCGGAGAATATAGCAATCACCGATTCAGAAGATGATGCCACGACGTCAAGCTCGACGGTTTCAAAGACGAAAAGAAGGAAGTATGATGAATCTTATATCAGTTTCGGATTTGTTGATTCCAACGGCTCACCTCTCTGCATGCTCTGTAGTAAACTGCTTCCTAATAGTTCCATGGCACCTGCCAAATTGCGCCGACATTTAGAAACTGTACACCCCGAGTCTAAAGACAAGAATAAAGAATTTTTTGTTCGCAAAAAAGATCAGTTATTAGAAAGTCAAAAAAATATGATGCATGTAACACAAACTATCAACGAAAAGGCCACGGAGGCATCATATTTAGTTAGCTATCGCATTGTACAAGCAGGTGAAGCGCATACTATCGCTGAGAAATTAATAAAACCATGTGTATTAGACATAACAAAATGTATGCTCGATGAAAAATCTGCAAAGCATCTTTCTACTGTTCCGCTATCAAACGATACTGTTTCACGACGAATCCATGATCTGGCAAGCTACGTCAAACAAGAACTAGTTACACGTATACAAAATACACGATTCGCCTTGCAAATGGACGAGTCGACTGATGTCGCTGGTTTGGCTATCCTGCTGGTTATTGTGAGATATCCATATAAAAGTTCTTTTGAAGAAGACATGCTTATGTGTTCATCGCTGCTTACAAACACTACCGGGGAATTTTTTTTTAATAAAATAAATATATTTTTTGAAGAAAATAATCTCAGTTGGAACAATTGCATTGACATTTGTACAGATGGGGCCAAGGCGATGACAGGTAAAACAGCAGGAGCAGTGTCACGAATTAAAAATAAAGCGCGTAATTGTAGTTCCAGTCATTGTATTCTGCATAGACAAGCACTTGCGATGAAGCAAATGCCGTCAAATCTAAAATTAGTTATGGATGAAGCGGTAAAAATAATTAATTTTATCAAATCACGACCACTACAATCCCGATTGTTCTCATTATTGTGTGAAGATTATGGCAGCAAACATAAAACACTGCTGCTCCATACAGAAGTGCGATGGCTGTCTCGGGGTAAAACTTTAACAAGGCTATTTGAACTTAGAGCCTAGTTACAAATGTTTCTTTCAGCAGATACTTCTTTTAATTTGAAGGACCGTTTGTATGATAAAACTTTGTTGTTCCGATTGTCTTTTATGGCGGATATCTTTCAAAAACTTAACGAATTGAATTTATCGTTGCAAGGTAAACAGACAACAGTGTTTCAGGCCTATAATAAAATAACTGCTTTTAAAAGAAAATTAGATTTTTGGATCATTTGCATTGGTAAGAAAGAAATAGAAAGCTTTAGATTACTCTGTGAGTTTGTTAGCGAAAACGACTCAGTAATGTTTGAAGATGATGTGTTTGAATTGGTCCAATATCTCAGTTCGATGCGCGCATCTTTTGAAAAGTATTTTCCCGAAGAACACAATACAAAAATTAAAGTGAATTCATGGATTCATAATCCTTTTTTACCCAACTTGGAAAAGCCTGAAAACATGTCAAACGAGATATATGGGGGCTTACCATGAATTCTTATAGCAGGTCAATTTTCGACGGAAAGTGAACTGTCGGGCTATTTTGTACCGCGAACATGTCAAATAACAGGCGAGCCAGCGATCACGTGACTAAAGCCGGTCAGTGGTCACGTGACAACATTTCACTGGTCTGACCTGCGTTAAGCTGTACCATCAAGTCCTTTTTGACATGTAAACACTCGACTACTGAACTGCCCTGCAGTCATATTAAGCAGGCGTGTAAAACTTACTTTTAGTGAACTGTTTTCTTTAGTTTCAAATAAAATACGTAAGTACATGTTCATTTGTGAACATGTACTCTGATAATGATCTCTAGATTACAGTGGTAGTAATAATTATACTTCGTCTAACGAGGTTACTGAGAAATACGATCATAACTTTAAAAAATATTTAGTGAGTAGACGAAGCTACACTTCATCGGTATTTGTAGTTTAGTAAAATAGTGCACTGTTCCGTAATGTATAGTAGTTACCTAGGAACGTGGGAATGTATGAACGTAGGAATGTATAGTAGGAACGTAGGGTGTTTTAAACGGTTATTTATTTTTATTACTGTAAGTATCAATTTCAACGTCGGACGACTTCGAAGTAGATAATATTTCATCTAAAAAAGATGCAGGTTGCTCCACCAGGCTCCACCTCTCATCTTTATACGACGTGCAGTTGATACAAAAGCGTTCACCGCACATCTGTAGCTTCGGACTATGTCTTCGCACATTGCGTTGGAATCTCACAGAACAAATAACACAACATCCACCTGGAGTAAATGCTGTACCATCTTGAAGATTCCATATTAATTATAATCCTTCAATAACACACAGGAAAAAAAGAAATATATGAAATTGATGCAATTCGAAAGAAACTGAAAAAATTAAATTATTAAGTGTTGTTGTCCCTTGACTTGACTTGTCTTTCTGACAGTGTCAGATAGTGATGCGGCTAATTTTTGTTTATCTCGTTACTGCAGTGTATAAAATAAAAACTCGATTTAATTTTCTCTCAAGTTACCATAATACTATGTTGTGTAGAGTTAAAGAGTTTTAATAAGAGTGAAAGTATATGTACTGTGGGTTAATGATTTCTGTTGATAACTTGTAATTTGTCATTAAAATCATTATCGTATCATCATTGATTATCAGATTGAGAGTGGAATGTGGAGAAAGCGCTTTTTACAAAGTCGATCAAAGCCGATCTTACCCGAATGTCACTGACTTAAACCCCGTACCAATATGGAACGGTTGCTGTATTTTGGATCGGGCTATGATTCTTTTCTGTTTTTTTTGTGTGCATTTCAAGCGTGCGAAGCTGTTGGAAACCTCCCTCTAGTCTCCCCTCTACTCAATTCAAGTTGAATCTAAGGTAGTTCCTTAGATTCAACTTGAATTGAGTACTTGAATTACATAATCGGAACAATCGAGTGCTTGACCGTTAGTGACTGAGTAAGTAACATCACTAGAGTCAAACTGACAAGCAATCAAAAACTATAATTTTTTATACTTAATGGCTAGGATAGTCGTTCGAAAATAGCAATAACTTTGGTAACTTTCAAGATTATTTTCATAAGTATCTAAAAGGGTCTCCAGTGTCATAATCGTGTTAAATAAGATATTTTATTACGAAAAATAGTTTTTTTTAGAATTCTCTTGATCATTATAAACTGTTATTCAATTAATTTAATGTAGTTCTTTAAAACCGTAAAGCCGGTAACATTGCGAAAAAGTATTTCCGAACGTTTGTTTATAATATGGCGTACCGGTCAACGGTTACGTAGCAGGTCTGAAGTTGATACATTGCAGGTCAGACGGAAATGCTCATGGTACAAATAGAAAACCTGTCAGGTTAGCCTGCTAAGTTGACCTGTCATGTACTTGGCAAGTATTTTAAAAGTTGATGGTAGGGCCCATGAATCTCTTTTAGAAATGTCATCAGACACAAGTATGGAGTCACTGTTCAAAACGACGCCTCTCAATGATTTTTGGTGCAGAATCCAAGATGAATATGCAATGCTTGGCCAAATGGCTCTGGATATTCTGCTCCCGTTCCCAACTACATATTTGTGCGAAACAGGATTCTCTACCTACGCAGCCACGAAAACAAAATATCGCAATAGACTGGACGCCGAAGCTGATATAAGACTCCAACTTTCTTCCATCAAACCTGATATCAACCAATTGATAAAAAATAAAAAACAGTTTCATACGTCCCTCTAGTTAGATTTTTTCTTTTTTAATGTTTTCTATTGTTGTCCTTGCCAAGTGGTGAAGTAAATAATAATTAGTAACTGTTACATTGTACTTTTATTATGCTGATTAATAAAAAATACACTTATAAAAACAATTGTTTTATTGTAGGGTTCCATCAAGTATTTTGCTTCCCAAAAGGGTTCCGTCATTTAAAAAGTTTGAGAACCACTGATGTATGGTATTTTTAACATACTTCAAAAAAAGGAGGAGGTTACTCAATGCGTCGCGTATTTGTAAATATATATGTTTTTTTTTTATGTTTGCACACCACCGATAACTCGAAGACGGATCGACCGATTGAGATGATTCAAACGGTATTACATTAGGTTTGTTCCCAAGTTGGTCCTTTTTACATCTAATCCTTGTTCTGATGATGGAATCTATGAGGAATTGAGGGAACGCCTTAAATATTAAAGGCATACAATTAGCGATTTTGGTATTTTTTGTAACAAATCAGATCTTTACATTCAGAAAATATCATTTCGTGAAGTGGAAAAATAAATAAATGGTGGTGAAATAAATAAATGTCACCACATTTACTTATTAATGAATCTAAATTACTTAAAAAATAAAAAAAAATACAGTCATTTATATATTTATTCTTTATCTTGTGTCAACAATTTTATGATATTGCTTGAAAAACAACTAATATCAACATTCAATACTAAATATAAAACTAACTTAACTAACTTCGAACATACAACGCTTCCTTGGGTCGGCTTGAAGAATTCTTCGGATCTTTGACGTGCTGTAACTGATATCCATTCTCCACACCTCACTGGATCACGAGAAAAGCTAAAAATAATTGAATATTTTCAAAAGACCCACTAAAAAACCACAAAAAAAAAATCAATATCAAAAAACCCGACTCATAAAAAACAACTAACAAGTTCCAAACAAGTCACTTTTCAAGTAGTCTGATGCAGTTGGTGGCAGTTATTTTAGGTCAATTATTCATACATAGGCTGATAAACACATTACCCTCCCTTGCGTCGCGCAGTCGGGTAAATAAAATCAAAAATCAAATCTAGCATTAAAAAAAAAGGATTATTATATAAAGCGTCTCCAACAAATTGAACAGAGTCAACGTGGATAACACAAACAATTTAAGTGGGCATGCGCTAGTATGATTAATACGTTTAGTAAGAGTCTTTACAATTGAGCTGCATTATATCGCCTGCTATTTGTTACGACCTACGACTTAATTTAAAATAAAGTTTTTACGATGATTTCTTGACAAAATATCAGTATTTACAATACAGTGTTAACAATTATATAAAGATAATATTAATACTTACCAAAAATATGAAACTCCATCCTTTTTTAGCGTCCTAGACGTGTGATTTTTGCAGTTTTTAAACGAGCACTGAGACATGTTTACCGTCGGAGCGTTCGAATCAATAGTAAAAGTACTCGAAGTGGTTCGAATGCTACTAGATGAAAAGACCACCCAAATGTTCAAGTGGGCGGTCATTCGGTGAGGACATTTTTTGACGCTGATTGTGTATCTAGTTCTTTATTAGTGATCGATGATGTTCACACAGAAATCCTAGCAATTATAGATAATGAGATATCAGCGTACAAAGTAACGTTTCGACCGCGCGGCCACGTACTTTTTGTTTTGGACTGATTTCGTCCGTTTAACTAAACTTTAGTAGTATTTATTGCTTTCGTTAGCTTTGACAAATTAAGACCTTTCTTTTTGTAACAGTTTTACTGAGTGAAGTCCTAGTTTTAAAGAAATAATCAACATTATAGAAACAACAAGTGCACGATTGCGCGGCCATAACTTCCAAAGTGAATATTTTGTAAAATATTGATCTTGAGCTTATAATTCTTTTTTCGACAATTTTTGACAAATTCGGTCTTCAATTGACAAAAAGAATTACATCTCTGACCCAAGTAGTTGCTGAGATCTCCATGGCCGCGCAATACTCCACGTTACGTTCGCGCGGCCAACTTAAAACCCTTATAACTTTTTTATTTCTACTTTGACAAATTTTTGGTTTGTACCCTTCGATTTTGACAAATTTCGACAATTTTTTGGCCGAAGTTTTTTTTGTTTGGGTAACTTGGCCGAGCAATCGTAACGCACACGTTATAATATATATATTTTTGAAATGTGCTCATTAAGCTCTTTCATTTGATACCCAACATGGTACGATTAACCATTTTTTTTTAAATTCCTGACTTTATGTCCTCTAGAGGGCGCCATTATTAATTTAATGTGACGTCACATAGCCTATAACCAGCGGACAATCAAGACGCTTCCAACGATACCTCATTTGTCAAATGTTTAGAAGATAGGAGGGAACAGATGAACATTCATACATACATACATACATACCGGTCAAAATCATAACCCTCCTTTTTTCTTCGCCGTAGTCGGGTAAAAAAAAATTAAAAGTTACCTCTAAATAGAACTATAAACCGCTGGTATGCAAAAAATATATTACCTACTTAATACGTAAAATCAATTACCTAAACTTTTCGAGACTTGAGAGCCGCTAGTGCCCCACACCCTCTCGCTCTCACCGAAGTCGCGAGTAGTATGGTGCGAGTGAGATAAAATCTGAGGTAGGGCGCCTTAAGGGCGGGTAGTAAGCAAAATTGCCTGTCTTCAATTTGATTTTTCATGCAATTGATAAGACTTAGGTGTAAAATAAAAATAGTATGAGTAACTACATGATATTTCCAAACTTTTTGTGGAACAGAAACACAAAATATTAAAATTTTCTCGATAAAAAAATATCACGAAGTTACCTCTAATTTTCACGTATTTTCGATTTGTACTTAAAATGCTAATGCCTATTATGATAAAAATTAGATGATTATATGTATTAAAACAAGGCAAAAAAAATTGTGTAGGCTTTTTTTTTTATTCCTTTTATTTTTGGTTTTATTACGAATCAAAGCTTGTAGGACTTACGACGTTCTTAGTTCGTGGAAGAAGCCATCTTCCGTCGCACATTACGGGAACTTCAAGCATATTTTTGTTTCACAAATCAGTCGGCGTTGCTCTGTTGAGACGAGAGGACTACGCTCAGATTTTTAGCTGCGCTGAGATATTATTTATTTTCGTAAATAATATTTTCGTAATTTATCACATTCCACAAAAGAAACTGAGACATATAAAACATGAAAAAAACACTAAAACCACTCCCAAAACGAATATTACAAGTGTTATTGATTGATAAATAAATAAATACCGAGTCTAAATAAACATATAAAATTCAATGTTGATATTTGAAAACTCAAGATGACATACATTTTATTTGGCAGATTTTTGACTGGTATAGTAGCACGGAGTATAGAAAGAAGTAGGTAAAACTAGCGCCATTGCTCTGTATTGCGGTGAATTTTCTTGTGGAGAAAATTTACAACATACCCAACGAGCCCATTCTACGTTCATTTGAAAGTTCGCACTGGAGATTAAATCTTATTGCGATTTACTCAGGATCCAAATTCGTTTACTCCCACTTTTTTTGACAAACTTCTTGTAAGGTGACCCTTAGACGAACAATTGGAGCGACTGACCGCCCCTAAATAAAACTTGTTTAGAATAATACCTTTATTCTTCGGTTATTGGTATAACGAACGAATTCGAACAGATTCCGTATGACTCCGGATTTTTAATTTGTCTGTCCGTGATGTCTTGTTTATATCTCTTTAGTTGACTTTTTTGTCGTAGTTGGGTTTTAGTTTTTACCTGACTACGGCGAAGCAAAAAGGAGGGTTATAATTTTGACCGGTTTCTATGTATTTATCTATGTCTGTTCCCACATATTATCTTCTAAAAGACTCATCACAATTTGACAAATGAGGTATCGTTGGAAGCTTCTTGATCGTCCGCTGGTCAAAGGCTATATGAAGACACATTAAATTGAAAATTGCGCCCTCTAGGTATTTTTTAATCATACCATGTTGGGTATCAAATGAAAGGTTTTAATTAGCACATTTCAAAAATATATATTATAACCCCAAAAAAAAGCAGCGACAATCAAGACGTATATTGCCATATGTTTATGTTAACACGTGGGATGATAACTGCCGCTACACGCGCCGCCGCACCGTAAACAGGAAAAACGTCAGACGCGCCGCGTGACGCCACACTGCACGCGACGTGCCACGCCCCGCGTCTCCGTAAATGAGGCCCAAAGCAACTTGGCATGTTTTCAAAGCTACAATTTCAACAGTTACAAAGAGGGACCATACTAAACTTTCTACTAAGGGACTAGTTATAACAAGCGCCCGAGACGCGTATTTTGTACGCTGCGTTTCGGGCGCTCAATAAAATTGTATGAATTCCTATGTAATGAATTATATCAAGCGCTGCAGTCTAAGCGAGCGCCCATGCCGGGCGCCGTTAGGCCTGCACATGTCGCAACTTGCCACTCTCAACTTGCATCTCCGTTGTGCGATTTACAAATAAGACTGGGAGAAGGTATGCCGCGGGCATTGCTGCTGCGTGCGCCGCCGTGATGAAACGCCGCGTGTGACGCTGCTATGCCATTCGCGGGCTCCGCCGCAAAAAACGCTCCATTTCAAACAAACACGTGTAAAATCGCGTCTCCGTAAACGCACTCATACAACGCTATATGTTTGAATTCAGTGCGAGCCGCGCCGCCCAAAGCCACGCGCGACTCCTCGCGTCTCCGTAAATGAAGTCTAACCGTGCCCTTGACGCTTGGACGCGAGTTCCTTTTTCACTATTTTTCCTTGTCATTTTCTCCGCATTAGTAATAAACTTAAAAGAAACACGGTTCAAAAGTTACAACAAAATATGGAAATCTTGTTGCGTTTGACGAGCGTCCAAAACGCGCCGGCCGCGCGCCCAAAACACAGCGCAGGTACTGAGCGCGTACCTCGGGCCCTTGTTATAATTAGTCCCTTTGGTACTTTGGCTCCCATTTACATAGATGAATAGATGTCAATTCTTTTAGTGGTGAATCCGACAATCCTACATTTATTTCTTTTGTACAGAACCCTGCCTCTTTTTCACATGTTTCAAATATTTTCGAAGGGGATTGTTCGCGTTTGGCGCAGGAAAGGTTTTCATGACACATGCCATATTCGTTGCACAATACAGTGCAAAATTCATTATACGAATATTATTTTTTACTTGGGTATCACTTTGCACGATCCTCCAAAGAGAGAAATCCACGATATAGCATTATATTTATTACTTGGTAACACAGTTTTCCACAAAGACGTCATTAGGTACAAATTGTACAAGGTCCTAAATAAAATTTGGTAACATTTAAATTTGAACTTTTTCACGTCAACATTGAGTTTCTAGTTCCAAAACATGAACATGATCTATAGTTCTGAATTCAAGCTTAGCGTATCGTATAAGCAAAATAAACTACAGAAGATTGAAATTCGAATTCTATAAACGCCAGACGAAAAGTTTCTGCTGGCGGGAAGGCATTGTGTTTTGTTTTCGTCGTGTTTAATGAGAGGGGTAGGTAAGGGTTGCGCGGGTGAAATATGATTTTTTGCTGTCAAACTACTCCCCCTTAAATGAATAAATATGACAACAGCATTAAACTACTTTCATATTCTTCATCATCATCATTTCAGCCGAAACACGTTCTGGTGGACATAGGCATCCCCCAAGCACAGCCACTTCTGCCGGTTCTGTTCTCGCATCCAGCGGATTACTCCGGCCTTCACCAGGTCCACCTTCTGGGGGGCCTTCCAACGCTACGTCTTCTGGTACGCAGTCTCCACTCCAGAACCTTTCGGTCCCATCGGCCATCTGTTCTGCGAGCAATGTGCCCCGCCCACTGCCACTTAAGTTTGGCAATACTTCGGGCTATGTCGGTTACCTTGATTCTCATACGGATCTCTCTTCATTTCTGATTCGATCACGTAGGGAAACTCCGAGTATAACCCCCTCTGCATTGCCCTTTGGGTGACTTTCATTCAGCATTCTAAGGCGTCGTCCTACTCATATTTGGGGCAGAGCGCACGATGACACGATGCGTTCTCGTCGTGCGATGAGTACAAACATACAGATTTCATCAGTGTCTTATTTGAACCTCGCAAATAATCGTGCGAGCACATGAAATGCTTAATAACGATCGTACGATGCATTTGATCGTGCGATCATGTAATCAAAGCAACAGATCTCTTGTGAGTGTCCTAATCGGTTACCTACACGATGCGTCGACACGCGAGGGCATCACACGATGGACATCGCGCGATCTATTAGGACACCTGTTTGGTCATCGCACGACCACTTTGATCGTGAGACGAAAAACGCATCGCGCCATCGTACGATCGCTCCCAATTAGGACGCCGCCTAATGATGCCCTTTGTGAGCTACCACGTTTCAGTGCCATAGGTCATCACTGGCATCACACACTGGCCAAAAAATTTTGTCTTGAGACACTGTCGACCCGTGCGGCTGTTATTAATAAGAGCGGTAGCACACGGCGTATTTGAAACGCGCAGACGACGTGCGTTTCAATGTTTTTTTCGCCGTTCGAAGTCAAGAGTGTCAAGTCAAGTTCTTGAAACGCGCGTCTCTGCGCATTAATTTTTTTTTAAACGCCGTGTGCAAGGGACCCTAGCTAGCCACGACCCCTCCTTAGTTTAATCAAAGAAAAGATGTTTGTTTTTTTAGCTTATGAAGTTGCAAGCATTCTCTTTGCCGACATATACACAAAAGTTAACGACAGCTGTCAAATTGACAATTATTTGCGCACTGATGTTTTGAATATTTAACCCTGAAAATAAACGAACCTACCAACATTCAATCTCTCAGATACCTACAATGCTTCTTATTGAGAAATTGAGCAGTCGGTTGATAAATAATCAGGACTCCCAGTATTTTTAATAATTGTGATTCTTCGTATCCGGATCTTTTCATGTTCTTCCAGTCTTTAGAGAGGTGTGTTCCAAGACCTGGTTTTTGTATCTGGACAACTGGAATATGGTTATGTCACTGAAAACTTGGTAAATATTATACTTTTTTATGTCCTCAGTTCTAAGGGTTTTTACCCTGTTTTGCCCTCATACTGGGTCATGAACATAATTACCTATAATTTTTTCACTGTTCATAGCAGATTGTGAGTGCGGACTTAAATAATTCCGTTTTTGCCTGTTTTTATAAAAGGAATCTTTTACAATCCGTGCTATAGTTTAAGAGAACCTTAACTGATACTTTTAGTCCCATTAGGTACAGGCAAAGGCTTAAGGAGGCAGTCCAGGATAATTGCCGATAATTTTAGTCACTTTCACACTAGAGGAAAAAGTAATTTAATTAATGGCGCCTTCTAAAAAAGTCCGTTCATTCATTAGACATTTTTACCTCTTTCTTTCATAGACGTAACGGCTCAAAATAATTAAAATGGACACCCACATTTATTGCAACCGCCGAGTTTGGATATTCGTGCTGTCAATGCTGATAGTTCTGGACAGCTTTTTTCACTTTTACGTTTACTACAATATACTGCAAAGTCCGGAAAGAAGAAGATTTTATGGTGTCAATGAGATACGGAATCAGAAGAATGCGACTGCTTATTATAAATATCCGTTGGCAAACGGTTCGAAAGCGTCTATGGGTAAGTTTTGATAAATTATCTGCTAGCGGTATCTTACTGAAACTACGGGTAGTTTTACCCTAGCGGAACTATTACTTCATCATCATCACTGGCAGCATTTTGTGCAGTGTCCATCATCCAATTATAATGTGATGTCAAATGTGTATTTAGGGGGATTTATGTAGCCCGCGAAATTCAAATTTTCTTAGATTTTTTGCAATTTGCAGGCATTGTCTGGCTGTATTTTGATTAAAATATGATTTTTGATCTTAAAGAACATGGCTTTACAGAATTATAATCATTAGAATTAGCAATACAACTCCTTCAAGTTAGAATAATCCTCAAATGTCATGATTTCATGAAATAGTAATTCAATAGGTTTTTATGAACTTTGAGAGTTGTATTGATGATTTTATGTTTATAATTCTTTAGATATACATTTGATACGACCGCGAATCATATTTGGATCAACATACAACCTGATACTGACCTGCAAATAGCAAAAAACGTAAGAATTTTTTTAATTTCGCGGGCTTACCCGATGATTTCTCCTTAATAACGACAATTCAACAAAATTCATTGCGACATTTAAGGGGATGACATTACATAACATAACGAAACGCCTTGTTTGGCGTATTTATTTATTTAAACTTTTCGCACTAAAAAATGGCACAAAGGCGGACTTAATGCCTGAGGCATTCTCTACCAGTCAACCAAGGGCAGTGAAGAGATTAGATGACAAGTGCTCTAATTCGTATCCTTCGTTCGGTCGCGTATCGTTATGTTATGTGAAATAGTAAATTATTATATTTCAGATTATAAAATTGGTTATAACTCCTCATACTACTGGTTTACATCGATGAAACATCTGTTCAAGGACATTAGTAAGTGAACTTTTTGCATACATTTTTTTATTTATATTTTAAATTGCGTCTGCCTTTTACGTTCACAGCCAGCGGAAAGATCAAATAATTATGTAGACTAGCTCCTTCTTTTTTTCTTTTTTAAGTCGGTTAAATCATAACCTACTTGTATTATTTGTCGTTATAGGCGCAGACGCATCGCCGAGGCATCCAAGGAATAGGCCGATTTGCAAAATAAATACTTCTTTAGGTAAGTTTTACAATAGCGGGTCTAATGATCGTTATAACCATGTTATAGCATACTCTAGAGTAGTCTAGTGATTAGAGGTATGATCATGATTCAAAATGGTTGAGCTGAATGGTGCTGATCCATGGGTCATGTTAGTGCTATCATGTCATGTTAGCACGGCTTATTTTAATTCTTGAATTGTTTTGCTTTTTTATTGCGAAAGCTTTTAAAGTGCACGTTTTTCTACATTGTTCTCACATGTATAATTTCAACATTAATGATGTAGGTAACCAATATATTGTAACAATATTCTGATTTAAAAAGTGTTCGTGGAGTTTCTTGCCCTTTCTTCGCCGGCGCTGCCGCAGTGCACGAGAGGCGCGCTTTTGCAGCGCCGGAACAGCGCTTTTACCGAACGGCGCTGCTCAAACGTGTGACTTTGAAACACAACTACTACCCCATACATCTCAGAACGCGCGCGCTCTAACGGCGCTGCCGAAACGCGTTACAACAAAACAAGCCTAAATAACTTCTTCTCGCCGTCGCAGATGCAAGACGCAGGTCGCGCGAGCGGTGATGTCGTGACCAAGGGGTTAGGCCCTTTGCACACATACGTTTTTCTTGCCGTGAGAGACTATGGTTTATTCGCCGTATGTAGACACGGCCGTCAGCGTTGTGTGGAATCACTATGAACGCTTGTTGACAGACACGTTTTTTCTACGGCGCGGTTTATACGCCCCGTACCGTAAACAAACCGTGCAGTGTACAAAGGCTTTGTAGCTGCTGGCTGCTGCTGCGCGTTTCCGAAAAAGATTTTCACAATGTATGCGATTGTGACAATCTTTTTCGGAAACGCGATGTGCGATATTAACGGCAGGTATTTTGTTCATTAGAGCCAATATTTGTAAACAATACTGAACCAGAACTTGATTGGATAGAGGAACTGAATTCTGACGTGGCAGCGGGGGGCTACTACGCGCCCGCAGACTGCAGATCTATAAACCGAGTGGCTATTATAATACCTTACAGGTAAGCAAGGTAGTGCAGTGGTGCCCGGTGGTAGCGGCTCGACTTACGAGTTGTAGGTCGTGGGTTCGAACACAGACAGGCGCTTTACTTTGTGTAAATCATTTCATCACCACTGCTCTCATAACGGTGAAGGAAAACATCGTGAAGAAACCGGCATGTCCTAAACCAAAACAATCGAAGACATGTGACATCCACAATCCACAAAACCGCACTGGGCCCGCGTGGTGGATTACGGCCCACTCCCTATCACAGAAAGAAGGTTTGTGTCTCAGCAGTGGGAACATTATAGTGATTAAGCCCAATAATATCTCTCCCAATAAGATCCCTGTAGCACTTTATTTGCGAACGACCTCTATCGTTACAGGTTCATGAGGCATACCTATCAGATTTGCCTTTGCGATGGCAATACATCTGCGATGCCTTATTTTATCGTGTTCAGATATCGATACCCACCACATCGGCACAGTTTCGCTAGCAAAAGTTTATAAGGCTCTGTATTTTAATTAACAGAGACCGTCCATCGAGTCTGCTTATTCTCCTAAGTTACCTTCACCCATTACTGAAGAAACAGCTTCTGGAGTACAGAATATTTGTCATTGAACAATATGGTAAGTTTGTCTGTGCATTGAGTAGTAGTAGAAACCTGGACAAGCTTCCAGGGATTGACAACCTTTGTAACACTAACGACTACCAAACTGAACTTCGACAAACGGTACTACGACATGATTTTACTTCGACATTACGGAACTCCGACACGTCTTTACTTCGACAATACTTTAGTTCGACATGCCTTTAGTCCGACACTTCTCTATTCCGACAAAACGTTTCTTCGAAATGACTTAACTACGAAATGATGCGACTTCGACGACATACTACTTCGACAATAATGCTATTTCGACATGATTCAATTTCGACATACTCTACTCCGACATGCTGTACTTCGACAATATCTTAAATCGACGTGGTGCGTCTCATACACAATGCTAATTCAAAATTATTCTGGGACGTTGGGAAACAACTGAACTTGTGAAAAAGATCATAGTGTCTGAGATGCATTATTATAGCGCCTAATCAGTGGGGTAATTGCGTTATACACTTACAGTAGCAATGGCTTTCCTTTTGACAGTTCAACAACATTAATAGGGAATATGCATGTATTTTTTTAATATTTTTATTCGATAGTTTACATCGTCAAATAAAAGTAAAAAAAAATTCGACGGCAAAAAAGCAATTTAAAGTAGTTAAAAAAATGTTTAAAAATATCCAACCGATGCGGGCTATTTAAACGCCCTCCATTTGGCGCGCTTGTTGTGGTGACGTCACAGTTCGTGAAAACAGACAAGCAACTGTCAAGTCAACGTCAAACACTCCTTTTTCTATGAGCGTTTGACATTGACTTGACACTTGTTGATTGACTTGACATTGACATTTTGATTGTTAGCCCGGATTGTTACGTCACATCCGCTCTTAGCCTGTAGCGGTTAGCACTCCTAGATTATTATATAGAATCATATTTAATATCTAGTTGTAAACACTACACACGCACATTTCATAACCTATTACATCACATTTCTCGTTTGACATTTCATTCTGTCACATTCACATTCAGCTCACCATAGACATCAAACGAGAAGCATATCATTATCTATTGCATAACATGACTAACAATTATTTACAAATATTGCTTATTTACTATATCTACACTACACATAATATCTATAAACTATTTAAGCAAAACTAACAATTATATTTACACTCTTCATGTAATAAGTAAATGTATGTAACCTAATGAGGGAAACGGAACGTGCGTTGGACAGTGTAATGAGACGTAGATGATGGGCAGATTTCGATTCCCAGAGGTCATCGACCTCAGTGCACGATCCAGTCTCGAGTCGAACGCACGCTCCTCTTTGCCCCAAAATCTAGACTTCTTCAAAGCCCTAGATTTCCTGAATTAGTTCCAAATCGTTCTGTGTATAATTGTGTCGTTTTTGTACCAACCGTCTTGTGTCTGTATTTTATTATTATACTTGTATGTAGCAAGGGAGTGCCGAGGTAGGCAGTAATACAAGTTAAGACAGTCATAAAATCCTTTTATTCGAGTCTACCCCGTAACACTTCATTGGTGACCCCGAGAAGAACAGAAGCCTGACGGAGCCATCATGCCGACTGAAGCCGGAGCGTCAGCAGAGAAGCAGGATGTCTGCAGAGTCAGCGTGAAGCTGCCGCCATTTTGGCCAGAGGAGCCGACACTTTGGTTCGCCCAGGTAGAAGGTCAGTTTACGATCGCCGGTATTACCGCCGACACTACAAAATTCTATACCGTCGTGGGCCAGCTTGATCACCGATATATGGTTGAGGCAAGGGATATCATCGAGAACCCGCCGGCCCAGGACAAGTACGCAAAGCTGAAGGCCGAGCTTATACGTAGGCTCTCTGATTCACGAGAGAAAAGGGTGCAACAAATCCTCACCCAAGAGGAGCTCGGCGACCGTAAACCCTCTCAATTTTTGCGGCACCTTCAAACCCTAGCCGGACCAAATATGCCCGAGGCGTTTCTGTCCACGTTATGGGCGAGCAGGCTGCCAACCAACATCCAGACGGTCATCGCGTCACAGCCTAATCTCGCTCTCCAGTCGATTGCAGATTTAGCCGACCGCGTGCACGAGATCGCGCCAGCGCCCGCGCCGGCGCTCACATCACCTCCCGTCGTGGCAAGTGCGAGCACCTGCAGTGAGATCAGCGAGCTGAAACAGTGCATAGCAGAGTTAACGAAGCAGGTGGCGGCGCTTTCAACACGTGGTCAGGTATATCACCGCTCCCGATCATCAGATAGATTTAGGCGCGGCAGCAGAGACTCGGTCCCAGGCCGGCGCAGCCGCTCGCGCTCCAGAGACCCGTGGAACGACGAACATTGTTACTACCATAATAAATTCGGTAGCAGAGCCAGACGGTGCGACTCGCCGTGTACGTTCGTGGGAAATGCCACCGGCAGCCGGAAGTAGCGGCAAATGGCTGCCCCAACCAACCACGCCGCCTATTCGTAACAGATCGGGCCACTAAAACCACGTTTTTAGTGGACACAGGGTCCGATCTTTGCGTGTACCCACGTACAGCATTACAACAGCGGCGCAGCAAGACGACCTACCAACTTTTCGCAGCCAACGGTACCGTCATAGATACATACGGTTGGGTCGAGCTCCACCTGAACATAGGGCTTCGCCGTGTGTATTCCTGGAAGTTCGTGGTTGCGGATGTTACCAAGCCCATAATAGGTGCAGATTTGCTGGCTCATTATAACTTGCTGATAGATCTTAGGAATTACCGCCTCATCGACGGGCTAACACAGCTGTCCTCCCCGGCGTCATCAGCGGCCGGTTCAACAGCTGACATTGCCTCAGTCAAATCCATTGGCGGCAGCACGGAGTACCATGAGCTCCTTCGGCAGTACCCGGAGATCACGCGCCCTGCGGGAAAACAAAGACAGGTCAGTCATACAACAGTACACCATATCCGAACCACCCCAGGGCCGCCCATTTTTAGTAGGCCACGCCGTCTCGCACCTGACAAGCTCAAGATCGCTCAAAAGGAGTTTGAAGCGATGCTGGCGAATGGCACAGCACGTCCATCGGAGAGCTCATGGTCGTCCCCTCTTCACCTCGCTCCCAAGAAGGACAACAGCTGGCGACCATGTGGGGACTACAGAGCACTTAATGCCCGCACGGTTCCGGACAGATATCCCATCCCGCACATACAGGACTTCTCTCATCAGCTGGCTGGCAGCAGAATTTATAGTAAAATTGACCTTATTAAAGCGTACAATCAAATACCTGTCCAGTCAGCTGACATCCATAAGACTGCAATCACCACTCCGTTTGGGTTATACGAGTTCCCATTCATGACGTTCGGTCTCAGGAATGCGGCGCAGACATTCCAGAGATTCATGGATGAGGTGCTCCGGGGGCTGTCGTTCTGCTACTGCTATTTAGACGACATTTTGCTGTTCTCAGAGACGGCAGCCCAGCACACTGACCACCTCCACCAGCTACTGAAGCGGCTGTCTGAATATGGCATCCTGATTAACTCCGCAAAGTGTGAGTTCGGCCGAACCTCCATTACCTTTCTAGGTCACGAGCTGTCCGCAGAAGGTGTCCGCCCCCTGCCGGAGAAGGTGCAGGCGATCCAGGACTACCCAGCTCCCAAGACGGTCAAGGAGATGCGTCGCTTTCTGGGTATGTTCAACTTCTACCGCCGCTTTGTCCCAGACGCCGCTCGCTTACAGTCGCCGCTTAATGTCGTACTCACAGGGCCTAAAACATCAGGAAATCAGCCAATCACAATGACGCAAGATATGCAACTAGCTTTTACCGCTTGCAAACATGGTCTCTCACAGGCTGCCTTGCTTGCACACCCAAACCCCAACGCTGAGCTTGCTTTGTTTACAGATGCATCAGACACCTCGATAGGCGCGGTGCTACAGCAGAAGGCTGGAAATACTTGGCAGCCAATTGCATTCTTCTCCAGGCGTTTGTCTGCATCGCAGAAAAAGTACAGCCCATATGACAGGGAGCTCTTGGCCATCTACGACGCAGTCCGATACTTCCGTCACATGGTTGAAGGTAGGCACTTCGCCATTCACACGGATCACAAACCCCTGTCATTCGCGTATGCGCGCAACCGAGAGAACTGCTCACCGAGGCAGTACCGCTACCTGGACTACATAGCCCAGTTCACCACGGACATCCACTTTGTTGCAGGCAAGGACAATGTCGTGGCGGACGCACTGTCGCGGCTGGAGGCAATAACTTTGCCATCAATAGATTACGCGGCTCTCGCGCATACCCAGGAGGACGATTCAGAGTTACAGGGCCTCCTGACGAACAACAACACGTCGCTCAAGCTACAAAGAGTACGCTTACCAAACTCAGAGGTGGAGCTACTCTGCGACGTCTCCACCGGTAACACCCGCCCTTATGTTACAGAACCCTTCAGAAGGCAGGTGTTCCAGAAACTTCACCAGCTGAGCCACCCGGGCAGGCAGGCCACGGTCAAATTGATCTCCACACGTTTCGTTTGGCCTGGCTTGAAGAAAGACTGCAGGGCCTGGACCAGAGAGTGCGTAGAATGCCAGAGAAACAAAGTCTCACGGCACACTTCCTCTCCCACCTCTCCATTCCCCATTCCTTCCCAACGTTTTTCCCATGTCCACATGGACATAGTAGGGCCACTAAATGTTTCTTCCAATAACAGGTATTGTCTCACCGTCATTGACCGCTTCACACGCTGGCCTGAGGCATATCCCATAGCCGACATCACGGCTGAGACATGCGCCCGCACCTTCATCACCGGCTGGGTGTCCCGCTTCGGCTGCCCCCACCGCATCACTACCGACAGGGGCAAGCAGTTCGAGAGCAGGCTCTTCCACTCCATCGCAGCGCTCCTAGGTAGCCAGCATCGGCCAACCACAGCGTACCATCCAGCCTGCAATGGCATGGTCGAACGCCTGCACCGCCAGCTGAAGGCAGCCATTCGATGTCACACGGACACCAACTGGTCCGAGGCTCTTCCTCTGGTGCTGCTGGGTATCCGCAGCGCCTGGAAAGAAGATATCAAGGGGTCAGCAGCTGAGTTAGTCTACGGAGAGCCCCTAAGACTCCCAGGGGAGTTCATAAACCCATCACTCACCGGCACCGTAGACTACACCGACTTCGCAGCGAGACTCCGTCATCAAATGGCGAAGTTGTCACCAGCACCAGCGAGTCGACACGGCGACAAACCCTTCTACGTGCCCAGCAGTTTGGCGTCGGCAACACACGTCTTCCTGCGACACGACGCCGTGCGCCGACCACTCGACCCACCTTACACCGGGCCGTTCAAAGTGCTACAAAAAAGCCAGAAAACATTTAAAATTGAGGTAAAGGGGAAGGAAACCACAGTAACCATTGACAGGTTGAAGCCCGCTTACCTCAACGACGAACGCGACATCATTCCCAGCTCGACGCCGACGACATCATCACCGGGTACGCACACGGCCCCGACGCCAAACGTCGCCGTCAAAAGAATAACCCGTTCTGGACGAGCGGTACACTTCCCGGATTACTATCGCCCGTAATTTACCAACCACGGTCTCAGGGGGGGAGTAATGTAGCGGTTAGCACTCCTAGATTATTATATAGAATCATATTTAATATCTAGTTGTAAACACTACACACGCACATTTCATAACCTATTACATCACATTTCTCGTTTGACATTTCATTCTGTCACATTCACATTCAGCTCACCATAGACATCAAACGAGAAGCATATCATTATCTATTGCATAACATGACTAACAATTATTTACAAATATTGCTTATTTACTATATCTACACTACACATAATATCTATAAACTATTTAAGCAAAACTAACAATTATATTTACACTCTTCATGTAATAAGTAAATGTATGTAACCTAATGAGGGAAACGGAACGTGCGTTGGACAGTGTAATGAGACGTAGATGATGGGCAGATTTCGATTCCCAGAGGTCATCGACCTCAGTGCACGATCCAGTCTCGAGTCGAACGCACGCTCCTCTTTGCCCCAAAATCTAGACTTCTTCAAAGCCCTAGATTTCCTGAATTAGTTCCAAATCGTTCTGTGTATAATTGTGTCGTTTTTGTACCAACCGTCTTGTGTCTGTATTTTATTATTATACTTGTATGTAGCAAGGGAGTGCCGAGGTAGGCAGTAATACAAGTTAAGACAGTCATAAAATCCTTTTATTCGAGTCTACCCCGTAACACTTCAAGCCTTTTCAAGTATTTGAATTACCCACAGTTTTTTGGGACTTTAAAAAAATTAATTTCTCGCTCAAAAAGAAATTTTATTCAAAAATATTGATGGAGGCTTAATTCTGAAGTAACATAGTTTATAGAAAAAAATATTTGACCCATATTTGAATCACATGCATATTCCCTATTGTGTTATTTACGTTGTAGAGTAGGCAAATTTTTCAAACATATGAAGCAATGGATTAGCAATACTCTTCAAAATCATTCAGATTGTGATTGAAAGTGTGTTACGCAATGAAGATGGCCCCAGTTTTTTACACTCCATCCTAAAAAACAACTCAATTTCTCTTCCTAGACTTGCGACAATCTAAGAAGTTCGTTTTGACAGCTTTAACAATGCTTTGAGTAGCAATGAAAAAAAAATTGGTCTCTGTATACTGATTCTCGAGACGTATCCATTGATCATACTTAGAGAGTCTGTAATCGACGACTTATCTACATTGCTTAAAACTGATTCTCAAGACATAACGTTTTATTACATGTACGAGAACGAAACGTCAAAATTGACTTCTTAGATTGTCGCGAGTGTAACCTATTTGATTGTAATTCTATATCTCTTTTTAACTAAAGGTTCAGAGAAGTTCAACAAAGGCACTCTATACAACATTGCGTTTCTGGAGACTCAGCGGTTCGGCAAATGGAACTGCCTGATCTTCCACGACGTGGACCTGATCCCTGAGGACGAGAGGATCTCGTACCACTGTCCAGAGCATCCGACACATATGTCACCTGTCAATGATTCTTGGGCGAATAGGTAAGAAGAGCCTACACCCACCTACTAGAAATCGCTCACACTTTTAATCACAACCTGAAGGACTTTGAAGGAAAAAACACGTTAAATATGCAATACACAAATATGCGTACAATGCATACATACAACTTACTCGTATATATAGAATTTTCGTTTCGTTCGTTTTCTTTGTCAGTCAACATGTGAAGTATTATCATCGATTCCCTATTATTATTTTAAATTTTTCTTAATCTTGTCGTTTATTTATTAATTTATTATTTTCAAAAACTTTAGAATGACTAATTAACATTATGGCCTGACCAAGATTATGTCTGGATTTTAAAAGAAACTGCGACCTCTGAGTTTGTTTCGGCCTTTCTTCTCAGAGTAATCAGATAGGAAACGCCGACCTCATCTAGCTTATTTTTAAATAATTTCATTTAATTTTATTTTAAAAAGGGGTTTTTGGAAAAATTTATACATTGCAACAATCATATAATCGATTCTTTAGTTCTTTGTACTGTTACTTTGTTCTGTAAATATTTATTGTATTTTATTTTTAATTTCAGTGACCTGCGCAGAACTAGTTTTGGCGGAGTAACCGCAATCACCCCTGAGCAATATGAAGTTGTCAATGGTTACTCTAACTTGTTCTGGGATTGGGGCGTGGAAGACGATGATTTCTACGCCAGGTGAGTTGCCTGCTTCTTATCTCGCCTTTCAGAGGCCCTGGACAAAGTGACATTCTATCAGCGATAAAGATGATAGAAACGCAAAAATGTATAGGACTGACATAAGCTATCGAAAAGCTTATGTCAATCCTGTTGAAAGTGATTGAAGAGATACGAAACGCTTTCGAAGCGATTGTCACTTGTCTCAGCGACACCCTCAGGATCCTAGTAGCTAAGTAGACAACGCTCTAACGCTGTCCATTTGTATAGAAATTAACACTTTATTATTAAATATTTGTATATGTCTCATTGCACTAAATATTTAATAAAAACCGGCCAAGTGCATGTCGAACCACGCACAATGAAGGGTTCCGTAGTTGGGATGAATTTATCCAACAAACTTGACATTCTAGTTGAAAAACTTGTTCTCCCATTATAGAATGTATAACTAACTGTGAAACTAAGAACTAAATGTGTGTGTGTGGCTAGTCTAAATGTCCTAAAACCAGTCACATACAGTTTATAAATTTTAATAATATATAATAAAATAGATTATTTGTACACAAAACCAAATAGTACAAGATAGAGTCTTATAATTAGGTTGTACAACATTGACACAGTTTAAAGTCGAAACATCTGACTTCTAAACTAGGCAAGAAGCCTGTATCTTAGAAGCCGAAGTTCCCCAAGATTTCAGTGATATACAACAAATTAAATATAGAAATGTCATGAACATCTTGGAAATTCATAAAAAAATACCTTAATTACTTTTGCTTACAGACTCTCCAACAACTACACTATCGCAACATACAATAGTTCCATTGCACGGTACGCGGTACTGGCTCACCCTAGTAACGACGGCGACAAAAAACGGTAGGTAAACAATAATTAAGAAGAAAGAAAGAGTGTGACAGTGTGACTAACAGCAATGATTTTCCTGGAGTCCGGACTCGTGGTCACACCTAATATTCTACACGATGTACCACTTGTCATTTTCAACTAGTGCGGTGAGATAAATGTTTGTTTCAATAAGTTTTCATTTTAAACTCGATGCATCACTTTTAAGTGTCACCGTAAGATTGTGAGAACCGTTAGATAATGATCTATCGCTATTATTTCCGTTAAATTATAAATGATTGCAGAAAAATTGTGTACTGGGTGAAATGGGTAAGGGTGGGTCAGAACTGTGACCAACAGCGCGCTAGCGGAGCGAGCGTAGCGAGCGGTGCCGCGGCAGCGGCCGGCGAGCGCTACTTCGTAGTTGCTCGCAGTTAGGGAGGCTATTTTGTATTAGCGCAAGGTGCATTACGTCGCAAGCAAGTTTGATACTAGTTCACAAACGTCAAAAAGTCCTAACTAGAGCGCGGCAGAAATGTGTCCTGCAAACGCCGCGTGTTGCAATCGCGCTTTTGCCGCTCAATGATTCGACACACCTTTGCTTATTAACAAGCTCATGGCCACTCTGTATAGCATGCATTTGGGAGCGATGTAGTTATAGGTTTCAGTCGCGTCCAATAACTTGATTTGTTTCTTATTTGTACACAAGTCCGTCAAAAAAATGACGCTTGAACATGATTATGTCACCCCACACCTAAAGCCACGGATCAGTGCTAGCCCATAGTGATCTTAGCGTAGACACCCGATCCCACTGATTCTCTCAATAATAATAACCGGGCACAAAGCCAGACTTAAGCATGCACCTGGCGGAAAACCCCAATAAGACTTTGCCGGACGTGGGAATGGAACCCAGGACCTCATTCTCAGCAGTAGTGTTTGCAACCACGAGACCAAAGAAACAGACAATAAAGGTGTGTGCGTTACGATTGCTCGGCCAAGTTACCCAAACAAAAAAAAACTTCGGCCAAAAAATTGTCGAAATTTGTCAAAATCGAAGGGAACAAACCAAAAATTTGTCAAAGTAGAAATAAAAAAGTTATAAGGGTTTTAAGTTGGCCGCGCGAACGTAACGTGGAGTATTGCGCGGCCATGGAGATCTCAGCAACTACTTGTGTTAGAGATGTAATTCTTTTTGTCAATTGAAGACCGAATTTGTCAAAAATTGTCGAAAAAAGAATTATAAGCTCAAGATCAATATTTTACAAAATATTCACTTTGGAAGTTATGGCCGCGCAATCGTGCACTTGTTGTTTCTATAATGTTGATTATTTCTTTAAAACTAGGACTTCACTCAGTAAAACTGTTACAAAAAGAAAGGTCTTAATTTGTCAAAGCTAACGAAAGCAATAAATACTACTAAAGTTTAGTTAAACAGACGAAATCAGTCCAAAACAAAAAGTACGTGGCCGCGCGGTCGAAACGTTACTTTGTACGCTGATATCTCATTATCTATAATTGCTAGGATTTCTGTGTGAACATCCATTTATTCGACTCAAAAATAATGTTAACTCATACAATGTTCGAGTAGAGTAACCATAATTTCGATTTGGGAATACCTCTGACAGGAGACCTATTACAGTAGGTGGTGTCCAGAGTCTGATGATGGAGTCGGAAGTTGGCTATAGGAAGTCCTCAATCAAACAAGATAGCACCATCGTGTTTAGACTCATTGGTTATGTATTGACTAGTACTTTGCCACTAGATGGTGTTCAGGGTCTATTGATGGAGCCAGAAGGTGATCACATGTAATTCTCAAGTAATCCAGGTACCCCCGTCGTGTTTTGTTTCATTAGATTTGTCTTGACATTGCTTTTACACTAGGTGGTGTTGAGGGTCTCTTGATGAAGCCGGAAGGTTATAAGAAAATAAAAATAAAACAACCTGGAATATTATTAATTCTGAAACGGGAAGAACGACAGTACGGAATCGTGACTTCCATCTAAAAATCAATGATGTAGATATTAAGGCAGACGTGGAGATGGCAACTGAGTTTGAAAATTTCTTCACTAATATTCCAATTTTAACAACCAAAACTCGGTCATAGTCGTCCTCGACTTCTGCTTATTTAATAATAAAAGAATGTGTACCAGAATGTGACGAACTTTTTGAATTCACAATTACTACTGCTAAAGACATTATAGAATCTTTTAAAGAACTCGATGTAAAAAAAACTGCTGACCTTTGGGGATTATCAGTACATACCATGTCTTCAATAATTGATGTTATTTCACGCTTTTTTTGCAATTGTTTTTAACTCTTGTATTGCATCTGGTGTATTTCCTGATCTGATGAAACTTAGCAAAGTGATTCCACTGTTCAAGTCTGGCAGCACAACTGATCCCACGAATTTTCGGCCTATTTCGATTTTACCTACGTTGAGCAAAATCTTTGAAAAAATAATTTTTAAACAGATGTTAGGACATTTCAATGCACATATTTACTCCATCTAAAACAGTTTGGTTTTACAAAGGGTCGTTCAACTACAGATGCGGGCGTGGAATTACTGAAGAGCATTTTCGAGGCCTGGGAGGAGTCGCAGGATGCTCTTGGCATTTTCTGCGACTTGTCCAAGGCTTTCGATTGCGTACATCATGATACTCTCATCAGGAAACTGTACCACTATGGTATGAGGGACAAGGCTCTCGACCTTCTGACTTCTTATCTGAACAACAGAATTCAGAGGGTCGATGTTAATGGCAAGAGATCTGCAGGATCTTCGGTCACCATGGGCGTTCCGCAGGGTTCAATTCTAGGTCCTTTCTTATTTCTCATTTATATTAATGACTTGCCTTACCACAAAAGGGATAATCATAAGATCGTATTATTCGCAGATGACACATCCCTCATTTTAAAAATCAAACGTCAGTTAGTCAACTTTGATCAAGTTAACGATGCACTCTCTAAAGTTGTGCATTGGTTTAATGTAAATAATCTTCTCTTGAATGAAAAAAAGACTAAACTCATTAAATTTTCAACGCCAAATGTCAGGCAGCTATCTACCAATGTTAAAGTTAATGGAATAGAGTTGGACCCCGTTGAATCGACAGTTTTTTCTTGGAATAACCATTGACGGTAAATTACAATGGGGCCCACACATAGAAAAATTGTCAGGTAGGCTTAGTTAGGCCGCCTATGCCGTTAAAAAATTAGACAGATAACTGACGTAGATACGGCCAGAATTGTTTATTTTAGTTATTTTCATAGTCTTCTGTCTTATGGGATTCTTCTCTGGGGATCCTGTGCGGACAATAATGCTATCTTTGTTTTACAGAAAAGGGCTGTTCGAGCCATTTTCAACATAGGTCCAAGAGATTCCCATCGAGAAAAATTCAAAGAAATAGATATTCTGACTGTAGCCTCACAATATATATTTGAAAACCTATTGTATGTACACAAAAACATATCAAAGTTTAAGAAAATGTCCGATATTCATAGTTTAAATACCAGGAATAAACACAATCTTGCTGTACATCGCACTCGTCTCCACAGAGTAGGCAACTAACTCGTTCATGGGTCAATGTATACGCTTTTATAACAAACTTCCCATTGACATTCGAAACTTACCCATTAAACGATTTAAAAGCTGTATTAAAACCAAACTTTGTAAAAAAGGGTACTATAAAATCACAGATTATTTAGAAGACAAAAATGCATGGGATTGAGCTGCTCGCTCTGCTAAGCATTGTGACATTTTGAATATTATGGAAAGCCATAAAAATATACCTACCAGTTTTATATACAAATTGACATTATTGAATATTATATACAAAATGACATGATGATTACTTATAAGTATTGTTTTATTGTGAATGTGAGGACTATGTGGATATTTATTTTTCGTTCTGTTAGTTTTAGCGAAGGTCTGGCAATTTGAGAACTTTATGCGACCTACCCAAATGTCCTTTCTCTGGTATTGTTCGTCGAGTCGTTGAGCTCCTTAAGTTCTGAGTTGAGCTCCACTATTACTGACAAATGCTTGCACTGACTGGACAGGTCCACTCAAATCTGTGTGGTTCTTTCCTCAAAAGACCATTTCAGACTCTTATCTACATGGTCCTCATATGGCCTGACCAAGATTATGTCTGGACTTTAAAGGAGACGGTGACCTCTGAGTTTGTTTCGGCCTTTCTTCTCAGAGTAGTCAGATAGGAAACGCCGACCTCATCTAGCTTATTTTTACAACTTTTTGATATGACGTGTAAAAGTGATTCCAATATCCTATTTACAGAATAAACAATTTCATTTCATTTCATTTCAAGAACTTCTCAACAAAACAAGATAGTACAAGATAGTAGTGTTGAGAAAGAGAAAGAGAAAGAGAAAGAGAAAGAGAAAGAGAAAGAGAAAGGGAAAGAGAAAGAGAAAGAAAGAAAGAAAGAAAGAAAGAAATAAATCATTTATTTGCTGGTAATGTAGGAAAGAGAAAGAAAGAGCAAGAAAGAGAAAGAAAGAAAGAAGGAAATAAATCTGCTGTATACATAATTTTACTCTGTTTTTAATAAGTCATTCATCAAACATATTTATCAACAAAACATCACGCGTTTATTCCCCGAAGGGTGAGACAGAGATGTACCTATAGTACACCCACATTTCGCCAGTTATGTTTAAGTTCCATGTATTATATTACATGTCTAAATTACCTGTTTGATCCAGACTCCGGGCTACCACTGAGAAATTTCAGATGGAAAAACCCAATTGAAGAAAGAGAAAGAAAGAGAAAGAAAGAGAAAGAAAGAGAAAGAAAGAGAGAAATAAAGAGAAAGAGAAAGCGAACGAGAAAGAGAAAGAGAAAGAGAAAGAGAAAGAGAAAGAGAAAGAGAAAGAGAAAGAGAAAGAGAAAGAGAAAGAAAGAAATAAATCATTTATTTGCTGGTAATGTAGGAAAGAGAAAGAAAGAGAAAGAAAGTTATTTTTCACTTTTTTATTGTTTTTTGTGAAGTCGGTGGTTTTTTTTTTTTTTTTGTGAAAAGTTTTCTTCCACATATATGCTAAAAATAATGTCCTGTTCAAAACATAAAATATACGTATACGTACAAACATAAGTATCGATCTCAGTGGCGAAGGGTGATTTTTCGGGGGTGGGAACCCGGAGCAAAAAAAAAAGAAAAAAAAAAAACTGATTGAGAACCTCCTCCTTTTTGAAGAAGTCGGTTAATAATACTTGTTATGATGTCACTTCGGACCTTCCTTGTGGCCGCGAAAAGCTACTTGTTTGTTTATCTGAGCGAGCACGGCCTAACGTAATTATGTGTTTCTTAATTTCAAAACTTAACCTTGGAAAGCATGTTTCCTCACAAAGAAAATAATCCTAAACAACAATGTATAGGCTACCACTAAGCTACCAGACGGGCAGCACGCGGGCCAAAAGACATTGTAGTTAATTAGAAAGTCCTTGACGAATTATTGCCGCCATCCTAATCCTACTGATAGTACTAATAACTTTTCAAATCTATTAAGAAATTTCAACTTATTAACTATCTACTTACCCCAAATACATAATTACAACGTACACTTTCACTAAAGTCAAAACACTTTAATCACTGTTTTATACCAACAATCTAATACTACTACTACGATTCTCGTACTGATAAACTAATGTATTCAATAAATAATACGAACAAAATGCAAATTAACTGCAAGTGTAAACAAATTATAATGCGATTACGTCAAACAGCAACCACACAATAGCGTCCTGTCCGAACTCCGAGCCGAACGCATTACGAAATTCAACGAAAACTACTGAACCGATATCGCGGCATCTCGTTCACGCGAACGCAAGTTTAGATCGCTTTAGGTACAATAACTCGTATTTGACCGGCTTGCTTGAAGCGTATAAAACCGGGGTGTCACGTGACCGAAGTGACGTCATGACGCCTTGATTTTTGAAGGAGCGATAAGCCAGCCGCGCCGCCGAGTTATTTTAGAGAATTTTTTTTTGCTGTTGGGAGACAACAAAGACAAAACATTGAATGTAGGCGTTTTGTATAGTTTTAATTATATGGTGTATTAAATACCTATAGAGTGATTACTTAAAAGGCATTTTAAACACTACTGACTGTGTCATTTTTCAATGACGATAGAGTGGTTTTGTTTCGAATTCCAGAAGGGAAGCCGATAGGAATCGGCTTGTAGGGTAGCTGCGGCCCTGATCGATCTATATAAATATCAGCCTTGCATCTACCATTAATGAGGCACTGGAATCGTAGGCAAAAATGGCGACCTACGTGCGCATGTCTGCGCCTTTGCATATTCTTTGATCAACATTTTAGTGTAGCGCGCCACCGCGCGTGTCTAGAGTAGGGACTTAAGCTCCGCCCACATGCTCAAGGACAGTCAGGAAACTATGGCCCTTAAGTGAGTTATTGATGCGAGGGCACGAGAGCATCAATTACTCACTTAAGCAAGGTGCATAATCTACTTTTCTTTCAACTACCAATGTACTCAACTCAAGTCAGGTAATTTTAAACGGTACTTATCCATTTGTATTAACCAGTCAGGTCAAGTCAGGTCGAGTCAGGTCAATTCAGGTCAAGTCCGGTCAAGTCAGGTCATTTTAAACGGTATTTATCCATTTGTATTAACCAGTCAGGTCAAGTCAGGTCATTTTAAACGGTATTTATCCATTTGTTTTAACCAGTCAGGTCAAGTCAGGTCATTTTAAACGGTATTTATCCATTTGTATTAACCAGTCAGGTCAAGTCAGATCAAGTCAGGTCATTTTAAACGGTATTTATCCATTTGTATTAACCAGTCAGGTCGAGTCAGGTCTAGAAAAAAAATATTTTCACTAAACGTACCATGGCGGAGTCAAATTATATATATATTATTTACGCTCTTCTCCCCTACGTGAAATCGACATCGACAATTTTTAATAATGATTACAAAAAATGTTAACAAATATTTATTATAATTTATTAATATTTGGCGGCTGGTTTTGTTTTTTCCGCTAGCGATGCGCGCGTATGTGTAATTAAAGGCACTGGTAATACCGCTGAACAGCCCATATTAAAATATAATAATGTTAATAATACATACGCAAATGGGGTTAGGGTAGTGAAAAATAAAGACTGAAATTGCCACAGACGATATAAACCCTTATTTAATAGTACAGATAGAGTTTTATTCCGCGCGTACGCGGTGGCACACGGGCAGGCCAACACGATTCGTCTAGGTGGGTCAAGTGACCTGCGCGCGTGCCACCCGCGGTCTTACCGGAAAAAAGCGCAAGTCTCTGCTCGGGTGTAAATAGAGAATGCTCATTTATAAGTAGGATATTTCATACTAGTTAATGTATAGTAAGTGACTGGCGTTTAGTTATGGTAAAAAAAATCCCCCGGGGTGCATGGGATTTTTTTTGACCATAACTTAACGCCACTGGTTTGCTTATGGTTCTTTTTTTTTAAACTTGCTTTTGAGCGCTTGTCTTTGAAAAGCTTCACCAAAACCAATTTCTATTGGATACAAATTCCATGCTGCCATGATAGTACTTACTAATTCCATACTGCCATGTCATTACTTCGACTAGTAAATAGTTATCTGTGGCGCACATTAAAGTAAAAAGCACGCTTCCATAATACACTGTATTATGAACCTAAAAGCGGTACAAAAAGAGCCAATTTACGAGCAAGTGTGTTGAAAAATTAATTACTTAACGAAATACTTGAATTTTACTTATGCTTCATTATTCACATTAAGAACTCTGTAGCTCCCTTCGTACTAACAATCATGAGAAGCTTAAAAACATTTTTCCTAAAACGGCATCTATTGGAGGCCAATGTTTTAAAATGTTCGCTTATAGGCTTGAAAGATGATGTTTGCATGGCACCGAATCATTAAAAGTTTATTAATTGAGAAAATACCAGAATTCCAATAATATTGAATCACCCACATTTAAAGCTCTGTAGCTCCTTTCGTACTTACGATCAAGAGAAGTCGTCATAATAAGAAAATAATATTTTCCTTGATGAGATCTTTCCATTGGTATAATATATCTTAACGCAATTGGGTTCCAGCACAGAAACGCCCATTCTCCTTTTTCAGATTGAGTTAGATGTTGTCCAATATAATTGACAGTGGTGCCGATTCTCTTGTACACCGAACTAAACTAACTAAACTATCACTAAAATTCCTTACTTTTTACTATGAGAATCTTAGAGCTATTCTGCCAAAAAAAATCTCTAAATTTAAAAATTATTTTGACAGAACTAAAATCGAAATTGACAATCGCGACCCCACTTGGTACCTACTTGTTTGCCTACCACGTGATTTTTTCTGAGCCGGAGAGGCGTGCAATGTGGCCGTCTCGACGAATTTTTATATGGAATTTTTCACTTTTTGGAAGAAAACAAAAAAATTAAATTACCAGCATGTTGAGTATTACGGGTTTGCGGGATGCAAAGGGGGTCAAAATTTTCATTATTTTTGCGATAGGACACACCGTTTTCGAGATATAAGCAAAAGAAAATAAAAAGATACAGTACCGTTTTGCAACTGAATTCGAGGTGTCTCGGTTTGAATTTTAGTTCATGACATCTAATTTTATTCCACACATTTTTAATCGTGATTAAAAATAGTCAGAGTTAGTTAGAGGATTTTAGACATAGAACAAAAATTTTGGTTAAAACATCAAATTCAGAATAGCATTTTCACTAAATTAAAACTCAGTGCCATCTTAGTGCTGTCAAACTAAATTATAGTTAAATTGTGTCACTTTAGTCTATTTTCAGAATAGGAAATCGTCGTTTGACAGGAATAAACTAAATTTTAGTGATTTTTAGTTTAGTTTAGAGAATTTGTGACAAGAGAATCGGCACCAGTCTCCTGTCAGAGGTATTCCCAAATCGAAATTATGGTAACCCTACTCGAACATTGTATGAGCTAACATTATTTTTGATATTACACGCGTTAAAGACTGTTCTGAGGGTAAAACGATATGCCAGTCTAATGAGGTTAATCTGTCGAATAAATGGATGTTCACACAGAAATCCTAGCAATTATAGATAATGAGATATCAGCGTACAAAGTAACGTTTCGACCGCGCGGCCACGTACTTTTTGTTTTGGACTGATTTCATCTGTTTAACTAAACTTTAGTAGTATTTATTGCTTTCGTTAGCTTTGACAAATTAAGACCTTTCTTTTTGTAACAGTTTTACTGAGTGAAGTCCTAGTTTTAAAGAAATAATCAACATTACAGAAACAACAAGTGCACGATTGCGCGGCCATAACTTCCAAAGTGAATATTTTGTAAAATATTGATCTTGAGCTTATAATTCTTTTTTCGACAATTTTTGACAAATTCGGTCTTCAATTGACAAAAAGAATTACATCTCTAACCCAAGTAGTTGCTGAGATCTCCATAGCCGCGCAATCCTCCACGTTACGTTCGCGCGGCCAACTTAAAACCCTTATAATTTTTTTATTTCTACTTTGACAAATTTTTGGTTTGTTCCCTTCGATTTTGACAAATTTCGACAATTTTTTGGCCGAAGTTTTTTTTGTTTGGGTAACTTGCCCGAGCAATCGTAACGCACACAATAAAGGTAGAACGTACAGTCGTACACTTATCCGAGCCGAACGAGTCGTACGATCCGAACGAAACAAATTATAGAATTATTTTTAGGAGTGCATACGTCGAATCGTCCGAAAGACCTTTCCTAACGTTCTCGTTAACTTCGACGCGTTCGGCTCGTATATTTGTGCGTTCACCTTAATAAGATTCTCAATTTTACACCAAACATTTAATTTTTACAGAACTTTACTCCTCACGGGCTCCAGAATACGTTTCCGAAGAGATCAGCTTACAAGCACTAAATACAACCTTGTTAATGTTACTCAAGAAAAACTGTACACACACGTGCTGGCCGACGTTAACCCTACGAATATACCTTTAGACCCGAAGAGCCTGATGGAACGTCTCTTTTATGTCAATGGAAAAACATTTTATGGCCACGAAGAATTTAAATTTAAATCACGATCGAATCCTCATAATTTGTGAATGCGAAATTCAGTGTCAATACTAAAGTATTTCAATTTTGTATTATAATAAAAATATGAGAAAAGCGGCGCTGTTTTATTTATTGGTATAATAGTCTTGGTATAATATAATAGTATTTTTGATGACTTATGTCTTTTCATTATGTGCATGTGGTGTGAGGGCCCGTTTTTTTGAACTCTTTGAAAATTTGCTTAGGATTTAGTGAACATTCCAAAAGAATTGTGAAAGTTGGAATCAGATCTAGACACGCGCCCGCGTGTCAAGCCAAGTTCAAGAAAAGAACTGGCGACGCAGCAGCCGTGTGTTATATTACACGAACCATTTGGAGCTACTTTTCACCCCTCAATAACTCAAAATCTATTTAACATACATATACATGAAACTTGGTTTATTTATTAATACTCCCTAGATTAACCCCAATTTTTATAAATACAGCTTTAACGGTTGTTGAGATATCAACGTCTAAAAATCGTAATTTTTACCACTAACTGACATACCTACCAATAGATCAAAAACCTAACCCACTTCCAGATGACCTAGAAAGTTGAAATTTGGTGTCCAGATTGGTAATTGTGTGTATACAAAGGAAAAAATCAGAAAACAGACTTTTCTTTAGATTAAAAAAAAAAATCAGGTATTCGATTTTTAACACCTAGCGCCTTTCGAAATTATAATAGCAAAAATATTTTCTTTTGTAGGAGAATTGGTTCCAATATGAAAGGTCGCTTTTATCGTTTTGTATATAGGTACCAGATTATTTTATATAACTTGGATAACCAATAATTAATAATAATTGTCAATCATTGGCTGTTTAAGTTTTCCGCGAGGCGGGTAACAGGAGTGCGGCGCGTCCGGGGTCACGGGGATTTAAGGGTTTGGAAATATAGTCATAGTCCGTATCTTGAGGTGACATTTAGGCTTCCTGTACATGATGTCGGAGCCGCACCAGAGCCGGACCACAAGACGAAAAAAAAAGCGGCGCAGCGCCGCCCGCACCGATGAGATTCCAGTGCATATCGCCCTTGCGCCATGTGGGCGATATTCATTCGTATATACAGTGTGTTAACTAACAAAGGGCGTTCCCGTTAACCTGCAATAGTATAGCGTGTATACATGCTAAAAAAAATATTACAATATAGTGAAAAAACTAGCCAAGTAAAATTTTCAACTTGAATTCATCCTAAGTGGTTTGTGTAAATAATTCGACTATTCAATGAAGTTACCTATATTTTTAAATAGCAAACATTGTTATAACAGAAAAAACAAGAAATTTTGTTTTAAATTTATTTTAGAATGTTGTATGTTCTTTATAAATTTCAGGATTATCTATAGAACTTGGCACCCATTTAGATCTCAATTATTTTGTCGGTGAAGTCGATAACCACACTTTGAATTGGGCTCCAATTTCACATTTATGTTTTTGAGTGGATATCTTTCACTCGAAGTGACACCTCTGAACACAAAATGAATCAAAAGAGAAAAATTAATTCATTAGTGAAACTATTTGGATTGGATTTTGTGGCACTCGGCATCTTTCACTCGCCTATCAAACGATATAAAAATGATAAAAAATTTGGATTTTGTTGGTGTCGTGTGTACGTGGAATGAAACAAAAATGAATTTCACTCGAATAAACTTCGAGTGAAGCGTCTGGTACCAGTATTTTACCCTTTCTTTTTTGCTCGCATAAAGGTGCACCTTCACTTAGCATGACCACAATAGAAACGGGTTTTGTCAACGGAAGAATAGACAATATGACAGATAAACAATCACAATCTGTCATTTTGTCTATTCTTCCATCGACAAAACCCGTAGAAAACCCGTTTCTGTAGTTGTCATGCTACGCGTGCTGTAACGACCGCGACCTACGAGTTGTAGGTCGTAGGTTCGAAGCCAAACAGGCGCTAAATTATTACATCACCACTACTCTCAAAACGGTGAAGGAACACATCTTGAGAAAACCGGCATGTCGTAGAAACAGAAATAAAACATCTATCAACCCGTACTGGAACCGCGTGGCGGATTACGGCCCACTCCCTCTCACCAAGAGGAGGCCTGAGTCCCAGCAGTGGGAAGATTATAAGCTGATTATGCTATTATACCTGCTAGAGGAAATGGTAGTATAACAGTTAATAAAAAAACAGTCTTATTTATTCTTCTTTTCGAATCTATGACACAAGTAACACAACTTTTGGCCAGTAGGGGGTCACAAGAGATAAGTAGGCATGGGGAACAATCGTGGGCTTCTATCGTTCAATATTATATTACGAGAAAAGTAGACTATGGTAGCACAATAAATACTTATTGTGCAACCAAATCAATCTGCCCGGAACAATAATATCACTACATAGTATAAAACAAAGTCGCTTTCTCTGTCCCTATATCACTATGTATGCTTAAATCTTTAAAACTACGCAACGGATTTTGATGCAAACCGCATCATTTTCACTAAAGGATAGAGTGGTTCTCGAGGAAGGTTTTCGTATATAATAACTGACATCAACGCGGGCGAAGCCGCGGGCATTAGCTTGTTATAGAATATAAAACAAAAGTTACAAAAATATATGTATTATTTCAATTTGTAAGACAAAATAAAGAAAAATAAAAATAAATATGTGCACACCTACTTCTCGTTCGTGTTCACTATTACATGAAAACTTTCATCACTTCTTCTACAATATTCAGAGCAGTGAATTTTTTCACCTTGTGTAACAACAGGCATATCTTCGGATCTGTAACGAATTTACAAACGTAAATATCGCCTTGATCTGTATCCACTTCTAAACGTTTCAAAACATCTTTTAATTCATCTGCATATGGTGTCTTCTTCTCTTCCGGAATCATCACAAAATGCCAAGGCAAGCAAATCTGTAAAACATTCCATATAACTGACTGACTAACAGCATATGCTAAGTCAGGGTCCTCCTCGGGCTCAACTTTAGGTTCTTCTTCACTTTCAACTTTCTCCAATGGTTTTTCTTCAGGTTCAACGGCATCTTCACATGGTCGACAAATAAACGTGCTCTTCACATTAGTGTCAGACTGCGCTACTTTACTTTTAGAACTGCTCTTCTGCCTTTTAGGCAAACGTGCGCTTTGAGTAGTTTCAATTTTTTTCGTGCTTTGGTTTTTACCTTTTCCTTTTTTACCTGCTCCTTTCTTATCTTCTGGCGGAGCTTCGTATTTTAATTCAATAAGGGTAGTTCCCTCACAATAGTCTATAACTTTCTCTAATACAGTATCAATAAATTCTTTTGTGCATTTATTGGCACAAGCTAAGCATTCATCTCTGTACTGTTTGAGTTTAATCAATTTTAGAACTACTTCCTGACACTCCTCTACATCGAAGCAAGTCTTTTTACCAACAGCCATAGATAACGCTGTTACGAAACCTTGAATAGGATCAGGATTTTTACAAAAAGCTAACAAAAACGCAGAGTAATTCATCATATTTTCCTCCGTTTCAAATAATTCGAACAAGAAATGTTTTATCAAATTCTTTCTTAGCTCTGCATGTTTATCTTCTGGATCGAAATCCTTTTCAAACCAAAGCTCTTCCGCGATAAAATCATCCCTATCTATCAACTCTGTGGACTCGAGATCACTACATCGAAATCTTTTGCGAACTTCTAATAACTCATCCACTTCGGGATATTGAATATTCAAACTATAAATAAGAAAATCTCTCCAATCGACGTATACCGTATCGCCATACAACAAATATACTAATTTGGGTACTTGTTCAGGATTTACACTCATCCAAGCTTCCGGGAATAGAGGCCCACTACAAGTCTCGTTTCCAAAGAAAAAGAAATCTTGAAGAAGGTATATGAAAGCCTGTGTCAGAATTATTCCCGTAGGTGCAACAATCTTAAACTGAGTCCGCAGGGTAGCTAGTTGGCTAATTTTAAAGTCCATACTCCCAACTTCCTCAGTTACTGGTCCCATATCAACTGGTGGCGGTTGTGGAGCAAATTGTAATAGATTAGGATCAATCATAAACGTATCATGTTCAAGTACAAGCGTTTCTGGAATTCTTCGACCATCTTCAACCGCCATTTGCAAATATTTACAAAGTCTATCAACAGATTTTATTTCATTGATATAGTAAGTGTCAATATCGTTTTGTATTTCCATAAACGCTTTATATATGTGGTCATTAAATAATTTCATATCACGGTAACATTTGAATTGTAGAGCTAGCATTCGAAGGCTAGCTCTGAACATTTCTCCATTGATCCCCATTGTCCATTCTTCAATACATTTCAACGCGTTCATTTTAAAGATTTCTTCAAGATTAATCGAATCTTCAGAACCACTATCTTCCTTCTTTTTCAAGGATGGTTGAACTTTAGCTACTTCACTGTATTCCCTTGCTATTATAGATCTATAAGAGTCATTCGTTTCTTTAATAAGTTTTAAAGCAAATTTGACATTATTCTCAATCACTAAATTAAAAGGATTATTGTTGAAATCAATTTCAATATTTTTAAGTTGCAATTCTTGAAATGCTGATTTTAACTGTCTATACAACTTGTCTTCGCCTCCTTTTTTACTCCCAGATGTCTCATCAGATTCCCTGTATATTTTATTCAATTCCTTAAATGATATTTTATCCGTTGGTGGCAAATGTTTGATCATAGCAAAATAAAAATCATGGAGCGCTTGAAATGTCAAAATAGACCTGAAATTAGTAACATTGCGTAATTAAAAAATGTGTTATATAAAATCACGCGTGTTTTCCCCGAAGTGGTACTTACTCATATTACGCTAGTTAAATTTTGAACAAGCTTTACCTGTTTAGTTCCGTTTGCATGCATGATATATAGGTATTCACTAGGGTTAATAGTTCTTCCATAGCCCAATTATCACATATTAGCTCATGTCTTTTTTTCTCAGCGTGTAATTTTCTTTCATCGCAAATAAGATACAACCGATCTTGTAACTCTTTAACCCGGCAGTGCCATTCATTTTTGGTCAAGTTAATGTCTCGCCAATCGTTTTCAAATTCATTGTACAGTTTTTGAAAAGAACAAACAAGATCTTGTTTACAAGAGGGTAAAGTAATTATTTGTTCCATTTTATCCTTAATGTATCTTGCGTAAGGAATCAAACAGTTCATCTGCAACCTCTTTGCAAAGAACAATTCTTTCATGTCTCTAATGTAAACTTTTTCAATTGCCTGCCAACAAGTTGCCAATGCTACTCCTATTAATTCAACAATAGGTATCTCGCCGTAATCCCAATCTTCTTCGCCAGCCAATAAGTTAACTTCTTCAATAGTTATCGATTTGCTCACAGCATCATCTTCCCCAGCCAGCTCCTCTGCTATTGGTACAGCATCATCAAGAAACTCATCTGTGGAAGGCTCTTTCACTATCGTCAGCGAAGAGTTTTTACTTATTTTTGAACCTTGCCGTATTTTTTCTTTTGATTTGCCATTCATTCCCTCAGGTTTAACTATTCTAGATTTTGCTCTTTTGTCGTCAGATGACGGGAATTCGAGATTACTCAGAACATTTTCACCAAACAGTGAATTTGCTGACGGTTGTGGCAATAAGGAATCACCAATGATATATCTACAAACTTGGGCCAAAAATTCTTTATCTATGAATTCGTAGTACATACTATAATTGAGACCTAGCACAGCATAAAATCGGTCAATCAACTCAGAGTTATCTTCTGTGAAATCCCATATGACAAGTTCTTGCAGAATATCTTCAGTCTCTCTAAGATGAAGATAACTTGTGAAATAACTCTCAAACGGTTTTTCAGCTATGTTCTTATGGGGGTCGCTTACAAGTTTAGATACTCTTACTTCTTTATAAGGATCTTTTTCTTTTTTACGATGATTTGCGATGCACTCTTCAAGATAAATATCGTCCCTATCTTCGAATAATTCAGCTTCATTTGGTGGTGCAAACCCAGAGAAAGTCTCTTCCAAAATTTGCGCTTCTCTGTAGGTATTCGGGTAGTTAATAATGACAAATCCATTAATGTCGTCTTGGTCCTTAAGATACTCAACTATCATTGCTGCTAACAGATGATCTGTTAACGAATCACCTATACCTAAAGATTCATAGGCATATCTGCCAAGATTAGCAGAATCAGACAATTTGATTTCTTCTTCTGGTAATGTTTTTGGTGTTTGCGTTTGTTTAGTATTTGCCGGAATAACTCCTAGCATAGCACTGACGGCCAAATCACTAATTTTGCTCGTACTTTCGTCATCCAATTTCATTAATCTGATTAGTTCCTTGTCTTCTTCCTCGATAGCAGCCGCCGAAAACTTATCAAACGACAAATCAATATCCACACAACCTAACATTTCAGATTTAAATTTTCTTAGACAAAAATTAATAGAGCTTTCAAGGCGAACAACGTGTATTTTTCGTAATTTGAGCAGAATTTGCATTGGAACAGTTATGGATCTGTCTGGGAGGCCACGTATTAAAGCTTTTGCTGAATATGGAGGCAAGTCAGCAGGTGGTAATGGTGGTGGATATGGGTATTTAATTCCAAGTAAAGTGTAGACCAAATGACCTAATATGCGAGTACCCAAATATTCATATTTTCTTTCTTCAGACTCAGGGTCATAATTAGGTAGTAATAAATCCAAAGTCCATGGATAAGAATAATCATGATATTCTTTAAATTCATTATCGTTTTGAGCTTCTTGTCGATCTAATTCGAGCCTTATAATTTCCTCTTCTGCGGGGGTGGTTTCCTCTTCGAGGCGATCTTTCAAAATGTCTTCTGTGGGATCCAAAATATCAAATATTACCTGTTGTTTATAATATAAAATTTTCCATTCGTGAATAAAATGATCAGGAATCTCATCTCCTATCAATTTCTTATAGTATGCATATTTCGTTGCGTAGTCAACTATTGATAACATCGTATCATAACAAATTTCATAATAATGCAGACGTTTTCTCCTCATTTTTTCGGCATATAATTTCTTGTGAAGCAAGATTTGTCTGTCTTTTTCAAAATCAATTTCTACTTTTTCTAGATGTATTTGTTCTCTGACATTATCAAGAAACTGATCGAACTGCTGGCTTCTTTGGTCCGCAAACTCTTTTTCGGCTTGAACTCTATTCTTGACTAAATTCCGCGCTTGTTGTTTTGTCTCCATTATTTGTGTACACATTTGCTTTTCAAATTGGGATAACTTCATTACTTTCTTAGCAAGTTCAGTGTCCAGCTTAGTTTCTTCCTCAGCAACAGAAAGTTCCCACATGGAACCACTTATGTCATGTCTAAGTTCATTTTGGAACTCTTCGGAATCCGATTTCTTACGCATTCTGGTATGAAGATTATCCATGTATCCTTTACACCATTCGGACCCAGATATTGAAGATCTTTGATCGATAGCATTTTGTTCTAAAGCAAGAAGCTGATCATAAGTGTAATTTTCAAATTTACAAGGATACCTCAAAGCAAATTGTTCCATTTCTTTTCGCTCTCTGCCTGTTGGTTTTGGTGGCAGTGCAGCCTTAAAACACATCGGAGTATTTGCTTCTTTTATGTTTTTAAGAATTTTTGAGTATTTATGTCTTATGTAGTCATATGTATCTTTAACTTGTTCCGCTTTCTTCTGTTGCCATTCTATAAAATGCTTCTCATTTAGTAGAGGTTTCGAGAGATTATCGACGATTGAGTCTTGTTCTTCAGGAATATTTTCTACTTTAAACCTGTGTCCGATTTTCTCTATTAAACCAGAAACCATTTTCCTTTCTTTTTTTATAAAGCTTGTGCGATCCCTTTTGTCTAAATGAAGGAACATTTTATAGAATAGACGAAGTATTGCAGACCCTTTGCCATCCATTACGTTTTCAAGATCAGAAGAATTTAAATGCACGTCTAAGTATCCTAACCATTCTGATAAATACTTCCAATTGTTTTTAATATCCTCGTGTGCAAAACTAGCCTTCATTAAAAAATGTTGTTCTTCATTGATAACGTTGTAGCTTTTGAGTATGTCAGCAATCATATAACCATTTTTCATCATTTGACCGAACTCGTTGGCTTCCCATGTTATTGGACGCTGCAATCTTTCCGTTAACCACTCCTTCAATATTTCAGCCATAATATAATTTGTCAGTACATAAAATTGAATGTTTCCGTAAATAGTTGATTTGATTCCACCTTACTTGATGCACGCACAGTTTGATTTGACTTGACATTTATGTTTGACTGACAACCTATAAAGATAATTCTTTAATTAAATCAAAAAAATAAACAAGACGGGCAATTTTTTTTATTTTTCCAACAAAATCATGTCAATCGTAATCATCTATCACCGACTTCCAAAAAGGAGGAGGTTTTATGTACGTAGTGCAAGTTTGTTTTTTTTTAATTACGTATGTCCATTGATATTTCGCGGATTTTGAAAATTCTCGGTGGCAAAAAACTAAAATTCAAAACCAAAGACACCGCCTTCCGAAATTACAGTTATTTTTCACTTTGTAGTGTTTTTTTTATAAGGTCGGTTGTTTTTTTTTGGTAAAAAGTTTTTACTAGCTGGCAACACGGTTATGCTTGTCATTCCGTATTATGACTTTTTCGTGATGTTTATTTTCACTGTTTTCTATGTATATTTCTTGAATTCTGCCTAGATCTAATCCAGGATGAAATGTAATGAATTCGCAAAAACTGTATGTACCATCAGGAGATTCACATATTAGGTAAGACGACAGATCGCGTTATTCTATTTGTCGCGTTGTTCACAGAAATCTCGCCACATGAACCTGGAGAATTTGGATAAAGCCTTGAAGGACTTGGGCATGCTGAGTGCAATAACCGAAGCGCGGCGCGACTATTTACGGGAGTCGAAGTCAAACTACAGCGTGATGCGGCTCAACACGCGATACGTGTCTAACGTGACCGTGGGATATTGTATGAAGAGAGCAACTAACAAAAACAGACTCTGCCCTTACGTATTGCCAATTAGACACAGAACTAAGAGTGAAAACTCGGATGCGATCGGTAGTGACGTGAGCGATAACGGGTGTGAGTTCAAAAACAGTTTGCTAGAGCCATCCACGAGCGGGTACAACCACGAGTGCGCGAAGAGTCCGGCGAAGCGTTGCCAGTCGCTGGAGAACCTCGCGCTGGTGGCGGACGCGCCGCCGCACGCTGAGCCCTCGCCCGATATGGACTGTGTCTCCACGCGCATCCAGAAGCTACAAGTAGATGAATGACACCCAGTCAGAAACTCGCACACAACCACCTCAAAATCTAGTGTGATGACCTTCGAATCGTATTTACTCTAAATTGAGTGGCGGAGGTTAGAAATATAGAAGTAGTATTCAAGTGATCTATTGAATGTTGAATAATGTATTTTTCAGTGTATTTATACTGATGCATGGATTTAAGTGTAGAAGCTGATTCTAAATGTTCCTAGCTCCTCGGTGTACTTGGGTTAATTTTGCATATATTATCCACCCCAACGATAATGATAGTTCAGCTACTTTAATTAAAATTTAAGCGAATTGCTCAAAAAAATGTTTGGAATTGGTACAAATATTGGATACATGTTGTATCTGAATTAGACAATTGTTTTGATAAAGTTGATTGATATGTTAGTAAACTGTGAGAGTTTTAATGATTTTTATGATTACCCTAAAGTTAGCACCAGTGTTTGTTGAGAACAAATTAATTTTGTTTTGGTCTAAGTCACATACGCACTTCATTTTATATAATCTCTTGTAGTTCTTTCATGTAATATTTAAACAAATATTCCATATTTTGAATGAGCATTACATAATTATGTATATTCGTGTATAACATAGTAAAAATTGTGCAAATTAGAATAAGACTGTATGAAGATCTCACTGCATCCAGAAAAATTATTATTATTTATTTGTCATCCATGCTTTTGTGACTTAGAAATAGATACTTATGTTTGTTAACATATTTTGTTATTTTGTTCTTAATAATTTAATAACAAATATTTGAAATAAATATTGCTTTGATTAATTCTTATTATTGTTTCATTATACATAAAGTTTCAATAATATTATATATAAGTAAGCTGTTTTATCCTGTCAGTAAAGAAAGTCATTGGCACAATAGTCACAATACTATTACATAAACTGCGTTTTAGGATTTCATTATATTGCAACTATTGGTCAATCAGTTGCTTCCCTCTCTAGAGTAATGGCCGATTCCTATAATTAACGGACCGTTATGGGTTAAAATTAAGACTTGTATCTTTACCAATGATGAAGCAAAAACCTCATATAGTAGACCCTTTGTATAGTAGACCCTCCCATATAGAAGTAGATATCACAGGTAAAATTAGCTTACGAATTTATTTATTTTCCCAGTTTGGCAATAAAAAATGCTACCATTCGTAAGCAAAACGATTCGTTTTTGTTTATAGGAACCGAGCATAAGTATGTTCTGTGGTCACTTCCCCTGGTATGCGCTAATCTCCCCACCACTTTGGCCGAGAGCTCTAAAACCGTGCCGGTACCCGTAACTTAGTATTATGCCGTAGATTGGTTGCATCAAGATTCTTGGTATGGCAAAGCCATTAATTAAAAAAAGTTTGTTGACAAAGTTTTTAAACACTATAAAATCTGTAGTGAATTGAAACACGGTTTGTAGACTGTAAAATATATTTTATAACTTAGCCAACTTTTTTATACAGAACACATACTGGCCTTTTACACAGAACACATACCTTTTGTTAGTTTTAACTGCGAATTGCGAAGTTAAGAGTGTGTGGATTGAGTATGGGGTAGCTACCAGTATTATATAGTGCTCTGTGGGTAGCTAACTACCACAACATTTGCCTCGACCAATCAGCGCGAGGCTTTAATGTAAGTAGTTGATTTTCAGTATATAATATAATGTACTGTGTAGTTGATGATTGTCGCTAGATGGCGGCTCGCGTGGGTAGTCCCCTGCTAGGAGTAAGTTGTCTTGTCTCAGTCGACTGCAAGGAACATAATATACTCATCTACGGCGAGGTCGACTGACGCCCGCGATGTGTTCCACAGGCAAATGTGGTAATGTCAGTTACATCCTTAATAAAACCACATAAAATTATAACTTAAAATTCATTTATTCGCAGCCATTGAGTATGTAACACTTAAGATAAATAACAAAAGATTGTATATAATATTGCATGTGACTGATTGCAGGGTAAGGACAAAGCGGCTGTGATCAAACTTCTATTCTATTATCTGATCACAGGGCTTTTACTTTTAATTGCTTCATTTTTGGTGTTTTCCGTTTCTGTTGACGTTTCTGCTCTTTTAGTTCCCAACGACGTTGCTTCTCGGGGTCGTCCTCCTGGAATATATAAAAAAGTTTTTAACATAATTATTAAGTTGTTTGTTGAGCTTCAGTGTCATTGTCATTGGCGATAAGTGCATTCAGCGGGGCAATTCCCTTATTTTTAAGAACGTTCACATTTGCATCGCATTCGCATCTGTCAAAAAAACTATCAATTTACCAACATTTGTGACAAGTTTGACAGATTGCGACTTGAATGTGAACGATTGATATGTAATTTGAATCATCAGAGAATTGGCCCTCTGATTTATAATCTCTGCCCAACCTATTGGGGTAATTATATAGGCATTATGCAGTGTTATGCATATTTGTTATTTTGTTAAATATTTATGTATTTCCCACAGTGTTTGTGAATATAGCTCATTTTAGGGTATTAGTGACATATATAACTCAAGTAACGGGATCTTGCCGCCTGTAAAGTGTCAAGTGACGAATGTTCTATAAGTGATTTTTTTTGTTACACTCGCGACTTTACAAGAACTCCGTTTTGACGATTCGTTCTCGTACATGTAATAAAACGTTAAGCCTTGAGAATCAGTTTTAAGCAATGTAGAAAAGTCGTCGATTACAAACTCTATAAGTATAATCAATCGATATGTCTTGAGAATCAGTTTTTAAGAAACCAATTTTTTTTTTCATCGCTGCACAAAGCATTTTTATAGCTGTCAAAACGGACTTCTGATCAGTCAGATTGTCGCGAGTCTAGTCTGTGTATTTTTTTTACCACAACTGGGAAGCTCTTGGCCTGCATCTCACCTGATGGTAAGTGATGATGAGGCCGAAGGTGGAAGCGAGCTTCACCCGGAATCTTCAACCACAGAGGTTTTAGTGTTTACTGAGTGTTCTAGTAACTAAGTTGTTGAAGTGCCATACCTATTAATAAATAATTACAGGGTGCTTTTTTCATACGACCCTACCTTAGCATGCTTTTACCCTGTATAAGTGTCTAACATAAAATGATAGTTACCGCGAGTATGCGTTCCTTCTCCTGCTTGCGTTTCTCCTCGCGCCTGGCCGCAGCCTGCTCCTGCCGCGCCGCGTGCGCACCTCGCAGCCACGCCTCAGCCACTTTCTGGCGACGCTTCTCGCATTTCGCTAGTGCCTACGACGTAACATTTAATTATTATGACTAACATGAGCGATGGATTCCTTAAGAACGGGTATTTTTTTTACAAAAACATGTACTACTCCTTTTTTGAAGTCGGATAAAAATGGTGGGACGCTTTTAGCCAGAGGGGAAGAAAATCCTTGCAAAAACAGAAACATAAGCATTTGCTGACTTACCAGATGCCAGACTTTTTGATGGTCGATTTAGATTGTCTAAAGCGCTATATTTGAATACAGAATCTGAGATCAATCAATATGAGACCTGAGCCCCTACCACCAGCTCTTACAATACAACAGTATTATTTTAATATTACTTCAGTGTCGGAAAGAGATGAAGCTCTACAGGATGTACAGCTCCATCTCTTTCCCCCACTGAGTAAGATTAGAATAATACTGCTGTACGCGGTGGTGGTAGGCCCCCTGTTCAGTCAGTGCACGCATTTGTCAGTAATCTTGCAGCTCAACTCAGAACTTAAGGAGCTCAAAGATTCGACGAACAATACCAAAGAAAGGACATTTGGGTAGGCCGCATAAATTACTCAAACTACCATACCATGATTAAAATTAATTGAGGCGAGAAAAGAAAAAAAAAACAATGCCGCACATATTCTTCACGTCACATTCACAATAATTAAAACAATATAATACTTTACAAAGTAAATATTCATGTCATTACACAAATACACATGGAAGAGGGAGGTCTTCTGTTAAAAGATTAGGCCCCTAAAATGCATTTGTTAAAACCTGTTTATCAAGAAATAAATAAACTTAAAAGTCGCTGAAGAAATAATTACTAGCTTTACGGTAATTAAAAATATGACATTTACAGCGTCTTTATGTCGTTGCAGTAGGGACGATTTTCCTAGTAAGTGTTCATCAAGATTATCAGCATCTGCCAAGCCGGCGCCATCTAGTTTTAAAATATTTACCAACTTGGCTTGTAAGTGTCTAAGAAGATCTAGTTACAGATATTAACATTTCATTTAATTTCAACACGATACCCCTTGGTAAGACTGATTGTCCGACTTTCGGGCATCTGAAAACCTATAGTGACTCATCATCATCTGCCTTTTCCCAACTATGTTGGGGTCGGCTTCCAGTCTAACTGGATGCAGCTGAATACCAGTATTTTACATGGAGCGACTGCCTATCTGACCTCCACAACCCAGTAACTGAGCAATACGATACCCCTTGGTAAGACTGGTTGTCAGACTTTCGGGCTTCTGACGACCCGTAACGACTGTCAAAGATCCTCGAATGACAGCCGGGACCAACGACATAACGTGCTTTCCGAGACATGGAGGAGTCGCGGTATGTAAAGATGGTCACCCATCCACAGACCATCCCCGGCAAGCGTAGCTTAACATGATGGATCGACCCGTGCGGCTGTTATGACTTAGCCACGAGCTCCCGAAGCCCATAGTGACTGTCAAAGATATAAGCACAAAAAAAAAAGCTAAACTGACCTCCTTGCTAAGCCGGAGCCTCTTAATCTTGTCCATGAGATGGAACACAAGCTGCAGTAATGGCCGCACCTCGTCGCCGCCGCCGTCGGGTCCCAGCGCCAGACTGATCAGCATCACCTTCTCCGTATCCGGGGGCTTCGTTACTGCTGACTCCCTGTAAACAAGCGATAATATTAGCGTTTAACGTTGATGCGCTAGGGTAGCCCGCGAAATTCAAATTTTCTTACGTTTTTTGCAATTTGCAGGTCAGTATCAGGTTGTATGTTGATCTAAATATTATTGTTAGAGAGTTGTATTGCTGATTTTAATGTTTATAATTCTGTAAATCCATATTTGTTACGAGCGCTAATAATATTTAGATCAACATACAACCTGATACTGACCTGCAAATTGCAAAAAACGTAAGAAAATTTGAATTTCACGGGCTACCCTAGCGCATCAACCTTAACATACACACATCACAAAATATAACGTATTTAACAGGGTTTCGGGTCGAAGATATACTTTCGTAAATTTCTACAGCTGCGGAGCTCTCAGAGGGATTATTCCCGTAATTTTTGAGAATTCGCAATCTGTCAAAAATACAATCAATTTACCAACATTTTTCACAAGTTTGACAGATTGTCACTTGAATGTGTACATTTTTTAGGTACGAGAATTGACCGACCGATTTCAGTTGACGGACGTCAGATATGTCAAAAAAAGGTGCGCGTTTTCTATTTTTAGGAAGCTTCTAGATTATTCTAGAAGCAACTCGCCCTTATTGACCAAACGGATTCTGGCGGGAGCGGTTCGTAATACATTCCTGTTACAAGCGTAAGATTCGTTTTTATTATTAACTAGCCGACCCGATAGACGTCCTGTCCAAATTTCAATATTACATAAAAAGTCCACAGAAAAAAGGACGGTTTTTTTTTAACTATAAATTCTCCGGGCAACTTTTCCAAATTTTTCTTTCGCTAAACACCGTATTCGAAATATTTACCAATATTTAATATTTATAAAAAGACAACTAATAAAAGTGAGTTTGTGTGCTCACGAACTCATTTCAACAAAAACTGAAAAATGTTGCCATGATGGGATGTTTGAACTTCTTTTAGGAAACGCGCGCAATCTATTTTTATGATGGCAATACAAACTCAAAAATCCACCCTGTATAAATAAATTGAATAATGTTAAATTTGCTCACTCTATCTGCTTAGGGCCGGAGTATTTGTCAGAGATATGTATGAACTGCACGTATTGGTGGTAGTGCTCCAGCGCCGCGCAGACCCTGGCGTCCAGCACGGCCGACGTGGCCTCGGCCGTCTCCGACATCACGGACAGCGCGCCGGGCAGCCCGTGCTTGTCGCCCGGCCGACGCTCCGGGCAGAACACGCTCTAGAAACGACAACATACAATTAATTGTAGAATACTATCTCTTATCAGTACTCGCTCAGAGAGCTATGGAACGAGCTCGGAGTATCTCTGAGAGATAGAGTCCGGAATGAGGTAATCCGGCAGAGAACCGAAGTTGTTGACATAGCTCACAGAATAAGCAAGCTGAAGTGGCAATGGGCCGGCCATATTAGCCGTAGAACCGATGACCGTTGGGGTAGACGTGTTCTTGAGTGGAGACCGCGAATCGGCAAATGTAAGGTAGGACGCCCTCAGGCAGGTGGAGCGATGATCTTGGCAGGGTGGCTGGTAGCAGCTGGATGAGAGCTGAGCCGAGAGCTGAATGGCGTGCAATTGGAGAGGCCTATGTCCAGCAGTGGGCTGGACATAGGCCTCTCCAATTGGCTGCTATAGGCTGATGATAATAATGATCTCTTGCCTCGGCGTCTGACTCATATATGTTCAACTTGTCCCTTTTGTGTTTATTTCTTTTCTTTGCGGCATGTTTTACCGCAAATAAAAATAGTTTCTTTCCTTATTGATTAACAAACCGACATTTTCGATTGATGATTTCGTTACGATTCGGTGGTCTATGTTTGTTATAAACACACACATCCACATTTATACTTCTAAATAGTTTGATATACAATGAATGATATATAACTTTTACGTACTAAGTCCTGCATCTCCTTAGACAGCTTGGTGGCGATCTTCTTCTGCGCGACACACAGCACGAACGGATCGCTGTCGTCTTTGCCGAGCTCCACGCGGACCAGTAGTGTGTCCGGAGTTGGTCTAACTACACCCAGTAGTACGTGGACTAGGTCTTGTCGCTGTTAAAAAAAAAAGGATAATGTTCATGAAACTCAAAATACAGGGTGTACGGATAGCCCTCCACAAATTAACAGGGGGCATTTCAGCTTCACTGGAAATTTTCTCGGGAAAGTTTTCATTTTTTTGAATGGTTTTTTCAGTTACTATTCCTTTATTTCAATGTTAAATTACATTCTCTGTACGCAGCACTCCATTTATGTAAATAAAATAGATAAAATCAAAAAACCAGCAATGTATGTTGAAATACTCGAGCGCGCCCCCTGACACGGGGAGTGCGGCTACGCGGGTTTTGCCACGGTAACGATAAATTGCGCGTGAGGTAATAATTAATACAAATCAGGTTTATTGGATTCCCATAACGTTCCTGAAATAATTTCATGTACCGATCGTCTTAGTATGATATGCTGAATTCATCCCATCAGTCTGCGGGGGCTGTCCCTTACACCCTGTATAAATAAAAATATGAAATGTCACCAAAAAGGTCAATTTCAGTATTAATGTCTGACGGATGCTGTCCGACCCTGGTATTCGGTAAGTAAAAGTCAAATAATTTATTTCAAATAGGCACATTAAAGGCACTTTTGAGAATTTATAAGAAATTAATTATAGTCGACGCACAGTCGACAAGATATAAATGTATAAGTTATATCTTTTCATACACGAAATCTCTTAAGGGGTCATTGTACTCATCATTATGGGACCAAACTGGAAGTCGCAAAAAAAATCGGTCGTTAAATCCTTTACTCACAAGCTGGCCTCAACATTACTGCGAGGTAGACGACATGGCTAGACTGGACCAACTGTCCCAACCCGCACGGCCCAGTCCCTCTCGCAGAGAGGAGGCCTGTGCCCCAGCAGTGGGGACATTATAGGCTGAGTATGCAGACTGTACAGTTGTATCTTCATACCTTGATAAGTTTGAGTGTAAGCAGCATGCCCTCGCAGCAGAGGCGGCCGCTGCACCACATAGTAAAGCAGTGTTCTGCTTCGCGCCTCCAGCCGCGCTCGTCACTCGCCGCTACCACGTCTAAACCTGTCTCACCTGGAAACAAAGAGTACTCAGGATATTTCTTAGATTGTCTTTAATGGTGTAAAAAAAAAAATTCAATCAAATTTGAAGAATTTATTCAATAAGTTTAATCCTTACTAATATTATAAATGCAAAAGTAACTCTGTCTGTCTGTCACGCTTTCACGCCAAAACTACTGAACGGATTTCGATAAAATTTGGCAAGGAGATAGATGACATCCCGGGGAAGGACATAAGCTACTTTTCATCGACATACCACGCGGGCGAAGCCGCGGGCGGAAGCTAGTGTATAATAAGGTAAATGTCTTACCAACTAAAGTAAAATTATCATCAAGCAGCGGTTTATGCAGCTTAAGGAAGTTGGTAGCAATGGAGGTGTTCTTCGCGCGTCCTATCGCGTAGGCCAGCGCGTACGACGCTAGCAGGCAGCACAGGATGCCTTCCAGCCAGTACGCGTCCCAGCGAGGACGGATCATTATAGGAACCTGGATATGAGAAAAAATAATTTAAAAAATATATCTTGTAACCACAAAACCGTGTTCATCAGTTGTTTAGAATAACCCTTCAACTGACAGCTAACACAGTTGTGTTTGTATGTTGTCTTTAAACACCTTTTAAACACGACATTTCTATAAGGAGTTTGACATAAAACTGACATTAGACACGCGTTGAATAAGTGTCTACTTTTTTGTGGTAAGACACTTATTATTCAATCAATACAGGGTGTTAGTGTAAACACCGTTATCCTTGAAACCAGTGGTTTGGTTTCATTTATAGAACGTAAAATCAATGGAAAAATACAACTTTTTTTTTTAAAGAAAATCTACATTTTTCCACAAAAATATTTAACCCTACACGCAAGGGCAACGAGCTTGCGTCTCAACACGGCGGCCGGCGGGGGTGGGCGGGGCGCGCGGGACGTTACATGCCCAGCCGTCAGCTGTTTCGCAGCTCTCTCGAACGCGTATCCATGAGTATCGGGACAGTGACGGATATTTACTTTTTAAAATCTTTTAATGAAAATAAGGTTTTTTTTGTGTTGTTATTGGGTCATTTATTTTTATATTTAAGTCAACTACCCATGTTTTGAGTGACAACGGTGTTTACCCTTGCATACTGTATTTCGTGTCATTTACAACAAATTCGGTGATCTCCACATTAGAATTTCGAGTCCAAAATGTGAAAATTCATGTAAAAAGCTTGTATTGGTCCTTTGCAGGCTTATCTTGGTACAGGTATCGGCACGGCGCGCAAATCGAGTTGTATGCCGCGCGAACGCGGTGGTACACCGGACCACCGGGCCGAACACCGGAGAACCAGCGGGCCTTTACGGCAGTGATTCGTTTGGAATCCGTGAAAACCACTTGGTCGCTGACAGGTGTCGATTTTAGGTCTGTTTGGCGGGGGGAGTGAGGGGCGACGGGGAAGCGGCCAGCGACTATTGGTCAATAGGTCCCCTCCCCCCATTATGCATGAATGGAACATGAAAAGAAATGCTGTTTACCTTAGAAATAGTGATCTTTGGTTGTTCGGAGGAGCGTGGAGCATTGTCCTGGAACCCTTCGAACTCCTCAGGGTCTTGGAAGTGCTCAAATTCATTGTCTTCATCCTGAGAAAATGATACAGTGTAAAAAAATGGATAAAATGGTGGTCATGATCATGGCTATTGCAACAGGCCCCCAATAGAGATAATATTTTTAATGTCATCATGTTGTTTTTCCTAGAACTAGAATAAATAAAGACTAATTTAGTCCAATACAAGGTAAATTCTCGTGATATGCTGGGAAAAAGTGAAAACAACTACAGTGCAGCCGCCGAGACAATGCATTACTGACACATGTCAGTTTTCTAACGAATATGTGTTTTGCGCCTTATTTCAACTACAAATTTTCGAACTGACCGGTGTCTAAAACTCATTCCCTTGATGGCCAGACTGTACTTTACTTATGTACAATTATCATTATGCAGACTTCACCACTTTGAAGAAAAATAACAAAAGAATTAATTTGCAATTCAATTAACTAATGTTAGTGACCTCTGTATGTTGTAGTATAGAAAAGTGAATACTAGGTAAGACAAATTGTGAATGGATTAATTTTTAATGTAGCTAGGAATTGTATTAAAAACCGTAGCAAAACCCCAATCATCACAGACTAACATAAGAAAACCTATCAGAAGTCCTCAGAAGAGCAGTGGTGGCCCAGTAATGGCTGCGACTTACGAGTTGTAGGTCGTAAGTTTGACCCCAGACCGGCGCTTTACTCTGTTTAAATTATTTCATCACCACTGCTCTCAAAACGGTAAAGGAAAACATCGTGAGGAAACCAGTATGACCTAGAACCAAAAACTCTAAGACATGTAACATCTACCAACCCGCACTAGGCCCGTGCGGTGGATTACGGACCACTCCCTCTCACCGAGAGGAGGCCTATGTCTCAGCAGTGGGAACATTATAGACTGATTATGCATACCTCCACTAAGATCTCATCTTCAATCTCGACGTTGGCTTCAAACTGATCCTTTAAAGATATTTTCTGTTTTGTAGGAGGAGATGACTCCTTTTCTTCAGCAAAATCTGATGAAGAAAATATTTTTATGGTAAGTTGTATTATTGTTGTTTTTGTAGCCTGCCAGTATGCAGACCTTTATATGCAACAGGCTAAGTTTACACAGACAAAACAATGATTTTTGTAATTTTCTTAAAACTTAAACAAGTTTATCTTTGAAAACAGTGTTTCACAAACATGGATTATTATGTATTTAAATACTAAACTTACAAGGCAATCAATCCTCGTTCTCTCCCTGTATGAGTTTTAAAATAAATACGGAACAGTGATATGCAAAGACTTACCATCAGCAAGATCATCGTCTTCTGCCTCAAACTGCTCAAACTCTGCGAAGTCATCATCTTCCAAGGCCTGATCCTCAAAAGCCTGTGCCACGAAGGTACTGCATAGCAGCACAACTATTGATAATAGCACCCACCGCATTTTGTACCTACAAATGTAACAAAACTCTTTTGAGTTTGAGGTGTAGCATAGACTATAGACCACAGTTCAATGTAACCAGATAAATAAAAAATAAAAAATGGAAGGTGATATTTTTATATAGATCCTGCTAAGAGTTTCATGCTTTTGCAATGCATAGTATGTCAGACCTGAATTGATTGGCTTGTGTAAAACCTTGATACTCATAGTAAATTGATCCCAATACAGGCCACCACAGAAGAATAACAGGAAAAAATCAAAAGAAAACCTCTTTCGTACAATGCAATTGAAAATCTTTACTGTGAACAGTTTCTAACAGGAATGATGAGTTGTTTATGTAAGTATAGTTTTCCTTATTCAAATACTCAATTGAATGTTTTTAATTCTTAGTGACACAAGAAGAATGTAATCTTATCTCTTTTCCAAGGTTGTTTTATAGTATGTAAGGTTTCCGGTGTGGATCATGGTATCACATAAGGTTATAATAGTGTCCCCAATAGCCTTTACCTTCAACAAAGTTAGTGAGAATGCAATAAGAAAAAATACTAAAGGCATTCAAGGTAAAAGTTTTAATCCAACTTTAAAGTATCTTTAGCTATTTCGTTTGTTTTTATAAGACTTTCTACGGCGCAAATGTAGTTCAATTTAGCTCTCAAGGTAATCTAAATATATTTTATTTTATTTTTACACCTTAAATTTGCACGGCTGACTGTGCAATTTTTAACACCTAATATTTCCCTTAATATAGCGAATCACACAGATTTTTGGTTACCTGTTATCTATTTCTCGACGATGTTATCAACTAAACTAACTCATTAACTTATTAATTAGATTATTTTACACAAATTCAATCACATTTCACCTACTTTATTGCGGGATTGACACAGTATGTTTTCGTTGCATCCATTTTATCAATTAAAATAATATTACTGGATAAAAGAATTATGCCAATTTTTCAGCCAATAGTAGACGTTCAATTGAGATACTTTTAATGAAAATGTAGAAAACCGTAATGGAAAACGTGCTGTTTAATGTCACCGATGTCACGTCACATGACATTTCCAGATTAGAGTTGCTAGAATAAAATATTTTTTATTAATTCGTTTATTTATTTAGCAACCATAAAAAGGTATTCAAAAAACAAAAAGTTTTTTACCAAAACGAATTGTAGGTACTAAATAAATAATTACTTCATCGTAATCATCGTAGCGATAGTTAAGCTGAGGTGAATGGTACAGTTTGCTATGCAAAAAGTTCAAGGATAGTGAGTGCAACAAAGTGATCATAACTCAGGATCACGATGACCTCAAAATCATAATGACTTGATCGAAATAATAATATTTCCGCTTCCTGTTTTTTAAATCACAAAATATCTTTAATTTATCAGGTAGGTAAGTAGTTATCTATTTAGTGATGTTTGTTTTGGTATACTTAACAATAAATTAAGGAAAACACATCATTATCCTCGACAATATTTTGCTGTAAAACCACCACTATCAACAAGGTATAATAATACTAAAATAATAATAACCTCAAGTGACCATTATGACCATGATCCTCCGACCTTGTCGACCTTAGCTGTCGACCTAAAAGTTTCAAACTCTAATGACCGGCGCTAAAACCGTCAGAAGCCCGAAAGTCTGACAACCATTCTTACCGGTATCGTGTTATTGGGTTGTGGAGGTCAGATAGGCAGTTGCTCCATGCAAAATATCAGTATTTAACTGCATCCGAAGCCGACCCCAACTTATTTGGGAAAAGGCTAGGCAGATTGATTGATTGATATTTTTTACACGACTGCCCAAAAAGGAGTGTAATGTTTTTCTTCTTCCCAGAAAATAATCGAGGTCCCCGTCATGTTCGGCAGAAGAATAGAAAAAAAAAGAAAAATGAAACTCCTTGTAATGTTTATAATTTACCCAGCGACTGGTGCCGTCATTGGTCGAAGATTACGAGGCCAACCACCGCATAAATCCGCCTCGGAAAGCCTCATTGAATGCTGATACAATCTTGATCAAGGAATATTATTCAGAATTTATTATTGTATCTTGTAGTTTCTATAGAGGACGTTGACTTGTTTGAATTAGCACCGATGTATTTTTTTTTTTTGGTGGGGCATTATAGAAGCCAGGTGCAGATGGCAACATTATCCAGATCAAGGTATGACGTCCACTGCTAGTCATAGACTTCCCCCTAGGATCGCCACAAAGACCAGCCCGCTTGCTACATAATGTGATATTAGTAATCTGTGACCGGCCCTGCGCTTCCTAAATTTATCTTTAGTGACATCCGGATCAACAGGCGCAGCTTTTTAAACTACCAATAGAGGTCCCCCTACAGGCCGATGACCTTTACATCCTTCACATAACATAACATCACGTGATCACGTCTGTTAGGCAGTGGTGTACCTACAGGGTGTTAGGGTGAACACCGTTATCCTTGCAACCAGTGGTTTGGTTTCATTTATAAAACGTAAAATCAATGGAAAATTACAACTTTTTTTTCTTTTTTTTAAACCTATATTTTACCACAAGAGACGCAAGTTCGTTGCCCTATGCGCTAGGGCAACGTGACCTGACCGGCCGCGAGCGCGACCTCTCCCTCAGTCAGTCAGCTGTTTCGCTAGAGAGAACGGTGTCGGATAGAAACTTTTTAAAATCTTTGAATGAAAATAACTTTTTTTTTTGTTGTGTTCGGTCATTTATTTTTATATTTAAGTCAACTACCCATGGTTTGAATGACAAGAGTGTTTACCCTTACAGCCTGTATAAATAGTAGGTAGGTACACCCACATTTCACTTTACATCCTTTCTACCAAGGAATCTACTGAAAACCTTACAACACCAAAAAAACTTTTTACCAAAAAAAAACACTAAAATGTTGAAAAATAACTTAAATTTCGGAAGTCGGTGTCTTTGCTTTTCAATTTTAGTTTTTTGCCACCGACTTCCGAAATTTAAGTTATTTTTCAACTATTTAGTGTTTTTTTTTTAAGTCGATTGTTTTTTTTTGTAAAAAGTTTTTGTTTTTCAGTTTTTAGTTGTGGTACCTACCCCGCACAAATTCGTATACCGTTATCTGCTATGTAAATTACAGTGACGGAGTGAAATAATTATGTCGTCTAGATACGCAAAGTGGGAAAAATGCGTAATTATTGAAGCTAACTCAAAAACTACGCAAGTAAAATTAATAAAATTTACATGGGACCACCTCTGAAGCATGACCTACCAAACAAAAAAAGTATCATCAAAATCGATTCATAATTGGCGGAGTAATCGCGTAACATACATACAAAAAAACCTCCTCCGTTTTGAAGAAGTCGGTTAAAAAGAGAAAGATTATAAAGGACTCCGTTATCAGATTTAAATAAGAAGGTATTTATTACCGATAATTTTATCTAGGTTGCGGCACAGATGAATGTAGCGGTAATCTAAATTATATTTAGCGGTTTTGCAAACTTCTAAGCTATGCGCCCGCGCGTTGTTGTCGATTAATAAGAAAAGAAGTTCTTAAAAAAAAATTGCATCACATTTAGATTTAAACACAAAACACATTACCGCTAGGATTTTAAATAAGTAGATAATTAACCTAATTAGTATTTCAATTAGGTATACCTACCTATTAATTTGATGCAAGGTCTTACGTTCGCAATTAGAATAAGACATACCGGAATTGTATCGCTTGCCTACACGTTAGGAAAAATCCGGAACATTAGGTAGTCATGACTCATTACTAAGTTTTAGACTTGTATAACTAAGTCCACTGCTGAATGGACCGACAATCTAAAGAATACAGGACTGACTGCATGGGGCGGGCGTCGAAACGGATGCAGTGACATCACTAGGAGTACTCTCCTAGTGATGTCACTGCATCCGTTTCGACGGCAGACCTAGAAACGCAGTCAGACCTAGGTACTCCTAGGTCTGGCTGCGTTTAGCTTTTCTGAGACCCTACACAAAGTGACATTCTATCACCGATACCGATGATTGGAAAAGGCAAAAATGTATAGTAGGTACTGACATGATCTATCGAAAAGCTTATGTCAATCCTGTTGAAAGTCGTTGTAGAAATACGAAACGCTGTCGAAGCGATTGTCACTTGTCTAGGCCCCATGAACACTCAGGGAAGCATCGAATCAATAGCTATATTATAGCTAGGTCTTACATTTAAATGCCTATGGCTTCCTCGTTGGTTTAGTGGTTGCAAGTGCTACTGAGGGTGAGGTCCTGGGTTCGATTCCCCAGGTCCGGCAAAGTGTAATTGGGTTTTTCCCCAGGAATTTATCAGTAGCAGTCCGGAGTCTAGATTGGTTCCCGGTTGATGGCAATAGCCTCGCTACCTATCACATGGGACATTAACATAACTGGCGAAATGTGGGTGGACTATAGGGTCCACCTCTGCCTGACCTTTCGGAGATTACAGGCGTGATGTTGTTTTTTTTTTATGTATTTCATACTTACATATACTGTTATTCCGGGCATCAGTAATCGCGTGGCGAAGAAGCAATATCAAAGGCTTATCGAAAACCTAAATCTTGGGTGAGCAAGTAGACATTTGGGAGCCTCCTCATTTATGGAATACTAGCTTCCGCCCGCGGCTTCGCTCGCGTGGTATGTCGATAAAAAGAACCCTATGTCCTTCCCCGGGATGCCATAAATTTTATCGAAATCCGTCCAATGGTTTAGGCGTGAAAAGGTAACATACATACAGACAGACAGACAGAGTTACTTTCGAATTTATAATATTAACATGAATTTTAAAATCCGATGAACTAATAAAGATTCAAAAGGATGGACACTTGAAGACTCTGTTTTTAGAAATCGTGGCCCTCCGGGACGTGTACCTGCGGGATCAAGGCCCTTAGGGACGAACCACGGTTTGACAAGGCTTGCAACGTTTAGCACAGCATGCAGCATTACTACTTTCCATGTACTTTTAATAATACAATCTTGTAAATTACCAGAGTTTTAATAATAACATGTAAAAATTTATAGGCAATTGGCAATTATTATAATACTTACTAGGAAAAATCTTAGGGAAAAATGTATCTTTTGCTGACAAAAAGGTTTTTATGCAAATCTTTTAATCTTTTCTCTGTATTGTATTACTTGTTCCAATGACATTTTGACAAGTGCTTATTAGAGCAAATAGACATGATGAATATGAAAACAATGAGGATAATCATTTGCATAGAATGTGGGATAGAAAAAAAACTAGGCATCAGCCATGATGGAATAATCATCAGTGTTTCGGATTGCGTCAGTTTTATCTAGCTAAGTTAGATACCTACTTCGAAGTTATCATCACAAGTGACATTATCAATTTGCTGACTGGCTATTCCATATTTTCGTAACTGCTCGATATTTATAGTAAGTAGGTGCATAAACACAACATCACACCGATCTAATATCACCCACTTTTCGCCAGTTATGTTTGAGTCCCATGTAATAGGGGGCGAGCCTATTGCCATCAACCGGGCACAAATCCAGACTCCGGGCTGCTACAGTGAAATTCTTGATGAAAAACCCAATAACACTTTGCCCGACCTGGGAATCGAACCCAGGACCTCACGCTCAGCAGTAGCACTTGCGACCACTAGACCAACGACTGCTGCTGCGCTACTGCTGCTGCTTCGATGACAGACGATTGGTGGCGACTATCTTAGCCCCAGTGATTCATAACTAGCCCATAATGTTCATAATGCTGGCAGGAGCATGTGCAAGACGAATAAGTATATTATAGTCCTCCAGACCGTATTTCGGCCATGGCGGCCAATCTCAACGGAGACTAGCCTTCGGCGCGGGAGATATTATAGTGCACAAGGGTGTGCGAAGACACAGGTGCACTCTCTCTTCCCTCACTCTCATATTCCGATGGGACGGCAACCCGACACGACCGGAGAGAGATCAGGCGCAGGACCAACGGCTTAACGTGCTTTCCGAGGCACGGGGGTATCACACCGCCAACTTCCAAAATCCAGACTGTTACTAAGAAATTCCAAATAAGACAAAAAACGAAGGCAAAGATTAATAAGTACAGAGAGTTTAGAGTGTTTCTTTTCCGTGCGGGCTGTGCGCGGTGACAATCTCATCACCCGCAGGTGTTTATTCGGTTATTCCCATGATCCACACATAATTTTAATATATCATGTGGCATTAATCGTGACTCTCTCTTATCCGCTAAGGATCTAAATCGTGATACAAAATATCGTGCATGTAACAGAAAATTCAGCTCATAAATCTCTGTGTTGCCAGGCTTCTAATTCGAATTCAAAATTAGAAGGCGGCCATCGATCGCGGATTTGCAATATTGGATTTTAAAAACAAAAGATTTTACGTTCTTAAACAAAACACGGCAAAACTTAAAAGCTGGTTCGTTTAATTACCTATAACATTATTTTTACTTCGGGTCGGTTGCTTTTTTGAACAAATCAATTTGATACAGTCATCAGTCGTTCAATCCTTTATTTATGTGTAATTTGTGTGTCTGTGTTTCTAAATTATCTCTAGTTGTAGGTACTGTAACGCTTTAAGAGCGTTACCTACATGTGAGGATGTGTGTGAGGAGGTAATCTCAAAGAGGGAGAGGTTTCAAAAGGTTTATTCTAATAATTAATTATATAAAAAGACGCGTAGGGACACTATTCGGTAGCTAAGACTAGACAGAACTGGACAGAACCTATCTAAACAAAATAGCACTCTTAACATATTTAAAACCAAATTGTTGGAACTTTCGAAACTTACGGCGGCCCTCTCCCCAGCCTGTACCACATAAGGTTGCGTATCGCATAATACCTCACAGTACCTAGCTATAGTTATTTCTTTATTTAATTAGCTCTTAACTTTGCTATTAAAATATTTGCATGCCAAAATATGTATGGCGAAATGTGTCATCGCACAACAATATTTATTTACCATTATTAATTGTATACCGCATTTAAAACAAATTACTTTTTTGACTTTGACTATGGTCAGTTGTTACAGTAATTAAATTTGTAACATTAAAATAATGACGCTGTGAAATAGCTAAGTATCTCTTGTCAACATAATTAGGAAAAGTGGCAAAACCAGTACCTAGATACACATAGGCTAGTCTGTTTTCCCACGAGAACTAGGGAAACTTACATCAAGGCAAGTTTATCTTTATTTAGATACACATAATGTACCTACTTAATGCTAGGGTTGAGACCATGTTCAGACTTTCTACTCTCTCTTATAAAAGGATGTCATAAATTAAAAACAACATAACATCACGCCTGTATTCCCAGAAGGGTTGGGCAGTGATGTACCTATAGTACACCCACAATTCGCCAATTATGTTTGAGTCCCATGTAATAGGGGGCGAGCCTATCAACCGGGCACAAATCCTATAAGTTAATTGATTCAGGCGTGACTTTGCGGAAATCCATTATAAAATACAATAGACGCTGATATATTTAGTAACCTATTCCGCTTGACTATTCTTCAAGAGTCATAAAAACCCTGTAAGAAATCGACACGTGTTTCACATCTCAACGAGGCATCTTCAGGATGACGATTGACCAATTGCAATCCAGAACGCGACGTGTTACCACACCGAGCGCTGGACGCTGCTTCCAGCGCTCGGTGTGGTAACACGTCGCGTCGCGAAGATGCCTCGTTGAGAGGTGAAACACGTGTCGATTTCTTACAGGGTTTTTATGACTCTTGAAGAATAGTCAAGCGGAATAGGTTACTAAATATATCAGCGTTTATTGTATTTTTTAAATCCTATAAGCTACTGAGAAATTTTAGATGGAAAACCCAATATTTAACACTTTGCCGAAAGTTCGAAAAATGCTCAACAACGTACCTAACTTACCTATGAAGCAATGGATTCTATTCCATTGCTTCATAGGTAACAAACTTTGTTGCGAACCGATTCCAATTCTGATTGATCGTGTATTACATTATGATGCTGGACACTGAACCTAGACCTTGTCAATGTCTTCTAATGTTAAATATTGTTAAGAATGTTATTGTCCTTATAATTACCATAAAGTTTGAACTCATGCCGCCTGTGATACAGGTTTATCCTAGTACAGGCATCTAACTTTATGTTACCTTTGTAAATTATTTCTAAGATTTTATGTTAATTTACCAATTACCAATTTTATACTTAATAAAATATATTCTATTCTATTCTATATTCTATTCTATTCTAATGGACACAGTAGTTGCAACACACAGTATGTATAGTCGTAGTACACTTTGACCAATGAGGCAGTTGTTTTGTATAGGCAGTTATTAAAATTGGTACGTTTACCTTTATTTTTATTGTTTTACTGCACGATAGAAAATGCGTGTATCACTCACACACATAAAAACAAAGTCGCCTCGCCGCGTCTGTCTGTCTGAAAAAAAAACCGAATTTGCATACGGTTTTACCAATGTACTGAGTGATTCATGGGAAGGATCTAGGGAAGTTGCGGATACAGATTTTTTCACATACGCGGATGCGGATGCTGATATTTGGAGGCTCACATCCGCGGATGCGGATGCGAATGTTAAGATATTTTTTCCAAATGTCACTTTGCGCCGCGCCGCCTCCAGTGGTGGCATTGTAATTCACTTTTTGCTGCAGAAATCTCGCGTGTGTAGGGCACGCGCCTGTCGCCGGCCCCGCCCATTTTCTTGTCGCGACCTATGCTACATCCGCATTAATTATTGCAGATGTGGATGCGGATGTCCAAATCGATGCGGAAGCTCCACAGTTGCGGATGCGGATATCCGCAACATCCCTGGTAGGTACTTACTTACTGATTTTTACTGATAATTTCCGACCTCCAGGCGGGAGAAGCTGCGGGCACAAACTAGTCAAAAATATTATTGTAACACTTACGTTCAGTGAAAGTAACTTACTCAACCTACCTACTGCTTACGTTAGAGCAAAATGTAGTAACAAAAAATAGAGTAAGTTTTTTGCAACCATAAGCAATTGTAGGTAAGTCGACTGTGCCCGGAAAAGTGAAACAAGTAAGTGTATAAATTACTATTTATTACTCAGAAATAAGTGGTTTAGTTTCAACTGAATGGGTAAAGAATCAATAGGACTAATGCTACGGCTACATTGACGCGATAAACCGAACTTACACTTCGCGCGCTCTCTGTTACACAGCGAGACGTCGCGCGTCGATGCTATTAGCTGTCCATATGATAGTTTAGATAATTTCAACATAAGTAATTGTTACCTCGGCGCCTAGCCGGAAAGTTAAACAACAACTGAAGCCTTTTTTTTTAGGGTGGCAAATCTTCAAATGACTTCTCCCGCTCTGGACGGAGCGACAGGGCGTGTCAGACTTTTACTGACTAAAACCCACCCGTGTTCCTTCAGTTGCCTGTTGCCAAGGGTCGTGGTATCCCTTTCGGACTATCTCGCATCCCTGGCAGGCATCGGCGAGCTAGCCATTGCTCGCCGTCCGCAAGCCCGCGCCTACGATGGCCGGGAATCCGCCTGGGATTCTCGACGCCCAGGGCGTCTCCTACGGCGGCTAGGGGCGTAAGGGCGCGAATTTCGCCTCTCCCTCACGCGTTCCGTTTCCACCTTCGCAACAACCGAAGCCTAGGCGAGTGGGCGCTTGAGTGGATGTGAATAAGTTTCAAGTTACTGGGAATCGTTGTCAATACAAGTAGGTATACAAAAGCCACTGGTTACCGCGCTAAAAATAGGCACATAGTTTTATCCAAGCCTTTTTATTTTACCATCAAGATGAATTTAAAATTGTTTGGTCCATTATGTAGGCTAACATGAAAAACAAACGAGTTTTAAAAAGAAGTAATTATTGTTACTATAAGGAAGAGACCTAATTAATAAATCTTAATCCATTCGCTTGATTGAATAAATGTAAATTCAAGTCATTATAAAATTCTCCGTTATTTCGTCGGAGCCGGCTGCCTGCGTCCATGTCTCTGCCTAGACATACAAAATTTAAATACACTTACTTATTTCCAGTTTTAGTTGGTGGTGGAACCAGTTCCAGGTTTATAAACTTGAACTTGAGAGCCAGATGAACTAAGTAGTGTCGTGTAAGTCCGGCTCATAGGGTCGCCATGATTTAGGCATTTTCGAGGATAGTTGAATGAATTTTATTTATAGCAAGTTTTTATTACAATAACGATAAATCAAAGTATTTTATTGTAAATTAATTATCTATCTATTATTAAAAACCGGCCAAATTCGAGTCGGACTCGCGCACGAAGGGTTCCGTACCATTATCTATAAAAACGGCAAAAAATATCACGTTTGTTGTATGGGAGCCCACTTAAATGTATTTATTTTATTCAGTTTATAGTATTTGTTGTTATAGCGGCAATAGAAATACATCATCTTTGCCGTTTTATCCTTTGGGTACGGAATCCTAAAACTCAAAATTAAAGATAGAAAAAATATGTTAATAGTAATATATTTATGTAGATGTTACCTTTACATATTTTTTTAGATCAAATGTGCCACAATTTTGTGCTTTTAATACTCTTTTAGCGTTAGAATTTGCCCTACTTTTCTTCAGTCCGGTCCGGACCGATGGATGACAGTTTGTTCATTATTTAGTCATTGATGTTGCTTTTATTGAGGAAAGGATAGAAACATCTTTTATGTTATGTATGCGTGCACCAAGGATTTTGACTTTTACAGTGTAATACACCTCCGCTCTGTGCATAAACGCTCACACGCATATATTTACAATCATTTACAATTAAACACCTCACTATGTGCACACATGTTTACGAAACCGGCCTCACGTCACTGTTGACAGCCCTCTGTCTTGATTTTTTATTTGGTCTGAGAGTGTAAACATATCCTTTGGTGTATGCATTGGAAAAGACAAGCGTCTTTAAAAGATATCCATAGGCAGCCATATCCGGTTTGGTACAGCATTGCTATTCTGTAACCATCTCACCGTGAAAACTTAGGTGAAGTGAGCTTGAAGTGAACTGTCACTGCTTTAACATCAGTAGGTATCGATGACAAATGACAGGTCACTCCACGCTCACTTCACCTAAGTTTTCACGGTGTGATGGTTACAGAATAGCAATGCAGGTCCGACAGGGACCAGGCCCGGATCGATAGCGCGTCGTGTTCCACGCGCGTCTCTAAGAGATGTCAGCACAATCGGCGGGGTCCGCCAGTACCGATGCCTGCCAGGGTTGCGGGTTAGTCCGAAAGGGATACCGGGACCTTGGCAACAGGCAACTGAAGGAACACGGGTGGGTTTTAGTCAGTAAAAGTCTGACAAGCCCTTCCGCTCCACCCAGAGCGGGAGAAGTCATTGGATGATTAAACACGCTAAAAAAAAAAAGGTATCTGCTGAACTTTTTCCTCGGGTATTCTCCTGTATTTACCTGGCGGATGTAGATAATATTATCATTGTTGAAATAATTTACTATAATCAAGATAAGGATTGCGGTTACACGATCTACGAAGACAAATGTGCTAATGATCATAAATAGGTACCTTATAGGAATCATGGATGCAAAAAGTTTTTATGAACTTCTTGGAAAATCTTTTCGTAGATCTCTTTAGATTACCACCGTAAATTATTGCTTACTAACTTCTGCCCCCAACTTCGTCTGCGTGCTTGTTTTAACATTAAATATATCATATGAATCTTGGCAATACTGTAGCTTCCCATTAGTGGTATCGGACCAGCATTGCTATTCTGTAAAAATCTCACCGTGAAAATTTAAGTGAAGTGAGCTTGAAGTGAACTGTCAATGCCTTAGCTTCAGTAGGTATCGATGACAGTGACAGGTCACTCCACGCTCACTTCACCAAAATTTTCACGGTGAGATGGTTACAGAATAGCAATGCAGTAGTTCCAAATATTAGGTCTTTACCTATGAAATTGCCGTTTTGTATGAAAAAATTTAAACGATTTTTTTTCATGTATTTTTTATTTGTATTAATCGAAGTAATCACCCATGCAAACAATGCATCTTTGCCAACGCAGTGGCAGTTTATTGATGCCCTTCTTAAAGAAATCAGCTGGACGGGAGGCAACAAATTCTTCAAAGGCATTTTGTACTGCCTCTCGGGTATTGAATTTTTTTCCCGCCAAGAAGTTATTCAAATTCTGGAAAAAGTAGTAGTCTGTAGGCGCAAGGTCTGGTGAGTAGGGCGGATGACGGAGAGCTTCCAACCCCAGTTCTTGCAACTTGGAGACCGTCTGCTGTGCAGTATGAGGTCGCGCGTTGTCGTGCAGGAGCAGCGGAGACGAGCGATTGACCAATGCTGGTTGGAGATGTGCCAGCTTCTCCATCATTGTGTTCAGTTCTTCACAGTAAACATCTGCAGTAATGCTCACCCCGTTTGGTAAGAAGCTGTGAATCACACCGGCGCTAGACCACCAAACAGTGACCATCACTTTTCTAGGGGTAAGTTTTCGTTTAGAGCATTGTTAAGGTACTGAACCAGGATCCAACCAACTTGCTGAGCGCTTGCGGTTATCAAACAGAATACATTTTTCATCGCAGGTAACAATGCGGTTCAAAATTCCTTCATTTGTGTGTCTGTTAAGCAGTGCAAGGCACGCCTCGACGCGTACTTCGCGCTGGAGATCATTGAGTTCGTGGGGCACCCATTTGTCAAGCTTTTTTACCTTGCCAATTTGACGCAAATGGACCAATATTGTTTTGACGCTAATGTTGAAAGCTGCTGCTAATTCAGCCGTAGATTGTGTATCATCAGCTTCCACAATCGCCTTTAATTCGTCATTGTCGACCAAAGTCTTCGGACGACCGCGAGGTTCATTTTTCAGGTCGAAATTTCCAGAACGGAAGCGAGCAAACCAATAACAGGTGGTGTGTTGGTTTGTAGTGTTAGCTCCGTAAACGTCGTTGATGTTGCGTGCCGCTTGTGCCGCGTTGTTGCCACGACGGTACTCATATTCCATAATTACTCGAATTTTTAACGTACCATGATGACGAAAAAGATTGAAATGCGATGAAAATGTAACACTAATCATTAAACAAATGACTTCTTTTGAAAAAAGAATTCCATGTTTTTAAAATAAAATTAATTTGAAATTAGAATTCTTAGCCAATCAAAAATTATTTTGATTTGAAATGGCCAGTACTGCAGAACGGCAATTTCATAGGTAAAGACCTATTATTACCCCTTACAGACAAACTCACAATTATAGATTGTCTGAATTTGCCTTTATAACCCCCGACGGAAAAAGAGGGGTGTTATACGTTTAACGTGTGTATCTGTCTGCGCCATCGTACGAGTAGCTGCCAAACGGCTGAACCGATTTAGATTTTTTTGGTTTTGTTTTAAAGGTGACATGATCGAGAGGGTTCTTAGCTACCTATAAAAAAAATCGTTTATTAGATGCTTAGTTTTCGTTGGGGATTTTTTAAATGTAATTTAACTTGTTGCTGAAAAAGTATTCCTGTTTATCAAACTGTGCTAATTGTCCTAACGCCAAGATAACATTTATGTACCTATGCTAGTTCCAAGAAACATTTTTTTCAGATCGTCTTTGATCTATCAAAATCAAAAGTCATTAATTCAAACTAGAGTCACAATATAAATATAATTATAATATAAATATATACAATTAAATATACACAGTATAAATATTTATATTATACTAGAGTCGCAAGATCAGTCTGTCTGCAACGGCTGACATCGGAACTAATAAGTATGCCACCGTCTTGTCGTTTATTTATGGTCAAATTAAGTATAGAATTATTTAATTAATTAATATTATAATAATATTAAATTATTAATTAATATTTAAAATATTAGGTACAGTATAAAATTAAGCACACACACACACAAGACTTTTCTTGCGCGCACTCTTCTAAACTGAGAATTAGCACTTTATGAACGTCAAAATGTAGTCTAAGTAAACGTAAATTCTCAAGATAGAGCTCATCAATCCTTAACGAGTTTACATTCCTCTTACTTCTCAATACAGTTGAAAGTGTGACTTGATACTGAGCTGGAAAATAGACTAGGATTACAAGAAATAGAGAGATTTATCCAATTGAGTAGCTCCTTCCCGCGTCTTCGTTTGCGTGGACTTCAGAATTGGTTAAACATATACAGCCTATAATGTTCTGGGACACAGGCCTCCTCTCTTAAGGATTGGTTTACCGAGATAAAAAGTATCCTATGTGCTAACCCAGGTTGTAAACTATCTGTGGGAAAACATCCAAACATACAAACTTTCACATTTTTTAAATTATAATAAAATAATAATAGGATTGCGCGTGTCCTAAAAATTACTCGGAACATGGTAGTCCTTAGCCCCATCAGTTGAATCGGTTTCAGATTTCGTCGTAAATACATACAAATGATTTGAGTAGATATTTGTGTTAACCTGTAGTTTTAAAAAAATTGACCATTTTAGCATATACACAATTTTAGATCTATGCTGAGTACTTGAGCCATAAATTATTGTAGATTCTTGAATGATTTTCCATACATTTTCCTTCACAAGAAATACTTAGAAGACAATTTACATTTCAATTATTTGTTGAAAATTAAATAAAATTAACATTAATTTAAAAAAAAAACCGGCTAAATGCGAGACGGACTCGCGCACGAAGGGTTCCGTACCATTAACTATAAAAACGGCAAAAAAAATCATGTCCGTTGTATGGGAGCCCCCCTTAAATATTTGTTTTATTTTAATTAAATTATTCGTTTGTGAATATATAACTAAATATTCTGTGAATATTTCAACCGTCTACCTGTTGCTGTTATCAATATCGAGCAAAAACGAGCAAAAAAATCACGTTTGTTGTATAGGAGCCCCCGTAAATATTTATTATATTCTGTTTTTTAGTATTTGTTGTTATAGCGGCAACAGAAAAACATCTGTGAAAATTTCAACTGTCTATCACGTTTCATGAGATACAGCCTGGTGACAGACGGACAGACAGACAGACAGCGGAGCCTTAGTAATAGGGTCCCGTTTTACCCTTTGGGTACGGAACCCTAATAAAAACAATCTGTAATTCTACTTTATAGTCGATTCACATTCGTTATAAATAAATTGTTTACTTAGGTACCAACTTATGAAATATACCTACCTACCTACTTAGTATGAATATTTTAATGATCAGTAAAGTAATATATTCTGACAAAAATCCGACATCATTTTAGGACCACCTTTATTTTGGCGCTGACATCAATATTTACGTCTTTAATAAAAAATCTTTAAAATATTAAACACAAAAAAAATAAGATTATGTTTTGGACTGTGCTGTCTTCTAAAAGGTTCAATTAATATCTGAAAAAACTCTAAAACTTTGACCTACACCTGTTATTACTAACCTAAAGGGAAACAAAATCTTATACGGATACAGATTGACAATGACAACAAAACAAATCGAAATCAAAATTCGAATTCGATAAATTCATGGAACGCGATGATTCAGGCCATCTACATGGCAATATAAAGTGACTAAAGGCCATGTTCAATGCCAGTCGAGTTCTGCGCGTGAGAACACACGCTACATTATTTTAGTAATTTTTTTAATTTTTTTTAAGTTCTTTTTTTAAACCGCCAATATGGCGTCTGCCGTGATTAAGTTAAGTGCCATATTGTTGTTAGTTGCTGTGGTCGCCGCTGATGTTTGTTAGTATATTTTATTTATTATTTTAAGTTACTTAATTTAACTTTTCGTTCGCGCGATGTTTCGGTTGCATGGAAAAAGCTCCACGATTTTTGGATTTGAAAAACTGCAGAGAAATTTTTAATAAAAGAAGTGGAACTTCTAAATCAAAAACGTAACTCGACTAAATAAATAATTTATCAAGAATATTTTTAATATTATCTTATTTTGAAAAAAAAAACAAAAAATACTTAGGTAATAATATAAGTACAGAAAAAAAAAGTAACATACGTAGTTATAATAACTGCTAGGTATACCTACCTACCTAGCTTACAATTACTTACTTTATTACTTCAGTGTTTTCATTTTATTAATTACTATACCTACCTACACAATAAGTATAGGTTTGCTACAAAGGAGATTATTAATATATTATCATAATAATAATGTCAACGATCAAGGTAAAGTCTTTGTAAATAAATAGACACAGATAGAAACTTAAGTATACTACATGAAATACACAAGTTCAGCACATCTCCGTTTCAGTTTTCAGGCACCCATCTCCATCCGATTAACTTAATATTATTTCCATAAAATATTACTTAATATTTATTAATTTATTTTATAATAAATAAACAAGTAATAAATATAGCCATTAGTAAATAAATAATTGTACATAAAGTTCTACGTTTATTTAAGTATGAAATTTTAAAATTTTACTTTAAGTAAGTATTGAAAGTAGTGTATGGGGAAGACCCTAGGTTCTTTGTTCTTTACTTATACTTTACAGTCGGCACTTTTTATTTAACTACTTGTACTAAAATTAAAAGATTCGTACTTATTATGAAATCTTCTTCTACTTTGGCCTCGCCTTTTTCCGTAATTATTAATCAAATATCATATATTGTTATTTTAGTCTTCGCAATAAATTCAGTGTCGTCAAGAGTTGAAACGCCTCAATATTCAGAGGATGATGAAAATATGCGTAAAAAACTGTTAAAACCAAATCCAACGATCTTGCAATTTATATGTAAAATAATTTTTTTCCTCAGATTCTTAGAACTGTAGGTACACACAGCTACACATCAGGCTATGCATTTCCAGTATAAGCTGACCTCGCATTGTACAGAAATCCTACACAATGTGAGATCAGCATAAACTGGAAATGTATAGCTTGATGTGTAGCCGTGTGTACCTACCTATACCTAACAAGTGGCCAGTTCCGTGTATATACTTACAATAAATAATTTAATAAAGGAATGCGAATCAATAATATAATGTAAATAAATTACTTGAAAGTTGATGTGACCATAATTCATTTATCAGCATCGTAACGCAAAAAAAACAAAGTGATTAACTTTTAGGTACCTACAGCCGAGTCGGGTAGATTTTATTTCACGCAGAAGTGGACGCAACTGACCTTTAAAAATCCACATTTTTTTCAATAATATATGATAAACATTCTTAAATGATACAAAACGTTTTACACGTTTTTATCTTGATAGGGAAAACTGTTTTAGAAATACGACCGACCATTTTTCCTACGCACAACCATAGTTTGTCCCCTCCCCCAAAGGAGGCCTCCTAATGATAAAGACAAGAAGTGTTCTCAATTCTAACCCAATAGTTTTTATATTAAAATATTAATTACTAGCTTCCGCCAGCGGCTTCGCCCGCGTGATATCGCTGTAGTTTTTGAGTTAATTAATTACAAACAAAAATACAAATCTCTTTATTATATTAATGTCTTTTCCATCATCGTTATTGCTGATAGAATTTCACTTTGTCTAGGGCCTCAGGTGGAGATTCATAGACTACTCCGTCTTAGAGTGTAAATGTGGTGCTGTTCCACAAACTATGAGACACTTAATGTCGTGTCCTGCGTGTTCTGTCAGCTACACGTTACAGGACCTGATGAACGCTAGTGAAGTAGTGATGGCACCAAATACGTGGCCGAATTCTGGGCCGAGTCTATTTAAATTGCCATCGACACGCTAAGAGATGCAGAGACTACTAGAAATAGTTCAATTGACAGGTGTCAGGCGCATTCCCTCAACCACCGTCGTACAGTATTAGTATTTTGTTTTAGCATTTTGCTACAAATAAGAATAAGAATAATTTATTGCTTAAAAAATTACATTCGAATGCGTTGATTTCACACTACACGTTTGAACTCACACTAGGATTCCCTGTGTCGTGAGATCCAGGAATAAGAAAAATATATACGCTATGTACTTTATATCATCATTGTCTCTAGGTGACCGCATCAGTAAAATAATGTAGGCAAGAGTGCCTTTGTCACAGAACATTAACCTTTATACCTACCTAATATTTCTTAAAGTATTTTTTTACATCAAAACGTACCGCAGATTTTTTTGTAGGTATAATTGCATACTTTTCTACCGTGAAAAAAAAATACCTAGGTACCACACATTACGTCATTATGACAGTACTGTCATAATAATGTGTAAGTAATATAGTATAAGTTAGAAAAATTATGACTTGACACGATAATAATAAGATCATAATTTTCCGACCCCTGTCAATGTTGCTATATTCACGGAATTGCGAGCATTTAAAGCGTAATCATTATGAACGCTGTCTATGATAATTGTGATGCTATATCATGTTGTTGTCAGAAAAGAAACATCCTTAATCTAAGCGGTCTATTAATTGATAACTATTTTTTTCATCCTATAATGTTTCTATATATTTATGCTGCTGTATAATTCCACTGTTGGAGAAAAACCTTTCAGAGCTGAGGGCCTAGACAAGTGACAATCGCTTCGAAAGCGTTTCGTATTTCTACAACGACTTTTAACAGGATTGACATAAGCTTTTCGATAGCTTATGTCAGTCCTGTACATCTTTGCCTTTTCCATCATCATTATCGCTGATAGAATGTCACTTTGTCTAGGGCCTCTTATTATAGTTTCGTGGTTACGATGTTGGTCTCTTGGAGAAAGTCTTTCAGTTTGGGCTTCCAGTCTAACCGGATAAAGCTAAATGTATTTTACATGAGTGACTGAAAATAGAGCTAAAGTTAAGGTTTTGATAATTAAGTATATCGTGTTTGTGTTTACCTTACTGAAATGCATCATTATTCATCATAAGATGGGGCGTTCAATTTCGAAGTTAGAGCTCCAATAGCGCTGTACTACACACGGCTACCCGACGTGTAGAGTTCTGTCAATTTAAGTATAAATCCAGCTAATAAAGCTGGAAAATATTGCCTACTACTTACTTAATAATTTTGTTATTAAGTTAATACAAAATAAATTGTAATAGATTCAACGTTACCGTTAATTGGCTTTAATGTTGCGATCTACCGGTGAAATCACCGATACCTATTTATTTTTGGAAATCAAGTACAATAAAATTGCGTTCTCTAGTAATTAACATTAATTAAATTAATAATAGGAAGTGCTACAACAATGCAGTGTATTGGAAACCAATTGGAAACAGATCGCCATTGTTAACGATACTTTAACAATTAAGTGATTATTAGTACCATGGACAATTACAGAGCATTTACAAACAGTTTATTGGTGTCGGAAATAAAATTATTCAACTTTAAATTGTAAATTACTCGAGAAAAATAGCATAAGTTTTGCGCTAAACAAACTCGACTTGTCATGTGTTGTACTGTATCGGAATTTCTTCATTCCTCGCTCTTACAAAATGGCCAATGAGCCAACAACATATTTGTGGTCAACAGTTGCATCATTCAAGCAATGTCACGAAGGTACTTGGCAGACGAATGGTTAGCGCCAATATTTGATATTTACACCTTTCTATCGAAATTCTTGATAGCGTAATTTGATGAAATTCTATGTGGAATCAATTTAAGTATTTTAAATATTTACTGTGTTAATAATCCTAAAAAAAAACTGGCATAATTTAAATGTGATGGTAGACTTAACTATTCCAAAGCAAGTAAAAACTGCTGGCGAGCAAAATTATTCTTACCTACCCCAAAATTCTGTAAGTAGGTACCTAAGTATTATTTGATGTAGCTAAGACGTTGCTCAAAATTATTCGAACCAAGAGAACTGGACCAAACCAAAGAGCTAAAAACTAGACATTACAGACCTAAACTACTTTTGCTGTACCAAAACTATATTCTTTGTACCTGGCACCAACCTTGACGATCAACAAAGGTGTTCCCGCCAACGCATGCACCTTAATTTGTATGCAATATCCTAGGAGTATGTCGCCAGACCAGTCCAGTATAGCGACGTAGATGAACCGGTCTTGAACCGGATCAAGTGGTACTATACTGCGCTCGCTATTGAGTTTCCAAACATGTAAACAAATATGTGTTTTTGGAAATACAACTTTAAGACCCGCATATACAGTTGAGTTTGCGCTACAACTTCGAACATTTTCAATAGTCATTTTGAAATCAGCTAAAACACGGGCATAAAGTAAATATTCGTTCAAATGGAGATAACATCAATTGGAAGCAAGGGTTTGAACAGACTTTAAACAGAACTGAATCGTTCACGCATTGCTGCCGCTACAAGTCCTCCGAAGAGTAGATTTTTTTAAAGATCTGATTAAGGATTTAAAAAAAAATTAAAAGTGCCTCTCGTTTTTTACAATGTTTTGGATTTTCGGCAGCTGTTTTAAAATGCGAAGATTTAGGACCTTACCACAAAAACTAAGACACATATTTCAACGCATGTTTAATGTCAGTTTTATGTCAAACTGCATACAGAAATGTCATGTATAAAAGGTTTTTAGGCTAAACAACTAATAAACAAGGTTTTGTGGGTATAAGGCTAAGTTTTAATTAACGGTCGTTGAACAAAGAAGTGGGTAAATAAATCCTTTTATGCTATAGTTAGTGTTGAAAAGTTTTCGGTGTCGAAACTAATAAACAGATGATTTCTTAGAGATTTCTAACATAACACAACACCACGCCTGTATTCCTCGAAGGATTAGGCAAAACTGTACTTACCTATATACTAAACCCACATTTCGTCAGCTATGTTTAGGCCCATTTAATAAGGGGCGAGCCTATTGCCATCAACCGGGCACGAATTCAAAGTCCGAGCTGCTACTGAATTCAAAGTCCGAGCTGCTACTGAATTCAAAGTCCGAGCTGCTACTGAATTCAAAGTCCGAGCTGCTACTGAATTCAAAGTCCGAGCTGCTACTGAATTCAAAGTCCGAGCTGCTACTGAATTTCAGATGGAATAACCCAATAACACTTTGCCCGATCCGGGAATCGAACCAATTAAGGACCTCATGCTCAAAAGTAACGCTTGCGACAATTCGACCACCGCAAAAAATTGCAGCATATTATCAATACTTCCTCCATTCAACAAAATGAAGGCAGTTGATTCAAGGCCCCTACCCTGACATCATAGGTTTTACAACTTAAAGCTAATTTAATTCTCATTGCCTTAACATCAATTCTATAAATAACCACGCCATGTAACACAATGTGAGAATTAAAAGCAGAAATAAAAATTGTAAATAATGTGTTGTTAATCGCTCGTGCCCTCCATATGTATGACATCACTAATATCCGTGTGCTGAATGGCAAACGACCATAATAGGTCAGACCGTGGCGTCAGAACACAATATAAATATTGCAACGTGGTTAGCATCAATAACTAATGGTTCTATAATGCCCTATTATTCATTTATTCTTGATTTATTGGACGTAATTTCTCATTGAGACGACTGGTTTTTAATCGAGTTATCGATCTACGAACATGTTAATTTGCGATTTTCTCGTGGTAGGTACTAACTATTAACTGCTTGATGTTTTAGCATATTCTAAGAAATGCAGCATGTTCATCGAAAAGAACTTCAAATTGAAGACAGCTTGGGTTACTGTGAAGCAATTAATAGGGTCATTTGGCACACATGAGTAGTATCTTTAAGCATCACTGCTTGGAGAGATTTTCTTTTCTACTTAACAGTTCACTTGAAACAGACAACTCTAGGTATCCTATTGTTTATATCTACGTCTATTGTATTTTTATATTTTATAATGGATTTCCGCAAAGTCACGCCTGTATCAAACTCAAACTCAAACTCAAAGCATTTATTTCAAATAAACCAATTACAGGCACTTTTGAATTGTCAAAGGGTCGGTCAGTCAGAAAATATGAAGCTAGATGCCCATTCCAAAGCGTAGTAGGTTCCTATGGAGAAGAACGGGCAAGAAACTCCACGGACACTCTTTTAAATCAGAATATTGTTACAATATGTTGTTTACATCATTCATGTTGGAATCATACATGTGAGTACAATGTAGAAAAAAGTGCAGGTTAAAAGAGTCCGTAAATAAAAGATAAAACGATACAAAACAATTCAAAAATTAAAATAAATCAAAATAAGCCGTGGCAGCTAAGAGATGACCAGTCCCTACTGATGGCGCCCGTTCACGAACATGACGCATGGATATCAATTACTTAACTAATTCTAGATAGACAATTAATAAATGCACTGCAAAAGCAAAGACATCCAATATTGACAGACCAAAATAATAGGCCTTGGCGTACATATTTCAACACTTTCTTATATCAGTTTATCGGCCACTTTGGCGGAATCATAATAGAAAAATATTTTGAATCATAATAGGAAAATATTATGAATCATCGCAGGTCACATTTTATTATGAATTGTCAGTTTGAGACGTTTTAGTCTCAAACTGACAATTCATAATAAAATGTGATCTGCGCTTCGCGTAATTTATATTACTTAATAATTCATCTGTTTGACAGTTTTCTATGGAGATTTGTAAAATGGTCCACAAATTATTTTACTTTTGTGTCAAATTAGAGGACTTGCTAATGACAGCTGGGAATTCAGGAAATGAATTACTTTGAGAGGAATTGCTATTGTGGCCGTTGTAGGCCCCCTGGACATTATAATAAAATTCCATTACATTCTGTTGCAGCTTGTCCCACAGCATGATGCTGGTAACCACACCCACTTACATGCCTCTATTGCTCACCTTATTACGAATCAACATAGGAATTGAGACATACGCATTCGATCTTGAACTTTAAATACGGATTTTCCCAGAGTATTTCCTTTCTCTCCTTCACAAATCACGAGTAATGTCCATTAGATATACTTTAGGTATTTCTCATTCGTAATTTACTTCCGCGGTATATACAGACCTATTTGTTGTTAATAGATCAGTGTCGAAGATGTTTATTTAGTAAATAGATGTGTTTCCGGATCGATGATTACTTTATTATTTATTCTATGTTTGTTCCTTAAATACATGTGTTGTTATGTAGATTTATTGATTAGAGGCTAACACAATACATTTAAATCTCTTATCATTTCCAAGTTATTTTAAAATTGCGTTGAAATGTTTCGTCTCTTAGAAAAAACATCTGCCGTTCCATACCTACATTTTAACCGTGTAGATATTCCACTTTTGTATGAAACACGACGCACTGGGTCCGGGGGCCGAGGCCAGCCGTAGAATACAATTTATTTTAAAACAAGATATTACACGAGTCGCGGGCAGAAGTTATATTTGTATATTCGATAAAATTCCCCGATAATCAACCATCTCATCGACTTTATGTACGCATTAAAGTCAAGTAGCTCATAAAACACACCATGACTTGTTTAAAACAAACAGAATAACCTTCAATAACCTTGACCTCGACATTTAAGTCCATAAAGTTTGGACAAATAATAATTTGCATCTCTCGATGACTCGGCAATGACGTATTCTGTGAACAATGGTAGCTATGTAATAGGCAATCATAATTATATATAATGAAATAGTTTGACAAGCGGAAAATCTTAGAACTGAGAAAAAAAATTACTCATATATGAGGTTTTAACCCACACGGCAAAATCTTTCAAATGCAAGGAATGGGAAAACCGAGCGTAAATATTTGGTGATCTAACAAAAGTTCTCGGTAACAATTTCCTAATTGACACCTGACAGCATTAACGTGACTAAAATATGAATACTAAGTTAATTATTATTAATTATGGTCCACTAAAGTCTGTTTTTTAATCTCGTAGACTAAATTGACATTTCAAGTGATTGTTCTTTGTTTTTTCAATTTGGATTTTGACATATGCACCTGTCAAAGTCTACGAGATTGAAAAACAGACTTTACAAAACAACCGACTTCAAAAGAAACACAAAAAAAGTGAAAAAAAACTTTAATTTTGGAAGTCGGTGTCTTTGCTTTTTAATTTTCGTTTTTTGCCACCGACTTCCGAAATTAAAGTTATTTTTCACTTTTTTAGTGTTTTTTTTTAAGTCGGTTGTTTTTTTTTGTAAAAAGTTTTTACTTTTCACTTTTTAGTGGTGGTACCTACCCCACACAAGTTACTGCCTGCTATGTAAATAACAGTGAAGGAGTCTAATAATTATATCGTCTACATAGACTGTGGGAAAAATACGTAATATTGAAGCTAGCTCAAAAACTACGCAAGCAAACTTAATAAAATTTATATGGGACCATCTCGGGAGTATACCCTTTCGAACTAAAGAAGAATTTTTAAAATCGGTTCATAAACGGCGGAGTAACCAGAGAACAAACAAAAAAAAAAAAAAAAAAAAAAAAAACAATCGTCCGAACGTAGACCACCTCCTTTTTTGAAATCGGTAAAAAGTCGAGCCAAGTTCAGCAATAATTCGAATAAATATCTATGTATCTACAATATCTATGTAGAGAGCTCTACGTTTAGTTTTCTTCTTTAGCAGTCGTAGTTTTAAAAACAAAATTTAAAGGGCCAGGCTATATAAACAAATCGTACATCATCAGACATGACAAGGCCCAGCTATGACCGCAAACAGTACCTTGACCTTACAGGACTTATCACTTTACATTCTGCGTTCACATTTACATAACCATACATTTCGTCATCATCACATACAAAGGTATGGCACCTTGGACCTGGGATTTTCACACCATCCGTTAAAAACCTTTATTGATTTAACGTGGATCCACAAAGGTAGCCCGCGAAATTATTTTGCAGTTTACAGTTTAGTTTAAAAAATACCGCAGTTTGCAGATGAGAGTCAGCCTAGGTTGTATCTTTCTCTCTCTCGTTATGTCTTGTCATGATTTCATGAAAAATTCCATGCAACAAATATAAAAAAAAAACAAAGTCATTATTACCTTTTGATGACCCATCCTCATAAGGCATAATGTCTTTTTGACTTCAATAAAACTGTAGCTAAAATCGGACATAGCATTATAGCATCCATAAATTTTTAAATCATTGCCGTTTACCAAACCCATATTTTTCTCTACAATTGACGGAAATTCCCTACTTCCTTCCTTACTTTTTATAAAATAAAGTCCTCCGCCGCGTCTGTCTGTCGTCCTGTTCGCGATAAACTCAAAAACTACTGCACCGATTTTCATGCTGTTTTCACCAATGGATAGAGTGGTTCTCGAGGAAGGTTTTAGTATATAATAACCGACATCCAAGAAGGCAAAGCCATACTAGCAAAAGCTAGTACCTATATTATAAAATGTTTAATGAATACAAGTACCGTTTTACAAACGTCGTGTAGTTTTTACGTCTCTCATCCATCTCTCCTGTCGCAGGTCTACTGGATTCAATTTTTAATAAAATAAGCAATAGATACCTTTGTGTTCTATCTTTATGTATTTTTCTCTGTAAATACTAAATTAAATAAATAAATTATTCGTTATTTCCAGCTCACTTACAAGCACCGGTGACGGAGGTGTGCCTCGGCTGCATCTGCCAGGCGGTGTCCGGGTGCAAGCAAGGCATTCAGTGCGAGGGTGACCACTGTGGACTGTTCCACATCACCTGGGCGTACTGGGCTGATGCCGGCAAACCTACCCTGAGTGGACAGTCGCCTGATGCGCCTGATGGTAAGACGATTATATACAATTTATTTTAAGCTCGGTATTCAACGGCATTTTTGTTGCAATTTCTCACATCAAACGGAGCTGAAACAATGTTGTGCAACTTCTTTGTGGGATTATTAACCTTCAAGAATTTAATTTAATAGATGTAACTTCAGTTCCGTGACTGACTGATAAACATTCGACTAGGCGTCGTTGTGTCTGCCCTTATATCAGCTTCCGACCGCGGCTTCGCCCGCGTGGTATGTCGATAAAAAGTAGCCTATGTCCTTCTCCGGGATGCCATCTATCTCCTTGCCAAATTTTATCGAAATCCGTTCAGTGGTTTAGGCGTGAAAAGGTAACATACAGACAGACAGACAGATAGATAGACGGACAGAGTTACTTTCGAATTTATAATATTAGTTAGTTATTAATATTAGTTTAGTAGAAGTTTATCTAAGAGCGCTTTTGTGAGTGCATAACAAAGGATTTTGCTACCTTTGTTTGAGTGGAAATATTTGGATAAAGACATCCGGAATGTTTCCAAGTAGTAATTTATTCATAATGATTCTCTTTTATTAATTTGCACGCTTGACACAGTAATGTTATCAATTCAAATAAATCACATACTAATAGATAAATATTGTACTTAAATACCAATTATGTAAAGTACGTACTAAACTTGTTTCTAAAACTGACCGGCCTTGATTTAACAAATTGATGATCTTATCAGTTAACAGCCATTAGATGTATCGATTTTAAAATATCGAATACTTGGAATTTGCCAAACAAATCATTCCAATGGGTCACGCCACTTATTGAATATTAATTTTATTAGAATTGTTACAAAAAAGTCGAATGCAATAGGTACAATAACCACACGATTTTTTTAGATTTATATACGGAATCCGGTACCTATATCACAATTTGTGTTGTCCAAATATTCAACAAAGCCTATTATGGCAGGCTCAAGAATCCACATCCTGCTAAGGATCTCATCCTCTATCATCATAAAAAAATAAGCCTGACCTGTGTCCCACAAAATGATAAGTATTAGGTAGTAGGTACGTACTTAGTTGTCCCAATAACTAGCCCCTTGGACACATCTTGTAGGCACTTGAAGTTAGTCCCCACGAAGTGATGTAGGTAGCTATGAAGTATGAACCCTGTAGGAGCCGGCGGATACCATACCAGCGTTAACCAACATGATTCTGTATACAGGATGTAAGGGTAAACACTCTTGTCATTCAAACCATGGGTAGTTGACTTAAATATAAAAATAAATGACCGAACACAACAAAAAAAAAACGTTATTTTCATTAAAAGATTTTTAAAAGTTTCTATCTGACACCGTGTTTGCGAAACAGCTGACTGACTAAGGGAGGGATCGCGCTCGCTGCCGGTCAGGTCACATCCCGTACCCCCCGCCCGTGTTGAGACGCAAGTTCGTTCCCCTAGCGCATAGGGCAACGAAATTGCGTCTCTTGGGGTAAAACTTAGATCTAAAAAATTTTTTAAAAAAGTTGTAATTTTACACTGATTTTACGTTCTATGAAACCAAACCACTGGTTGCAAGGATAACGGTGTTTACCCTAACACCCTGTATAATATACCTATATGTAATTCATTTCTATGACATCCTTTTCCAGCGTACCCTAACTGCACAAATGACCCGTACTGCGCCGCACTCACAGTCCAGGGATACATGAACAAGTTCGGTCAGGTAAGATAACCACATCTATCTTTAATGGGCAGATCATCTCATTTAATAAGATGATTTTCCTCTTCTAAATAAAATAAATAATTAATAACCGGTTCAAAATGCGAATTCGGTATTAGCATTATAAAAAAAACACGACACAAGGATATCCTCCTTTTTTATTGTTTAAAAATTAACCAAAAACTGCAACATTGAAACAAAACAATTACAATGACATTCAAATTAAATTATTCTTATTATGCTACTTTTTGCAATCTTCCTTACAAAGTTGTAACACGAAATCGTAGGCGGCAAGTTGACAATGCTGTGTGCGTCCATTTGCACATTGAGCCTAAAATGACATCATCCGAAAATCTGTGAACCACCACAAACAATTAAGTTTAAAATTACTCATGCATTATGTTAGTTCTTCAAATGTAGTCGTGACTGAACTCTGATGACTCCTAGATACAATAGGCTATTTAAATTATCTTGCAGTCAGAAATGTATTTACATAATTTAAAAACTTACAGACTTAAAATAATAGGTACAAGTATAAAAAGGGTAGGAAATAATCATAGGGCATCAAAAAATTCGTCCGCATCGCTGTCAACAGGAAAAGTGCTCAAAAGGCTGGTAGCATTGCCACACAACGTGGCAATGCTGCCAGCCTTTTGAGCACTTTTTAGACCCCACAGGACTTGCGTAATTTATCAGATTGAGACAGACCGCCCCAGAGCCCAGAATCATAAACTAGCCACTAGGAAACCTCACTCTAAAAGGGGTGATAGACGTGCGAGCAAGTACGCGTAATGCCTAGGCGAGCTTACTTGCCAGTGTGACATGCTAAGTACTTTTAAAAGTTCGTCGGCGATCCAACAGGTTTGAAATTTTGCTCGTAGCCTTGGCTCGTCGTCTGTCATCGCCGCGAGCCGCCAATTTGACAATGAAATTTTGAGCAAGCTTCACGTGTGTCACCGTCGAGGAGCTGAGTAAGGTCGCGAACTTAAAAACCGCGTACTTTAAGTACGCACCTACCACCCACTTTACACAAGTAGATTACTATTCTCTCTCTTCTAAAATCGCTTTATATCTGTTTTCCCCAGGACTGCAACGGAGACGGTCGCATCGATTGCTACGATTATATGGCGATCCACAAGAAAGGGGGATATGGATGCGTGGGAGAACTGCCCTTCAACTACGTCAATGTATTCAACCAGTGCATCAGCACAGTTTCTCACCACCAAAACAGCTACGGACGTTAAGCAAGACTAGCGAGGGATGGAAAGTCTAGCGTAGTATTATGATGCGAGTGATCTAAGCTGCTATTAAACTGTCAATCTATAGCGCACTTAGCGCAGTGAAAATTTCGAATAATAATTATATTTAAAATTTAAATTACAAATAATAAGATATTTATATTTCTGTCGTCGATATTGCGCCATAAGAACACCGTTGCTTGTAAACTGGTAGTTACCTTGTATGACCTATTGTCAACAATCCTGGATTATAGATGTAATAAATAACAAATGATATCATCAACACATAACTAGTAATTATTACGTAATTACAATTATTGCGGTGCGCGCGCGCAACCAATTAACTGATTAGTTATTTAACAAAGTTGACAAGACAATTCAACGCATTTTAATAAAAATTGAGATCTTGATTGACCATGGTAGCTTTAGCATTTGGCAGGTTAGTCTAACCAGTTCTCTTCTGAACCCTATGGTTCAGATACCTGCCTGTGTGCCTATGCACATGGGATAGACTACCCTAATAATAGTACCCTAGTTGCCAAGTGTATAACTGCCTCGAAGACTTCATATTTCTTCTTAATCCTCGTAGCTTATACTTCGGTATGCCACCTCGTAATCCTCTATAAAAATGGAGCAAAAAAATAACGTCTTCGTTCGTAATGTTTGGAACCCTTTAATTTTAACCAACGATAAGGAACAAAAATTAGGATATTTATATTTTGATATAAAAACATTCAATAAAATCGAACTAGTCTTTAGGATTATACTTATTGTTTTTATTTCCTCCTGATTCCTTTTGACATACACATGACAACCAACCGAAGAATGCCTTTACTTTGAGATTAATGAGAATCAGGCGATCTTACAATATTTTGCGGTAATGTAAGCTTGATTAGTGATCGTTGGTTTGTGGTGGATTTCGAATCCGAGAATACTAAAACCAAACTCATGTTGACTACAGCTTTATCGCTGCACTTATCTATCTTAATTCTAAAAGAGGTGAGTGACTGGCACAAGCACATAGCGAAGAATCTAATCACTAACGAAGACGCTACGGGTAAAGTGTCCGAAGAATGAAGTCCCGAAATCATGAAGTCAATGATGAGTGAACTTTTCCTGTTCCTCATACCCCTAAAATCTTGAACATTAGTCAAAGTGACAGAAGTCAAATATTGCCATGTAGATGGCCTGAATCGTCACGTTCCATGACTTTATCGAATTCGAGTTTTGTTGTCGATGTTTCCGAAATCTGTCCAGACTACCTTGTGGACTATGTAGCTAGTATTATAAAAATCTATTTCATCATCTGCCTAGCCTTTTCCCAACCAAGTTCGGGTCGGCTTCCAGTCTTACCGGATGCAGCTGAATACCAGTATTTTATATTGAGCGATTGCCTATCTGACCTCCACAACCCAGTTACTGGGTAATACGATACCCCTTGGTAAGACTGGTTGATCGACCCGTGCGGCTGTTATTACTTAGCCACGAGCTCCATTCGAAAGATCTATTTGGGACATCCTAATGCTCTTTCTTCTTAATCGCACCGTAAAGTTCATTACTGACGGTAATAAATAAGCAATTATGTACTAAAATGACTTGCTGTGGGTTAATGCAGGCATCCTGTTGTCCAATGAAGAGGGAAGCAATTATCAGACGTATTTAAACGATGCTTCCAATTTCTAGAGACAGTATTAGGGTGAATATTTGAAGATAGACATATTCAGGATTCGAAAATTAAGTTCAAATAATGCTTCCAATTACAACTTTTATGAATTTAACGTAAAGTTTATAGTGCAGATTAGCTAAATAAATCAAACGCACAGTATTTGAACTTCAATATAGGTCTGAATCTGAAGCTGAGAATTTTCGTCGAACGGTGATGAGATATGGAACACACGGTAATTAGTGTTTAAAAATGGTAATTATACTTCGTGATTGGTAATTGTAAATAAAATGAATAATTTACTTAAATCACATACTTTATTTATTATTTAGGTTACTTATTAAATGGCATCAAACTTAGCTATTATATCGACTTGACTGTATAAAAAAAAACTCAAAAATCAACCGGTTTTGCTAAAATTCAATAATATTATTTGTCTAGTAATTTAAATAAAATCAACTAGAACACTGGTTCAAAACTTATTGTAAATAGAATTCAGACCTACATATACAAGTTCCATCTAAGATATTTCTTAAACTCGATGAGATCTTATACAAAAACTTGAGAATATTTAGGTATGCTTAAATCCGAATCAGTCTCACTTTCATGACCAGAAACCGCGCATGTAGTAGTACACATAACATAAACAGACTAAAAACTTTTTCCAAAAAAAAAAACTACCGACTTCCAAAAAAAAGACTAAAAAAGTGAAATATAACTTTAATTTCGGACGTCGGTGTCTTTGCTTTTCAATTGACTTAATTTAAAAAAATACGTAAAATATCAATAATATAAACAAGTTTTCAAAATAAAAACAATACCTAATAATTATCATTCTAGTACGTAATCTAAATAAAATCAACTAAAACATTGCTTCAAAACTCTGTGTAAATAGAACTCAGCCAGCTTCATACAAATGTAATATTTCCTCCTTCGATTGCTAATTTTTCACTCTGAAAAAAAATAAGTTAGTGGCTCAGACCAAATGTTAGTGGTAGGTGGGTAGTCAGTATGTAAGTTTATTTTATTGCGGAGGTGTCAGTTCACATCGAACGATAAACAATCGATCACTTCGCCCTTGGGCTGGCCTAGCGAAGTAAGAAGTTTCAGTATTAATAAGAAGCCAGCTTATACTGGTGCTAATTACCATTTTCAATTTCTCATTACCGTTCGCCAAAATACGAACGGGAAAAATGGTAATTATATAAACGGTAATTAGATTTTTGTACACTATCTCACATTATACGTTCTTTCTGGAACTTAATAACTTGGGAACTTAATCAAAGCAAAGAGTATCCTATGGCGACTATAACAGTGCATAAAAAGGATAAATAAGAATAATAGACTTACCACGGGCAACTCGAACGGTAAGGAGATTTTTGTTTGCCAAACACGATTTCTGGGCGATTAAGGTACGCTACAGTTGGCGCCAAAACACTCTTTGATGCGAGACCTGCACCAGTCGTGACGTGGAACAGAGCGCGACCGCTGAGTTACTCTTTCAGATACCAATAAACTACGCGGTACAAAATAATCCTGCGACTATTTGAACAAATGGTAGTGAGCATGAAGTGTTGGGACAATTTTCAAAGTCGTTAAAAGTTACCTAAAAGTGTTCTTTAATGTGTATAGTTTTGCTAATTGGTAAAACATGTCGTGTACTATCTAAAATACTACAAAAAAATACGATCTTTAGGGTTTATTTATAACCTTTCGAGCATGAACTGCTAAAATTTGGAAATTGGGACACGAATGGTGATGAGATTTGAGGAACGTTTATGAATATAACATATTTGTTTATAACAATAGGAATATGTTATGTCCATCTGTATATAGTGCTGGACCTATGTTTTACGGGAAATAAACAAAAACATAACTTTATATCTCACTAAGTAGTTATTTGGGGAGGGCCGCGTAATATGCATATGTTCAAAGAATCACCCATTAGTGGATAAATTGTGCTGAAAGGTAAGTCATTTCATTTTCTTTAATACTCTCTCGATTTGTTTTAAAACCTTTGTCAATAAAGCAAGGAATACAATGATATTTTATTGAGGTCATCAATAATAAAAATCATGCTGGATGCCTCCCAAATCCGAACTCATCCTTATGAGGGATGCGCTAGGGTAGCCCGCGAAATTCAAATTTTCTTACGTTTTTTGCAATTTGCAAATCAGTTTCAGGTTGTATGTTGATTAAAATATGAATCGCGACCTCACAAATATAGCTTTATAGAATTATAATGATTAGAATCAGCAATACAAATTATAACTCTAGTTGGAATAATCCTCAAATGTCATGATTTCATGAATTCGAGAGTTGTATTGATGATTATAATTCTATAATTAAATATTGGATACGGCCATATTAGACACGGTCATATTTAGATCAATATAAAACCTGATACTGACCTGCAATTACAGCAAACAACGTAAGAAAATTTGAATTTCGCGGGCTACCCTTTTTTTTTGAGGGTGGGAAATCATCAAATGACTTCTCAGGAGCGGCTATCAGGAGTGGGAGGGCGTGTCAGACTTTTACTTACTAAAACCCACCCGTGTTCCTTCAGTTGCCTATTGCCTAGGTCCCGGTATCCCTTTCGGACTTACCCACAACCCTGGCAGGCATCCGTCCTAACCATAGAAATATTATATCTATGGCTGATATCTCTTTGAGGCGCGCGTGGAACACGACGCGCCGTCGACTCGGGCCTGGTCCTTATCGGACGGCGAGCTACCCATTGCTCGCCGTCCGCAAGCCTTCGCGGGCTACCCTGAAGCTTTCATTACATTTGGTAAACGGATGGATGATGGAATGAAGATGAAAGTTTCTGTATTAATATTTATTGAACTCTCTCTGTTTCCTAAATCTTATCTGTATCGCCAAATAATTCTTTCACAGATTTCAATCTTTTTGAGCTCTCAAACATCACGTTATAGGCGGAAATGAAAAAGTCTCGGCCTACTTTAATGAAACCTATTCCCACAGCATCAAAATGAAGCTTATCTGTACCCTGGTGGTATGCACCCTTGCCATATCATCTGCTGAAGAGCATCCTCGCGGCAAGATGATTCAAGTGTGCGGTGCCGACCTCGCCAGGGCTATGAAACGAGTGTGCGAAGATGGAGACCTGGACTTCTTCAACCTTCAACATGTGCAGCGTAAGTCCTGTATAATATATTTATCTGATACTTTCCATCAGTGTTGTACTGTTCTTGATGTTATTGTAAAAACGCAGAAAGATCGCACATATTAGCGATAACCATATCCAATTGGAAATCATGAAAATATAGTTATCCTCAAAAGGGGTTGGGGGTCTATTGTGCGTGTAGACCAACACGCGTAATGGTCCACCTTAGGGACTAAGTGCGGAAACCAAACCCCTAACATAGAAAGGGTTGTAGTTTCGCGATCGTGCTGTGGGTCATTTGAACGCGGCAGTACAGTTTTCAATAATTTGGATAAGTAAATTGTCCTGAATCTTGTATCTTTTCTAACTTCTTCAATATTGAAATGAGGCCCTTTCATGATTTCATTCTTTGAGAGTTTTATGACTTTTTGATGGACGGACTAAAATATTTGTCCCCAGATCACCACCAACACGACCACCAACATGACCACCAAGATAGTCATCACCACCACGAATGGAAGGGGCAGGTGATGAAGAGAGACACTTCAGCCTCCCTGGCAGACCAGTGCTGCGCCAAGCCCTGTCATGTCAAAGACTTTGTCAGCTATTGTCCTTAGTCAAGGACATTAATGTAGCAAGAGTATTTAAACCTATCCTAAAATAATCAGCACAAGTAGATGTACGCCAAAAGTTTGTTATGTCTGACTATAAATTAAATATATGGTCTACATTTCTTGGAATGCGTTGTCGCGAATTTATTATCAGAAATAAAATATATTGAAAGAAGTAATTTTTATTTGCGTTCTCCTGAGGCAAAAACTCTATCAAAAATTTTAACAACTCACCACACTGACAGACTACAGCACACTGAACCTTTTGCTCAGCGCGAACGTGAGCGAGACTAAACAAAGACCATAGCCATACTGTGTAAGAACTGGCACACAGTATGGCTATGGTGGTAAATAGAATTCCTTTCATCCCGTAAATGTTTGTAAAAACATTACCTTGGTCTTTTATTCTATGAAAAACCCATTCAGCGCAATGACGTGCTTATAAGGGCGATGAGCAAACGCAGAAAGTCAAGACAAACAATATATATGTAATACGGCCCAAAAAGCGACTTTCGAAACTGCAGACGATTGAAACCGTTTAAAATGGACGTGGACGTCGCGTCAACGATAATATCGTGACATTAGAAATGATAAACGCAGATGGCCTAATTGAAATAAATGATTTGACTTCGACAATCTTCGCGGGGTGGCTCATGGCTCCTCAATCCATACGCGTGGCTGGTAGCGGCTGAATGAATAACAGTAAAAAACTGGAAAACCTAGGTTAAAATGCGTGTCTAAAATTAGATTTTAATAATTGAATATACAAAGTAGTGCAAGTAAGTATATATTACAAACAGGATGTGAAAACTAGAGCTCAGCTCACGGATGTCACCTTTAAGTTCCACTTACTATGAATAATTCAATCTACTCGTGACACATCGGAGGAACTTCATAAGAAGTAAGACACGATCTTGGTCATACCTACGTTTATAGATCAGTGGCTGATATTTGCGCGGGAGTCTGATTGGAAACGAATCGTCCATATCCTTCCTGTTTTGGTCAGTTATCAAGGAACCAATTATAAATTAATAACTTTTAAGTGATTTCAGATATTTTGGTTTTTTTAATTATAGAGTTGTACTTTTTTTTTGTTATCTTACACTGTTCTACTGCTGAGCAGAGGCCTCCTCCAAATCCTTCCAAGCATCCTTTTAGAGAGCCACCTCGATCCAACCCTTGCGGTACTCGTCTTGGTCGTGTCGTCTCGCCATCTCTTCCTGGGCCGGCCTCGGTGACGCGGCGCCGTCCTGTCCATCCTCAGGCATCCACCGTGTGGTGAGGAGACTGTTGCCCAGCGGTTACTATGCATGCGGCTGACATGACCCGCCCAATCCCATTTTAGCTTGGCAGCCTTTTTGCCAAAACGGGGATCATATAACCGATCCCCGTTTTGGAGTTGTACTTATAACTTGAAATATCTCTATATGCTGCCTCCTTGATTTAGTTGGCAAGCGCTACTGCTGAGCGTGAGGTTCTGGGTTCAATTCCCGGGTCGGGCAAAGTGTTATTGGGTTTTGCATCTAGAATTTCTCAATAGCAGCCCTGAGGTTGGATGTTTACCCGGTTGATGGCAGTGGGCTCGCCCCCTGTTACATGGGACTTAAACATAACTGGTGAAATGTGGTTGTAGATACTATAGGTACACCTCTGCCTAACTCTTCGGGGAATGCCGGCGTGATGTTATGTTATCTATTTTAAAGTTGACCTCTGCCAAACATAGGCCTCCTAAAACGAAACAGTAAAAAAACATAGTATATAATTAACCTGGACATTCATAAAAACAATTCCGATCCTCATAGATAGCAAACAGCGATGAATCACCAGAGCAGTGCCGAAGTTTTTTATCCAAACTTTTTTAGACCAATTCCTTGAATCCACTTGCGTACATTACGTTCGTAACTCAGAAGCTTGGATGGAACATCCGTAAACTATACTCATAATATATAATGTAGTAGTTTTAATACATTATAACGTTATTGTAGAATGTACTTTGGTGATAGAAACATGTGTGCAACAATCATTTGATTAGTAATCAACGAAAATGCGGTTACAAATATTTGTCGTGACTCTTTTTGGATTTGCTTGGTTTCTTTCGACTGTATTAGGTGAGAACTGCTGTTTATTTTTAATTTATTTAGAATATTAATAAACTATTTTTGATTCTGTTATCATAGGTTTTTTTTTGTGTTTGCGTAAGTTTCAAGATAGTTTATTTATTTATTAAAATCTAAGTCAATGGAAAATTATAGAAATACTTATTGGAAATAATATCAATGTGTGGGCTAAACGTCATTCCTTTTTAATAGGGGTTAAAGGTTTATTAAACGATAATCATAATGTCATTATTATAGCTTAATTGATGTGATGTGATGAAACCCTTGTGTATTACTTATACACTATGACACACTGCTATTAAGATAATCGATCCGCTTGCCTCGTGTTGTGATGATAACAGTTCTTCTCTTTGTGGCTTTTCATTGTATTCAGGCCTACTCTTAGACATCGAACAATAAAAATTCGGTGGCGAAAAACGAAAATTGAAAAGCAAAGACACCGACTTCCGAAATTAAAGTTATTTTTCACTTTTTTTGGATTTTTTTTGGAAGTCGGTCGTTTTTTTTTTGTAGTTTTTATTTTTAAATTTTTAGTTGTGGTACCTACCCCACACAAATTCAAATACCACTACCTACTATATTATATAATACTGTACATAACCGTGTCGGAGTCACGACATCGTCTAAAATACGTAATTATTGAAGATAACTCAAAAACTACGCAAGCAAAGTTAATAAAATTTATATGGGATCAACTCTGACCCGTCCCTCCTACCAAACGTAAAAGAATCATCAAAATCGATTCATAATTGGCGTAGATATCGCGTACCAACAAACAAAAAAAAACTCACGGACGAATTGAGAACCTCCTCCTTTTTGACGAAGTCGGTTAAAAATACATCACGCCAGTAATCCCCAAAGAGAAAGGCGTAGGAGTACTTATAGTATACCTACGCCTTTATTCTTTGTTAAAATACCTAGTGCGAATACGTATAATATGTTATTAATGTATCAAAAACAATACAACCTCATGTCAATCAATTACATAAGATATTTGCACTTTTAGCATCGATTGATACCCATCTAATATTTGCCTTACCCACAAAAAACAAGCTAACCAAACTGGCTCCTACCCGTATAGCTTCACCCTTCATCATAGCTTTTTGTGGTCCTTTGATCGATTTATATACGGATTTAATCATATAAATCGATCTATCGACGCAAAGTAAGCAAAAACGCCTTTGTATAGCAATTCTTGGAGAAAAAACGTCATTATCTGATCAAAATATTTTATTTCACATAAACCTACATGGGCACATGAAACGTCAGAAGCTAGGTACAGTCACGGACTTTAATTGATGAGCCACCTTCAAACTTTTCAATTTTGCAGTTTCATACATTCAGGAGATTACACGATTAAACACGAACTCAAATCGCACGCTCGTAAACAAGATGACAAATAAATTACTTTTAATCGGAAATATCCATAGAGCAACCTCTATGGATATTTCCGATTAAAAGTAATTTATTTATGTTACTTTTAATCGGAAATATCCATAGAGTTTGACTAATAAAGTCAACACTTTATTAGTCAAACTCTATGGATATTTCCGATTAAAAGTAATTTATTTGTCATCTTGTTTACTTTCATACATTCACGAGATTACACGATTAAACACGAACTCAAATCGCAAGCTCGTAAAGAACATGACAAATAAATTACTTTTAATCGGAAATATCCATAGAGGTTGACTAATAAGTTCTCAATGATAAAAATAAATACAATGTTGCATTAAGTTTATCCAATCTATTTGATACCGACCTCCTTTGAATCATAATTCATTAACTCGATAATTATGAAAACATAACTGAAGACAGTGACAGTTGAAATATCAAGATGAAAAATAAATTACTTTTGATCGGAAATATCCATAGAGGTTGACTAATAAGTTCTCAATGATAAAAATAAATACAATGTTGCATTAAGTTTATCCAATCTATTTGATACCGACCTCCTTTGAATCATAGCTCATTAACTCGATAATTATGAAAACATAACTGAAGACAGTGACAGTTGAAATATCAAGATGACAAAAAAAATAATCGGAAATAGTCTTATCCATAGAGGTTGACTAATAAGTTCTTAATGATAAAAATAAATACAATATTGCATTAAGTTTATCCAATCTATTTGATACTGACCTCTTTTGAATCATAGCTCATTAACTCGATAATTATGAAAACATAACTGAAGACAGTGACAGTTGAAATATCAAGATGACAAAAAAAATAATCGGAAATAGTCTTATCCATAGAGGTTGACTAATAAGTTCTTAATGATAAAAATAAATACAATATTGCATTAAGTTTATCCAATCTATTTGATACTGACCTCTTTTGAATCATAGCTCATTAACTCAATAATTCTGAAAACTTAACTGAAGACAGTGACAGTTGAAATATCGATGTCAGAGAATTTCTCCGTACGCTAACGTACTATGCAACAATTGTTTATCGTTGCTGGGTTACTGTTGCTAGACCTGTAATTGGTTGACTTTGAGTAGTCACTGCTGTCAAGTTTGTAGTTCTGCTCTCAGGTTAGCCAACCGGTAAAGATATGAAATATAATTTTCTTCTTCTAATACGAAGACATATGACTTTGCGTGTCGGAACCGAATAAACCCGATTTGCATTACACGGCTAAAATGCGAACAGTACCAATCATCAATTAAAGTCCGTGACTGTACACGGTTGCAATTGGTCGTTTCCTATGGAAAAGAGCCGGACAGAAACTGGCTTTTTCAATATTTTCGAATTACAGTGTTAATGGGTTGAAAGGCCTATACTGTCCGTATAGGCCTTTCAACAAGTACCAGGTAGGTAATTAACATGCGTGTTGATGTTAAGCGATATGATAGCGGACTAGCTCTGGCGTCTTCCATGTCAGACAGCTGTGCTGCTGGGGAGTTTGTTGCGCCACTTCTTCTTCCCAGCTAAAGCACTAGGAAGTGGTGAAGGGTGGGCGTTTTTGGGGGACTGTCTTATGTAATTTTGACGTTCGAAAAGTGCTGATTCTCAGCCTAGTTTGAATAAATGACTTTTGATTTTGATTTTTGATTTTTGTCGTATTTCTGTCAATCTGTCTCATAAATGTGAGGTCGTTATGTAAGGTCACTGGCCAGATCCAGATGGCCATTACCACCTACCATAGGTAACGTGTGGGTGAACCACTTCCACAGACAATGGGCGAACAAAAACTGTAAGCAGTTTATTCAATTATGCATTTAGATTTGTCATCGACACATCATGACTACTCGCAAAAACGATAAATACACCCTTTGCAAAAAAACGGGCAGTTTGGATTTTTGTACATTATTGGTAATCATTTGGTTGTAAACAGGTTTTAATAGCCAAACTATGTTACTGGCACTTAATAAAGAGTCTGGGTAAGAAAAAAAGTTTATTCCAAATTCGAAACTTTTGTTTCAAAACAATAATAATCCCGTTTTCCATTTGTGACTTTTACTAACATTTTGCAGGTTTGCGGTTAGAAGGTTATCCTAGCAACTAAAACTAACTTCTCGTTATTTTTAGGGCTGATTTTACTAAAGTCAGATATCTTTTATCCGTGGAATAAAAATGGCGTCTGACAGTTTTTGTATGGAAAAACTGTCAAAAATTCAAAATTTATTCGCAAGATAAGACTTATACTAGGTATAAAAGTTTGGTGAAATTCCCCCTTAGTAGAATAATTTATGTTTGTCGCATAATCCAGCCTTATTGTGACTTAAAAGTGATATCTTTGTGTTGATTGTATTGGCAGAAAAAGCAATAAGAGCTAGTAAAATTGTAACGCTTCTGGAAGAGGGGTGTAGCCAAAAAACTATATTCTTATTGATTATAACAAATTACTAGTAATTTATGCTAATGCCATAGTAAAAATATCAATATTATCCATACAAAAGCCAATGACTGTTAAGGTGCCCGTTTTTTTTGCAAAGGGGTGTATTTAATAAACTGTAGTCACTTTGGCAGAATCATAATAGGAAAATATTATGAATCATCGTAAAATGTCACAATCTGACAATTCTTAATATGATCTGCGTGCGATTCATATTACGAAATAATTCATCTGTTTGACAGTTTTCTATAGAGATTCGTAAAATGCTCCACACATTATGAATTGCTTTTGAGAGGAATTGCTAATGACAGCTGGAAATTCAAGAACTGAATTGCTTTTAGAGGAATTGCTAATGTGTCCATTTTAGGCCCGCAGGTAGAAGGTAATCTATTTTTTTAAAGCTAAGCAATTTATTTCTGTTCGAATCATCACGATTGGAACATGGATGTAGGTAGGTATCTAGCGTGTTTTTTACAAATCGCTGCGCACTTTTCAGACCTCAATATTCATTTTAAAGTCAACCATACAGACAAATAGACGAAAGATCTTCCACTTATGCTCATCAAACTCCTATCTAAAACCTAAAACCCTGCCAATTTCAGGAGTGCGCATATCAAACCTGAACGGAGCCTGTTTTCGGTGCCTCTGCCATGTGGCCGGGTGTGACATGAACCGGGGCTGCAGTGAGGGGTACTGCGGCCCGTTCTTCATATCCAGGGTATACTGGGTCGATGCTGGGAAGCCGACCCTGCCTGATGATGACCCGAATAGGAAAGAAGGTAATACAGTTTTCGATACATACGCATGTTGTAGCATTGAACTAAGAATGAAATGCTGGGACAGAGGCCTCCTGTCTATGAGAGGGAACGGGCCGTAATCCACCACATGGCCCAGTACGGACTGGATGTCAGTTCATGTATAGTTTTATAGAATACTAACAGCGCCCCGCGGTTTCACCCGCATAAGTCCTTATCCCGTGGGAATATCGGGATAAAAAGTCCAGGTTATAAACTATCTGTGTCATCCAAATCCGTTCTCTAGTTTTTGCGTGAAAGAGTAACGAACATCCATCCATCCATCCATCCATACTCACAAACTTTCGCGTTTATAATATTAGTAGGATTAGTAGGATTATAATATTAATAGGATACTAGGATATAATAATAGTAGGATTGTGACTTGTCTATGACTTGTCTATGCTCTCACAGAACACGTCGTTTTTAATTAAATATTCCTATACTATTAGGTTCTAAGACATTTTCCTCACGATGTTTTTACTCCACCGTTTTGAGAGCAGGGTGATAAATAAGTTACTCAAAGTAAAGCGCCTGCGTAGAAGTTTACTTCCCTCTAACGGTGAAGTGTGAAGAATTGCCAAGTCATACAGCAGTATTTACTAATAAGACTCTTCAAATAAAGTTCTTCAATGAAAAGTAGCTGTAGCTGCAAAATTATCATTCAAATGTTCTTTATCTCGTTTCAGCATTTGAAGACTGTGCTAGAGACTATCATTGTTCAATCAGAATCGTTGAGAGTTATATGGCAAAATTCGGAAAGGCAAGTACCTAATACATACAGGGTGGCAAGAACATTCAGTGTACGTCCTTTTCCCAACTATATTGGGGTTGGCTTCCAGTCTAAGCGGATGCAGCTGAACACCCAGTATTTTACATGGAGCGACTGCCTATAACCTCTACAATTTAGGTACTGGGTAACAACATACCTCTTGGTAAGACTGGGTTACCAGACTTTCGGGGTTCTGAGGACCCGTAACGACTGTTAAAGATCCAAGAATGACAGCCGGGACCAACGGCTGAATGTGCTTGCCGAAGCACGAAGGGTCTTGGTATGTTTAGATGGTTTTCCATCCACGGACTGACCGCAGCAAGCGTATCTTATCCTGATCAATCTACCCGTGCGGCTGCGGCAGTTACTACTTAGCCACGAGACAGCTGCTGCGGCTTGGCAGATGTTACGGGTAGTCACAAACCCGAAAGTCAACCAGTCTTACTAAGGGGTTACCCAGTAACTGGGTTGTGGAGGACAGATAGGCAGTCGCGCCATATAAAAAACTGGTTTTAGAGGTCAGATAGGCAGTTGGTCCATATAAAATACTGGTATTCAGCTGCATCTGGTTCCCCCGGACCCCAACATAGTTGGGAAAAGGCTAGGCAGATGATGATGATATTGGTCTAGTAATAAATATTTTTTATTTAATAAAACTTCGGTATATATTTCAGGACTGCAACAACGATGGCGTGACTGACTGCTTCGACTACATGATGATCAACTACCACGGCGCCGCCTGCTCCAAGCCACTGTCCCTCACCAAGTCAGGGAGACGGTGGCTTAATTCGTACCAGCAATGTCGGTTTTGATACTTAGGAATTTAATTTTAGTAGGTCAGCGATAGAGACAGAGTTCATTCGAGTCCAAGTTGTGCCATAACACTCTTTGCAGAGTCCACCAGATACGCATTTTATACCTTCTCGGACTTGAGAAGCAGGGTCGGTCTGGCCCCAGGGCATACCGGGACTTTTCCCGGTGGGCCGGTCCCTCCGTGGGCCGGCCCGGTCCATTTTCCCTTAATTTTATTTAGAGCAAAGCCGTGATTAGTTAAATAATTATTATTTTATTACAAACCTCAAAAAATCCCGGTAGTTTTTTGGGTCCGAGACCGTAGCTGTTGAGAAGATAACGATTCCCGTATTTTTTTTTCTCAGTATATCCATAACTTCTCTTTATCTTACAGACCGTTCAATAAAGCTTTGTTTCAATACAAACAGAATTCAAAATGGCCACTGACAGAACAGTGCTACCAATCACTTCACGTTATATTTATTAAAGTTATAATGAACGCACTGTACCTATTGTACTAGATTTTGAATGTTTATAACCAATAATATACATAAATATGTAGAAAAGGAGGTGGATGGTTACACGCTCCGCAAGGGGCACGTCAAACCTTGGCTAATTAACCTAGCGTCTTATCTCTTTTTCGCTCCCGATTTTTCTGTCTGTTTGTTCCGGCTAATCTCCGATACGGTTGGTCCGATTTTGACGGAACTTTCACTGACAGCTGATGTTTTAAGGAGTTACTTAGGCCTTTTTTTAGAAAAAGAATTAGGGTCCACGCGAGCGAAGCTGCGGGCAGCGGCTAGTTTCTAATATAATTAAACATAATAAGTACCTACTAGTTACTAGTACCTACTAGCAGTGTTACCTAAATTTGTCGCAATTCTTTAATAGACGAATAGTAGAACAGGAAATTAGTAAAGAAAATAAACGTAATAATAACTTTATTTGTAAAATACATAACTTCAGTCAAATATTGCTTATTATACTAACTACACTAATATATAGAGTATCCATTTATACATAATATACATAAAATGTACTTACATAAAACCTTACCTTACTTTATAATACCTTAAATTAAATTAGGTATGGCTTCGTAAATATATTTACCTTAAAAAAAAAACAATATTTTTATTTTCCACAAATTAACATTGTTGATTTTGTTTCAATTACAGTGTACCTACTTAATATGCTTATTTGCTGCCTCATCGACTCTTTTATTGTCCTCGCAATGGGCATTTATGTCCAGCTTAGACGATTTTTGGGGCCCGTAGGCCGGCGTAGCACCGCGTAGTACCCTCCTAAAATGCACGTAGACCATTCGTAGCACTCTCGTAGGACTTATGCGTAGCCCCGCGCTGTAACCGCGTAGTACCCCTGTAGGCTCGCGTGGTATTCTCATAGCCCCGCGTAGCACTTTCATAGTACTCTCGTAGACCCGCGTAATATCCACGTAACCCCCCGACCGACCTGACCATGAACGCACCATGTCTATACACGGTGTATACATATTATTTTGTATGCACGACAATATTATGCCTAATCTAAACGCATTTTGACAAGGATCGAAGGGCTACCCTGGACGTACACCCAATGCTAGGCCCTTTATATTTAAATTAAAGTAAGTAGCTCATAAGTAAGTTATATTATTTTATCTTATTTAACTACTGTAATAATCTTAATTCTAATAGGATAATTATGTTTTAATAATTAATTGAGAATTATTGCTCTCATCATGAATCTCTGTAGGTCTACTTTCGCTCAAAGATATTATTTTTAATTTTTTTTCAAATTTTCCTGTGCCAATAAAGAAATTAATCATTTTTAAACCCAAGAAAAGCTTTATTGCATGTAAACACTTTTTCATAAAGATCAATCAATATTCAAAGTTAAGAAACAAATAGAACTTCATTCAAAACTTCGGCACCATTCGGGTACGGAACCCTATATAAAAATAGCGAAAAATATTTGTTGAAAGGGTTCTGTTATCTAAACATAAAACTACAGAGACTAGCACCCGAAATTAATAATGTACCTTCATCAATCCCAATCTTGTTCTGCGATCTTTGACGGCTGCTTGTGATTCGTCCTCGCAAAGACTCACATTGGCAAACTCGGCCGTTGATTGGCTACAGACAAAGATTGGAATCAAGAATTGAGATTCATTATTAATATCGGGCGTCTGCGTACTGCTAGCGATCCGAATCCGAATTGGAAATTTTCTAAATTCGGAAGGACAGATTTCAGATCTAGAGCGCAACTCTTCATACAAAACACTTCGGATCGACATTTCTTGAATTCAGCGGGGTAATTGCGTAACACACAAATGACAATTCATCGCAATGGGTTTCATTTTGACAGTTCACCCACGTTCATTACGATATATACAGGTAATAATACAAATTAGGTTTATTGGATTCCCATAACGTTCATGAAATAATTTCATGTACCGATCGTCTTAGTATGATATGCTGAATTCATCCCATCAGTCTGCGGAGAGCTGACCTTACACCCTGTATAACTGTATACCTACCTTGAGCATACGAATTTTTCAAACCTATGAAGCAATGGATTAGCGATATCCTTCAAAACTCTCGGATCGTTATTCAAAGTGTGTTACGCAATTAGGTTGCTGATAGGATTCAGATCTAACAGCGCGCAAATGTTCTTAGATTATCCTAACTTTTAAAAATATACTTATTTGTACTTATTATTACTAAGCAAAAGTCACCAGTGGAGCGGGAGATTGCCAGTCTTCTGCGTCCAACTCTTCTTCATCAGACTCTTCTTGGAACCGCACCTTAAACAAAAGGAAAATTTTGTTATTTGAATAAAGCGCCACAAGGTTCTTTCTTTTGGCGCGTGGGCAAAATCGGAACTAACGCCGCCATCTTAATTTTTCTATACATAAACTCTGATAGACAATGACACTCGTCCGGCGCTCGACGTGGTAACACGTCGTGTTCGGGTACGCGACTGGTCAATCGTCATCCTGAGGATGCCTCGTTAAGAGATGAAACACGTGTCGATTTCTTACAGGGTTTTTTATGACTCTTAAGGAATAATTAAACGGAATAGGTTACTCAATATATTTACGCCTATTTGTATTTTTTAATACATGAAAAAAAACAATGCTTACTTGACGATTAAGGGGGAAGCGCTAAAGTAAGAAAAAGTGAAGTTTGCTTCAGGAATAACTGGGAAATCTAAAAAAAAAAATTGTAAAAAACTTTTGACTACTCACCCAGGGAGCTAAGCGTTTATTGTCCGACCCCAACGAACTCCCTTGATTGAGGTTTGCCTGCCATGTCTGTAACAAACAGAAAATTACAAAAAAATACTGACTTAATGTACAAAACAATGAGTGAGGTACAAACTGCCTTGTTGGTCTAGTGGTCGCAAACGCTACTGCTGAGCATGAAGTCCTGAGTTCGATTCTCAGGTCGGGTAAAATGTTATTGGGTTTTTCCGTCAGAGATTTCCCAGTAGCAGGCTGGAGTCTGGATTTGTGCCCGGTTAATGGCAATAGGCTCGCCTTATATTATTTGGGACTAAAAAATATCTAGTGTAATGTGGGTGGTCACGATCACCAATATGTATACACATAGCAACTTTAAAAAAATTGATTTTCTCCAACTGTATTGATTGTAATTTTATGTTATAACGAACATAGTATTTTGGAACCCATATTATTATGAAATAGGTATCATCTCAATGTTGCAATCGTTATTCCACGAAAAAATGGTTATTGAATTTTGCTAAGTGTATACATATTGTATACACTTAGCAAAATTCAATAACCATCTTTTCTCATGACTGTACTATAGGTACGCCTCTGCCTGACCCTTCAAGGATTACAGTCGTAATGTTATGGAAGTGAGCTAAAGAGTCTTTCGTCAGAAGGATTTTCAGAAAGCTGCACTCCAAGAAACGGCGCGTATTATCAGCAGGCGTAGCATGAGCACCGTTCGACGGAAGAGTAGACAAAAATGACGTTTCATGTAGACAGTAGATAGTACGAGACGGCAGCAAAATAGAAAGAGTCAACTGCACTTTTTACGAAATTCACTCATAAAAATAATTCGACTCAGAATCATTTGTTTTGTCATAGGATTTATCGGTTGTCAGTGTGATGTTGACAGTAAGGATAGAAAACTTTCTTCCGAAATAGTCTACATAAAAAAAGACCTACCTAGACAAAGATCGTTAGAAATGAAAGACAAAATGACAGATTGTAGAAAGATTACTACGGTGGATGTCAAAAATGAAGAAACGAACTGTCACTTTGTATAGAACAAGCTATGTCTATTCTTCGTAGAGATAGAAAGCGCCATGCTACGCCTGCTGGAGGTTCAAATTTCAGGAGCCCTATAGCTTGGATCCTGGTCCAGGTGGTGGGTTATTATTTTTTAATATCTTGTAAAAAATTAAAGACGTGAATCAATAGTGAAAACCATTTAACTAAAAAAGAAAGAAAGAATAATATTTATTTGGACACAGTTCGTGAAAATAATGTTTTAACAATAATGTGTGCCTCACGGCTGTGCCAAAAACGTTCATTTCCAGCATTAATGCCAGACAAATGCTGTCCAACTACAATGAATGAGGGCCACTCATTACAGAAAGAGATTATTCCTGTTTACCTGATAGGCATCATTGAAGGCATGTGCCAGCGACAGCGCGAGGGCACGTGCATGCTTCCTTCTCGTGCACACAAACACATGTACCACGTGGTTCTCAGCAGACCCCCCCATCGGCTTGCCTTCCACCACAGCGAAGACGCGAGCGTTCGCTGCGTCCGCTGAGCAGTACGAGATCCTGGAAAAGGAGATTATTGTTGTTACACATACCTATTGATTTATTTTTTATTTAACTTATAATCTCAATCGGCCAGTAACATCCATACTAATATTATAAATTCGAAAGTAACTGTCTGTCTGTCTGTCTGTCTGTATGATACATTTTCACGCCTAAACCACTGAACGGATATTGACAAAATTTGGCATGGGGATACATGGCATCCTCGGGAAGGACATAGGGAGCCTTTTTATCGACATACCACGCGGGCGAAGCCGCAGGCGGAAGCTAGTTAGCTATACATTAGACAAAAAGTCAGACAATAATTGCACACAGCAGAACTCAAGGCAATATACTGACAAGATATTCTTCCATCTTCCATTTGCCCGTGAACATATCACAGTCAGGGTTTAGCGTCCAAGAAAGCGTTAAGGTGCGTTTCCACTCAAGCATCTCCGCTTCAGTGGACGCGGCGAGCGATAGTAAGCGGAGACCTGCAAGAATCGTCCAATAACAGACGAGACTAGAGACGCGATGAGGATTTGAACCATTGTGATTGATCGATCCCTGCAAGTCTCTACCCAACTCTCTTCGACCTTTGCTGCTTTCATACATTGAGTATCGAACCAAAGCAAACACAGTCTTAGATGATAGTAAAACCGCATATTATAATACCTACCTATATACTAATGTGATAGCATTTACATCGCCACATGCGAACTACGCATCAAAGATCTGACGTCACACAAAATCATGACGTCTCACAAAATCCTGCATCGCGCAATTAAAGTTTACTGCGCGATCAATATATACTTATACAAGGCTCCAACATCAATCGTTGGGCAGTTGCCCACCAGAGACGACACCCGTCTGGTTGGAGGAACCTCCCTTTTCTATAGAGGATGAGTGAACTTTACACCCTTTTCCTCATACCTCTAAACTAACATTAACTAACAATCAAGGAAAATATGTGCAATAGGAAAAAGGTTAGCTTCCTCCCTGCACACCCAATCAGTGCCAATGACTTTGAGTATTTGTTTTTACTTAACTTAGCCGTTATTAATTATTGCATCCATTAATATTAATACAACATAACAAGCATAGATAATGTAACGTGTATTGTCAACGTCTTGTTAATTAATTATTTTTGTCTAGATAATTTTATAGGTCAGACATGCGACAATTAATCTTAGGCAATCAGTTATATTTTTCTTCCCGTACCAGGCACCCGGTGCATCCGACTATCTATATCTTAATAATGGCATAGTAAACGTTATCTTTGACCATGTAGTATTACCAATTACTGTGTGTTCATTATAACTTGACCAGTGAGACGATTGGTAGTATTAAATTTTGTTCTAGAACAGCGCGCCCTCATTGGTCAAATCAAATAGCGCGCGCTTCCCCGGTTTCCTGTCCTTCGCTTTTCACGAAATCACTCCCACAGATTGCAGGAAAGCGAGAGGAAAGATGTTGAAAGATGTAATGATGACTCAAAGAAAACACATAAGCAGTTTTGAAGTCAAATCTCGTTTGAAGCGATACGCGCATCCTCTGCGCGTCTGCGTATTTAAAATACGCCGCGCGTGTGCTAGAGCCCTTAACGGCCAACATTTTGGTGTCATTATTGTTCCGAATACGAATTCATGATCATTTAAAAAGGTATAGAATTCTCTACAAAAAAGTCAGGTTGGCTCAATTTAGGACTCCGGGAGTGTTCAGCTAGACATCAAGCTATACATTTCCACTTTATGCTGATCTCGCATTGTATAGGATTTCCGTACAAATGCGAGGTCAGCTTATACTAGAAATGTATAGCTTGGTGTGTAGCCGTGTGTACAACTTCAGTTTTTCAGTGACGCCCCTTTGACACTGATGGTTTTGGCTTTAGACGGTCGTCACACATTCTGGCCTAGTTCAGAGTATTAGCTCATTAGTTACTAGTCTACTGTATACGTGTTGGTAACTGACTCTGTATCAATAAACTGTGTCCTAGTTATTTCTCTCATTTACCCGTAGGTATCCCAATTCTGCGCCCACGACTACGCTTTTGCCACGTGACTCGAGGTAGGTAGTACTTAGGTATTAACTCATTTTATTTTTAAACCTATATGCTCATATGGGACTTGCTATCTATAAATAAATAAACAATTGCTTTTACCTGTAAATAGAAACGCTTATAACGTTTTCCTGTGAGTCTGCATCACTGACTACGATGCCTTTTGCGCTTATGTCCAAGTTCACTCGCTGTAGCTTCTTGTTTATCACTGAAATAAATAAAAGAAGTCTAAAATGCAGTCTTCATTTTATTTGAGTAGGTCTGTACATACGGCTGCTTATCAAGCTATACATTCCAGTATAAGCTGATCTCACATTGTATAGGATTTCCGTAAAATGAGAGGTCAGCTTATACTGGAAATGCTTGAAAATGTAGCCGTGTGTACAAGTCGTGCACGCCCGTGCATAAATGGTGAACTTGCATACAAACTTATATTAAAAATTCATGCCCTATAGGGTTACACAGAGTATCCTTCCTAATTCCTTAGTGCTCAATTTCGTTGTTGAAGGAGCTCATGTGTAAAATTTCATGCTTCTAGAGCCAGCGGTTTAGGAGTGAATATAGGATTTTTATTAAGTAGAAGATGAATATAAGTAGGTAATATAATATAAGTGTGGTAAGAGATATTGAAGTATTAATTGGGAAAGTCAAGATACTGCTGTTCCCGATCCAACCATACCTATAGCCTTGGTTCATATAACATTACTACTGACAAAGGAACAATATCCTTCCAATAAACATAATTATCAGAAGCCAATTCCCCTACGCAATAATCCAGGTAAAAGAAATAAAATTCGCATAATTACGGAAGTCCAAAATAGCGATATTGATATTACGGGATAAACAAAATGAAGTAGGAAGCCATTAAAACAAATATTGACCAAAACATAATTATCTATAACGTTTACAATTTAGTAGGACCTCTAGACCCCAGTTCTCATCGTGTTCTTGACCGGAATATTTGAAGCCGAGATATCTCGGAGCGTTCTATAAATAAGGCAATAAATCAATAAGTATGATATAATATCATTGTGATACGACCGCAGAAACCTTTGTAACCTCATCCAGAGAGCTTCATTCACAAGCGTTGCTAGGCATAAAATATCGTCAAGTTGTCAAGTTGTCACCGTTAAAATCTTTGAGAGCTCAGTTATGTCTCTCGATTTAAGGGTTTCTATTTATTAATTTGACGGGGTCCGCTAGGACCGATTGCCTGCCAGGGTTGTAGGAAAGTCCGAAAGGGATACCGGGAGCTTTGGCAATGGGCAACTGAAGGAACACGGGTGGGTTTTAGTCAGTAAAGGCCGACACATCCCGCTCCACCCAGAGCGGGAGAAGTCATTCGAGGATTTCCCAACCTCAAAAAAAAAAAGTTTTTTTAGCAAAGGTAGTTGTACATTTGGGATGTTATATGATAATCCTTTTTCTACATACGTTTAGCAGAATGCAGAGCAGATCTGACGGCGAGTGCAGTGGCGGGGGCGGAGGCTGCTCGCTCCACGGGTGCTGCGCCCGCGTACCTAACGTCCACCTCACCAGTCCCGGAGTCTCTTGCCTCACGCCACCAGCCCTCGCCCTCGCATTCGGCTAGTGCCCACTCTTCGCATAGTTCTGGAAATAATGACACAAGAATCAAGTAATGACACAGTGTATCTTCAATCATTATACACCCAGTGCCTTTTCACCAAGCAAGCCAACCAAATAGAAAACCGACGACTGATAGATGTCAGTAACGACTATAATGCCATATCGAGATAATACCATGCACCATTGTTGTGACAAGTATGAGAGATAAAGTTGCTAAACAGAAAGACCACATATGCCCGAAAACAAAATGGTCAAGTATTTGCATAGAATAGAAATTCCAACATATAATAACAATTAAATAGTTCCTGGAGCAAGAAAAAACTTGTGTGTAATTCTGAAACATTCTTATTGAACGGCACAATACTGTACCTATTTCATATCCCGCATAATTTTCTTTATACTTGATATATATATACTTGATATAGTTAGTTAGGCAGGTACCTATTATTGTTTATCTAAATTCTATGAATAATTAATTGTTCTAATAAAATACGAAGCTAGTTAGGCTTTTTCCATATATTATGAATCATTTGCATCATTGTGTTCTTGTCCTTATGTGTAAACAAACCACTATCATAGGCTTATTCCACTTGGGTGACTTTAGTCGTCTTTTTATAGGCATATAGGTTAAACTAAACTGGAATAAGTAACCCTTTTAGTTAATCAGTTGTTACTTTCAACAGCATAAGCCACAGAACGCATCCTTGTGGTACACCCTTGTCAATGAGAAAGAAAAAGTTGTTCTCATGTTTGTAAAGTGCACATGCTGTTGTTGTTAAGCTTAATAATTAACTTAAACTGGTACTTAAATAGTTACTCGTATTTATAGAGTTAAGTACCAAGACTTTCTGCACTAACAGTAGACAGAACACAATCAAACGCTTTACTGTAGTCCACAAAACATTTTCACGTGACCCTGTTGATGACGGCCGTTTTCTTACAAGCTTCAAAGTCTTTGAAGCTTGTACGAAAGCTGTCAATTATTATCTTCGAATCAAAGATAATTATTTTACTTTTTCAGGAAACGTAACGTAATACCACAAAACTTTTAAAATAACTTATCATTGTGATGAAATAATCATTACGTGTATTTTATAAAAACAATCTATTTTTATTAAACTTTTCAACTCGGAGTGAACTTTCCGATGATAAAAATGTATACCTAACACATTTCTCCAGCCTGATATGAACGCATATAAAAGGGGCGTTGTCACCAAACACCTAAGTAGCTACCTACCTAAGGCACCTCGTCCACCGCTGGCGATTAACTTGAAACGAGTAGAGCCAGCAACTAAAAACGAGTTGTAGAGTAACGAGCGATTACTCGCTGGTATGCCTATGTACCAAGCGAGAGTCTCTTGGCGAATGGTCTGCCTGCCAAGCGACAGTCGCTGAGCGAAAACTCTCTTTGATAGCTCATGTCACTGCGACAAACGAGTACTCGCTGGGGCGGTGTGAACAGTCAGGCATCAATTATTAATAATATATCTATCTCTTTTACTTTCATGAGACCTACAATCATTTTTACATACGTTTCTTGAGCGAGAAAACCGTTGATAGCTATTCGCTTCCTCGTCCGCGGTGGGACAAGTGCCTGTAACTGATAATTTAGCTAGGTAACTCGACGTGCCAATTTTCCAAGCTTAGATTCATTAGCTTATTACAAGCTAAGCTGGTTTCGTAAACGCTCGCTAGGAAATCGATCAGGCAAACTGTGAGCAAATTGCACCGAATCTTGATAGCCGTCTGTCGCCAGTTAATAGGGTAATAAAACCTTGTTTAATGTTTAGGTATTAGGTACTGACCCTTTTGAGGGATTTCAACTTTCGTGGGTAAAATTACGAAAAAGGTAAGTATAAGTATTATATTTGTAAACTGAGAATGTTAAGCAATAAATGTGATATAGAATACTAACCAATTAACTATCCTGTTTATACATATATAAAATTAATTAGGTACTATCTTTACAAATCTATAGGTTCGCTTATGTACTTAATATTTATCATAAACATTCCCTAAAAGAGTTCCTAGAAAAGTGGACTTCGCCTCAAGCATAATTAGCGGAAATCCCAGCTATAAATATAGTTAACCCAGATAATAATAGTAATAACTTACAAAGTAAAATAATAATATATTAAATCGAAGCTACTGCTACTGTTATACGTCTGCACTTCAGTAGATAGGTACCAATCATAATTATGCCGTATATGATCATACCACTGACACCACTTCCGATCATTTTTCAATTGCAACGCTAAACCCTATAGAAAAACAGGAAAGTTACCGTTACTAAGATTAAAAGATGAAATCGCCCATCAATTAGTTTACCGGCCTCTATGCTAAGCTGACGATTTATGTAACTTGGTTATAAATAGCTATCCTGAAGTAATGAAACATAAAGACGTTTATTACTTACATCAAAGAAAATTATGGCTTCAATTAGCATAAAGACCACCTCATTGTATGGGTGAAATTGTGGGTCCATCAAGAGCATATGCAAGGAAACGTACCTAATACGCAAATTTGGCGAAAAACATGCACCTTCCTTGGTATACAAATCAATCAAATCATTTATTTAAACTAGGCTGACAATCAGCACTTTTCGAACGTCAAAATAACATAAGACAGTCCCCCAAAACGCCCACCCTTCATCACTTCCTAGTGCTTTAGCTGGGAAGAAGAAGTGGCGCAACAAACTCCCCAGCAGAACAGCTGTCTGTTCAGTTAGAAAAAAATGATTCCATAGTATGCAAAATCATTCACATTACGCAACACAAAACATAAATCTAATTATTAGCCATATGTCAGCAAGTACACGCCAATGCAAATGTAATCATCAAAAAATATACAAACAAGATACCAAGGTAACAATGTCTCCAGGTGGAGAAGACAGTACTACAGTAAATTAAACTTCGTATAACTATCATGTTCCCAGTCTGCATACAAAAAATCAACCAAGTATAATATGTATCCAACAGTGGCTGCCTCGTTGGTCGCTGGTCGCAATCGCAAGCGCTACAAAATTTTAATTATTTTTGGGTTCAATTCCGTAAACGAAACTGAACAAACTACTATCATAATGTGCAATGTGCATTAATTCAGTTAGGTTCACATTGTATAAATAATATGTTCAAAGCAGATGTCATCGACTCAACAACAACTGACAAGCTTACGCAATAACAACATAAACATTACCTACTGAAAATCTTTGCCAAACAAACCAATGTTTATAATATTAACTTTACTATTAATCTAAACTGCGTCACAAGGACGCAGACGGGTACGCAAAATAATAATCACAAAATGGTGGCAATCAGACAGCTATTTTAGTGATATCTAACATCATCTAGGCCAGACGGGTTGTATCGATAGTGAACTAGGCCATAGGTCAGTTATTAGGCGTAATAAGTTGAACGAAACTCCAGTGATGCGTACGAGTGCTGATAGAGTCGTGATGCGCTTCTCATACTGGTTCTAACTGGCAGTCTGTGGCGCGATAGATGTGTAAAGGAAATTAATGTGTTGATTGCATTGCGTTAGAAGTTAATTGCAGTTGTTAGATATGAAAGTAGGCTGTGTTTATGCGTAGAAAGATTGATTGCGGCGTTTATTGTATTATTTTCATGAGCAGCAAAGTGGCGGTGCTTGGGGGAGGCCTATGTCCAGCAGTGGACATCTTTCGGCTGAAATAAAAATGACAATGAGCAGCGAAAAGCTTCTGACGAAATTTTTAAGTACATTGGTACCTAGTTTTACCTAAAGGACCCCAAGCATTCCTTTCCAAAAAAGTTTTAGATTCGGCAATATTTATGTACTACGAGGGTACTAAGTAAGCTTTGAAAACTTGTAGGACCTACCTGCAAGTTCCCAAAGCTTCGCACCCTTTACGCTACGATTTGCGATGATACTTATACGAGTTTTCTTTGTCATTATTAACATTTTTAAAGTCTGTAGACTAATTTGACATTCCAAGTGATGAAGTGAAGTGATTGTTGTTCGTTATTCAATTTGGAGTTTGACATTTCATCATCATCTGCCTAGCCTTTTCCCAACTATGTTGGGGTCGGCTTCCAGTCTAACCGGATGCAGCTGAATACCAGTATTTTACATGGAGCGACTGCCTATCGGACCTCCACATCCCAGTAACTGGGTAATACGATACCCCTTGGTAAGACTGTTTGTCAGACTTTCGGGCTTCTGACGACCCGTAACGACTGTCAAAAATCCACAAATGACAGCACATGACATTTGCACCTGTCAAATTAGTCTACGAGAACAGACTTTAGTGTAGCAGGCTTCGGAAAACAGACTTTAGCTTAAAAGGCTTCGGCAGTTCCATTGTAAAAAAAAAAACTCTCGCAGGACAGCGTTTACCGACAACTACCATTTTCATATTTTTTAACAGACTTCAATAAAGAGGAGGTTCTATATTTGTAGCGTATGTTTGTTTTTTAATATAATATAAAATACGATTATTAAGTACCTAATAAGCTTCCAATCAAGCGCTTCAGAGCGATTGAAGCGCTACCTATACAATTTATTAATCGCTTTTCCAACTAGCTTTCACGTTTGGTTTTTGCGCATTTTGCTTTGGGCTAGATAAAGTGCAACGTTTTAGCAAGAATACCGGTCACACCACACCGCTTAGGTGGCTCGTTCTCCATTCGATTCAATTAATAATTTATCACTTAGCGGGAAATATAACGATGCGATGCGATGCAAGTGTAACTTTTTTTAAATTAAATCGTTGATTTACAGATTAAAAATATTGGTCAAGGTTGAGTTGCGTTAATTATGTACCTAGTTCCGGACCGCGTGTAACATACTTAATTATTTTATCTTTGTTTTTTTTTAATGCTCTTCAGATTTGTGAGGTCTTTCTTTCAGAAGTTGTATCCAACGGGAACCCACTCACACGCGCAACTACACACGTTCCACAAACACATCATCATCTGCCAAGCCTTTCCCCAACTATGTTGGGGTCGGCTTCCTGTCTAACCGGATGCAGCTGAATACCAGTATTTCACATGGAGCGACTGCCTATCTGACCTCCACAACCCAGTTACTGGGTAATACGATACCCCTTGGTAACCTTGGTAGCCTTTTCCCAACTATGTTGGGGTCGGCTTCCTGTCTAACCGGATGCAGCTGAATACCAGTATTTCACATGGAGCGACTGCCTATCTGACCTCCACAACCCAGTTACTGGGTAATACGATACCCCTTGGTAACCTTGGTAGCCTTTTCCCAACTATGTTGGGGTCGGCTTCCTGTCTAACCGGATGCAGCTGAATACCAGTATTTCACATGGAGCGACTGCCTATCTGACCTCCACAACCCAGTTACTGGGTAATACGATACCCATTGGTAAGACTGGTTGTCAGACTTTCGGACTTCTGACGACCCGTAACGACTATCAAAGATCCACAAATGACAGCCGGGACCAACGGCTTTCTGAGGCACGGAGGAGTCTCAATATGTTAAGATGGTCACCCATCCACGGATCAACCCCGGCAAGCGTAGCTTAACCTGATGGATCTACCCGTTCGGCTGTTATTACTTAGCCACGAGCTCCTCAACGTTCACGCTCCACGTTCCAGAAACAGAGCACGATATAATAATTTGAGAATAAAGTATATTTTTGTTCTTTAAAAAAATGTATTTTGTTGCACCCACGTTTGTCTATTCTTAAGTTGGACATTAGTATATAAGCCAAATAAAATGGGAGGGTACTGAGTCCTGACATACAGGAGTATATACGACATATAGTTCAGGAGTCAGAGGCATCAAACAAGTTTCTGTAACATATTATGTCAGTAAAGAATTATTTATTTATACTCGTACTAGTTAGTATAGGTAGTTACCTAGGTATATTTATAGAGTTTGTATTGGTAGGTATTACTTAGGTAAATACATACTTACCTCATTAGCTCACTATTGTAAAATACAATATTTGGTTATATGTTTATCCTGTAAGTGATTGCTAAATACTTCAACATTTTAGTACCTATTGGCGGCTATTGGGTAGGTGGTACATAAACATTTACACCTAAGTTGGTACTAAAATCTACTAAGTTATGGATATACGTAAGTTATTAGGACTATCTATATTACACTATCTGCACCAAGCTTAGGATACGCCGTCTATCAGTCAAAGAAGTTTATTATTCACACCAAAAACAATACATGATGCATGGTTAAAACATGATGCACAGTTAGGTAGTACCTACCTATGTTGATGGTACTTAAGATAACAAAAACAACAAACAAAAAGTTATGTTGATAATTCTTACCTAAATACGTTCTAGGTACCTACTAAAACTCTGGAGTCGTTGAGCTCCTTAAGTTCTGAGTTGAGCTCCACTATTACTGACAAATGCTTGCACTGACTGGACAGGTCCACTCAAATCTGTGTGGTTCTTTCCTCAAAAGACCATTTCAGACTCTTATCTACATGGTCCTGACCAAGATTATGTCTGGACTTTAAAGGAGACGGTGACCTCTGAGTTTGTTTCGGCCTTTCTTCTCAGAGTAGTCAGATAGGAAACGCCGACCTCATCTAGCTTATTTTTACAACTTTTTAATATGACGTGTAAAAGTGATTCCAATATCCTATTTACAGAATAAACAATTTCATTTCATTTCATTTCTGGGCGAGAATTCAATAAAAGTTGCTTTTAAATTGTCTGTGTTTTGTTTTGTTGATAACATCCTACTTACATGAAAGTTGGCAAGTCAGATACTTATACACGTTCACGTTGATAACAAAGCTGCCTGTCAAATCCCCTGATAACACTCTCTTTACCGCCTGCTTGCCGAGATGTGCGGCATTCATCAAATGAACGCAATTAGCAGATAATTATCACAGTGATCGCTTGAACTTTCACCGCGTTAACCTAACTCTGATTACTTAAATTAATATTTCTACCCCTGTCTCTATAACGTTACCTACCCAGTTTAAAACCCAATAAAGTAATCATAAGTTAAAGAAATCAAGCAAAAAGTACTTTCTAATCCTTTCCTGTTACCCCAGCCCTTTAAAAAGAAATCGACTCGTCATTTTAGGTAAGGCTCGCACTAATCACATATCACTTCACCGTACGTCGCTGCATTTGTACCGAAGACCAGTCCACTCCAGTACTCACAATACAATGTACGGCGTATAAAATAGAGGCTGGCAGCGAAGCAACTTTTTTCACAGTCGGCCATTTAAGGCTTAGCGAGAGCTCCTAATTCCAGAGTAATTAGAGAAACTTGCCCCGGAGATGGGCCGCGGCCTTTTATGAGGTTAGATACTCCGTACTCGGAACCTTTAATGAAGACGTAAAAACGAGAACGCAGATGATTGAGCGCGGGGCCTTAAATGTGAATGCAACCTGTCTATTGCAATTTGAAAGGTCCTTATCACGATATAACTGGACCCGTGATTAATAAAAAAAAGGAAATCACGACACGGTTTTCCATTTTCTTGTAATGGATGGGACTTAAAAGTTGGTTTTATTTTTCACTGGGTGAAGAAAGATCCTTAGGTAGGTAGTCTGCTGTGAACTGACTGTTATTTTATTCAATAACTTAATTAAAATTGTGAACGATTATAACAGTGAACTTTGTTTCACAGATATTATAATCTACGTCGTTTATTTCATGATTACATAGAGGATAATTCTAAAAATAACAAAAATAATTGGGTCAGGTAGGCACTCATTCGATTATGCTTGCTCCTATTTCAATAACTTTACAAAGTCTTGTCAAATAATTTATTTCAAGTAGGCACATTAGAGGCACTTTTGAACGTCAAATACCTACATAGAAAAGTACAAATAGGTAAATCTTTATTACGCAAATAATAATGCAATTGCTATCCCTAATTAAATTTAAAAATATTTAATGAAAACTTACTTTTGTGTTTTGAATGGGTCTTCCACATTTTTCTCAAAAGCATCGTCATTTTCCAATAGTTCCAAATTCAAACGCGGTAAATCAAATATTTAAATAAAAGATAGCGGAGCGACTTTTCCCGCGCGTGGTCCCTGATACACTGTACCCATAAACTCGGAGAGCACATGCAATCTCGAGACCAACCCTTTGCTGTATCGAGGACGACTGTGACGACGCGACCAGATCAATGTGTTTATAATATATTTAATTAATGCTTCACTGAACCTATCACATCTTTTACGGCCGTTTTCGAACACAAAGTACGTAGTTACCAGTAAAACTGTAGGGGTCAGAGTGTCCAACTAATACACTACGTGCGTGACTTCTCATAAGTACAATAACAGTGTTATAATTATAATATAACAAATACTTATGATAATTTATTACAGGCATTACGTAGTGGGTTAAGGTACCTAGTAATTACTAAAGTTACCTATCATCCATTGTTTGTTCTGTAGGTATTGACACGATTATCACTGCATTATATTGCAATTTAATTAATACCTGTACCTACGCTACGAAGTCTTTATTGTAATGAAACATGACTGAATCAATTATGTAGTACCTACTTAATTGTTTAATTAACTGTTCGAACTTTGTTTTTTTTTTACTGGTAATTGCTCTCTGTTAAAGTTTATGAAGACTTAATTTCTTTAGGTGTAATATACCTGTAACCTGTAACCCGTACCGTGCGTTTGCACTGGCGAAACATTACAACAAAACATGTTTAAATCTCTTGTTCCTGTCAAAAATTGTATGGAACATTGACAGAAGACAGAGATTTCAACATGTTTTGTCGCAAATGTTTCGCCAATGCAAACGCACGGTTACTTTTCATACTAGCTGTTGCCTGAGACTTCGTCTGCAATCCAGGATGTAAAGTAGCCTAGTACTAGGTATGGGTCGTTACGTGATTTTCGCGAAACGTAACGTAGGTAACTAGTGACTTGGAACGTGTCACCTGTTTTGAAAACTAGTGATTTTAGTAACTAGTTATTTTTCAAATTCTATTTGGTGATTCAACATGGTGATTATATCGAAGTATAACAGTTATTTGCGAAACGAAAATATATATAAAGGGTTACATAAGTAATACGTTACGTTACGTAAGCCTTACGTTTTTTGAATAAATAAGTTTTTGTAGCTACAAGTAGTTACAGGGCAGTACATATTACGCGCGAAAGCAACGACATGAGCCCGCAACGCATGTTTTGTTTCGTTTCTCGCTTTTCATTCGATCACTGCATTGTAATATAACTAGTTACAAAAATCACGTGTTTGTGTGTGACTCGAAACTAGTTATTCGGTTACATGCCCTGTAGCCAGTTATTGTAACGAGTGACGTGAAATAACGCCCATACCTACCTAGTACTATTCCAGGTCATGGTTTATCCCTGTGCTAAATTTCATCCAAATCCGTTCAGCCGTTTTAGCGTGAAAGCGAAACAAACAAACTCACATTCGCATTTATAATATGTGTTGCACTCGTTAGATACATGTGCTAAACTAAAACACACTTGACAATTGCATTTATTTTTATCGTATAACAAAAATCTCTCAGGCTGCGAGTTTCCAAAATTGCATTAATTGTGTTTTTAAACTCCGAACGAACAAGGCCAAATCTCCTAATGTCCATTATCCTACAGCCAGACTGATCGCCTGACGCAAGACTCCAGAATTTTTTAGATTATCCTCCGGGAAATCCAAGCGTAATGTTAGGTGCGAGTCAAATAACTATTTACAGTTCGCTTTACTATGAATTACTTAGGAATAAGTTAAAAGCTCACAACATTATGTGCTCAGATTTTTTATATATAATAATATATAGAGTACTAGCCGATGTCCGCGGCTTCGGCTGCGTGGATGTCGGTTATTATACAATACTAAAACCTTCCTCGAGAACCACTCTATTTATTCGTGAAAACAGCATGGCAATCGATGCAGTAGTTTTTGAGTTTATCGCGAACAGACAGACAGACAGACGCGTCGGCCGGAGGACTTTGTTTTATAATAATACACCCCTTTGCAAAAAAAACGGGCGGTTTTGATTTTTGTACATTATTGGTAATCATTTAGTTGTAAAGAGGTTTTAATAGCCAAACTATGTTACTGGCACTTAATAAAGAGTCTGGGTAAGAAAAAAAGTTAATTCCAAATTCGAAACTTTTGTTTAAAATCAATAATAATCCCGTTTTCCGTTTGTGACTTTTACTAACATTTTGCAGGTTTGCGGTTAGAAGGTTATCCTGGCAACTAAAACTAAGTTCTCGTTATTTTTAGTAGAATAATTTATATTTGTCGCATAATCCAGCCTTATTATGACTTAAAAGTGATATCTTTGTGTCGATTGTAATGGCAGAAAAAGCAATAAGAGCTAGTAAAATTGTAGCGCTGCTGGAAGAGGGGTGTAGCCGAAAAATTATATTCTTATTGATTATAACAAATAACTAGTCATTTAGGCTAATGACATAGTAAAAATATTAATATTATCCATACAAAAGCCAATGACTGTTAAGGTGCCCGTTTTTTTTGCAAAGGGGTGTATATAGTGATATGATAATTCTAATATGACACAAATGCAAGTTACATTTTATGTAACTAAACGCAGAATGAGACAAGGCTCGCAAGGCTGAATCTAGCCTTCTCTGAATTCCATAAGTTTAAATAAGCTCCCATATAATTCATTAGGTACAGCCAGACTGACCGCCTGACGCAAGCCTGCACATTCGTCGATCATGGCTGATGCAATATGGAAGCTTTTGCACTCAAAACCGGGCTGCGCTGCGCAGGCGCACCCCACTACGCTTTTTTAAACCGTAATTAGGCAGGCAATGAGTGTAGACATAATTATACATGCTTTATCCTACCAAATATTATGCTGCCGCGAATTACATAGTAGTAGGTAAATAAGATTTGTGTGTGGTGCCTTTACAGTCATTGGCTTTTGTATGGATAATATTAATATTTTTACTATGTCATTAGCATAAATGACTAGTAATTTGTTATAATCAATAAGAATATAGTTTTTTGGCCCCTCACCCCTCTTCCAGCAGCGCTACAATTTTACTAGCTCTTATTGCTTTTTCTGCCATTACAATAGACACAAAGATATCACTTTTAAGTCACAATAAGGCTGGATTATGCGAAAAACATAAATTATTCTACTAAAAATAACGAGAAGTTAGTTTCAGTTGCCAGGATAACCTTCTAACCGCAAACCTGCAAAATGTTAGTAAAAGTCACAAACGGAAAACGGGATTATTATTTTTTCGAATTTGGAATTAACTTTTTTCTTACCCAGACTCTTTATTAAGGGGGATGCGCTAGGGTGGCCCGCGAAATTCAAATTTTCTTACGTTTTTTGCAATTTATATGTCAGTATCAGGTTGTATGTTGATCTAAATAAATATTATTAGCGCTCGTAAAAAATATGGATTTACAGGATTATAAACATTAAAGTCAGCAATACAACTCTCTAAGCTCATGAAAGTGTATTGAATGATTATTTCATGAAATCATGACATTTGGCACTTTCATGAACTTAGAGAGTTGTATTGCTGATTCTAATGTTTATAATTCTGTAAATTCATATGTTGGTCGTCATGAAAATCTGTCAAATTCACCAGTGTCAAAAAACGCTCAGGATTTGGACAGCCGTTATTGTGTGACCGTAGACTGCTTTCATACGAAACCAAAGCCTAAGAGCGGGTTGTTTCCGTTGTTTCACGTCCACTTTACGCACGGGTAAACGTCAAAAATGGCGCCAACTATCGTCAAATCAAAAACAAGCGTTGTTTCACGAAATAATGGAATAACTTTGACATAACACTTTGCATTTAACGAACGTTAAATTTGACGTACGTATGTTACGTTAACCAACCGTTTGAAAGAACCGGCACCAAACTTCGGCGCTAAGATTCTGAGGGCCTAGACAAGTGACAATCGGTGCGAAAGCTTTCGTATTTCTACAACGACTTTCAACGGGATTGACATGAGCTTTTCGATAGCATATGTCAGTCTTATACATTTTTGCCTTTTCCATCATTGTTATCGCTGATAGAATGTCACTTCCTCTGTTCCGCGTAGCAGATCGTGTCGTCGCGCTCGCGCCGACAGAGGGCGCGTTCGGATTTTCCCGTGGGTTTTCCGACCATGATGCGTATTCACACAATGATCGCTTTTATTAGGATGAGGCGCGACGCGGGATAAGTTTCTTCATGGTTTAATTTTATAAATATACGACACATATTTCACAGTATATTATTTAGACCGACTAACTGACTTACATCGCATCACATATGGTTGTTTTAAATGAATTTGTTCAATGTTGTTTTTGTTACGTACCTTGAAACTAAAGAAAACACGATATCCACATGTAACTAGCGCCATCTGTCGCGTTTGACACAAACTAAATTACCTGTTTCTTTTTACTCAACCGCAAAAAGGAAGGGTATCGAGTCAAAGAACGTATTGTATGTTTTTAGCATGTGTTTTGTTGACTTTCTTCATAAGATGGACAAATGCTTGAGCAGCTTCTATTTCCACTTCATCATATTTTTTTATTTTGGGTTGAAATTGAAGACCTTGTTGAATGATCAATCAAGTTTTTTGGTCACGTAAATAATGAAAAATAAGTATAGTTTATAATATTTATTAAACACAATAAAATGGCAATAACAAAACACTAATTCATAATGGTGTTGTAGTTGAGGAACCATTTAATGCTAACTTCATCATTTAAATAATTACTTAATCCAATTAATGTCATCCATTTCCATGTATAACTGCCGATAGCCGCAATGGATATAGAAATTAAAATCAATTGCGCCATTACTGTGCAAATACGTACAAACTTATGAAATTTACCTTCACATTGGTTCACATTGTATGTTTCACATAAGTGTTGTTCATACAAACTTATGAAATTTACCTTCACATTGGTTCACATAAGTCTTATTGTATAGTAAGTTTGTCTTCTTATTCAAAATATAGGTTTCAAGGTGCAGAGCAATATTTTTCAGTTTGTCATGGCTTTTTATACCTGTATCAAAGCCCCATGTTCAATAAATTTTATCATCCAATGATAAATCACTACTTAGCTTAACATACTTATAGGAATATTTTCTATACAGATCAGGCAAAGGATTAAAAAATTCATCAACATGGGCCACTGTGTACGGGAGCCACAAAGAATACAATACATTTCATAAAACAAATACCAACTCTTGGAAGTAATTTGTAACATTATCATATAAAATTTACCTATAATATGTTACAATACTAATAATATTTGGTGTACTCATTGATTATAATATTTATTGCGAGCTAGTAAAAAATAAGACAATAACTGCAATAATTATTCAAATATTTAGAAATATATCTTAATATTTAAATAAAACAGTCATAGAGCCTATAATTATTACTATATTGCTTTTGTCTTACAGGATACAACCTAACATGTAACATAAAAAATAAGGAATTAAGTCAAAACAAATATCTTCTTTATGTGATTAAATATGACTATCTACAGGCATAAATTTTCTATAGGATCTTCTTACATTAATAAATAGATTGTATAGTACATGTACGCACCATGATTGTCCACCATAACTTCTTTCTTCTTTTTCACTACAATCCTGCTATTTACAATTGATGGCAACTCATGCAAATGGTGAAAATACATGAAATAAAAAGTTTTTTTTACTATCATAAATTTTAAATTGAGTAGATGACGTTACAAAATATTATGCACATATTTTATTCCACCAATGTATTGACAAATTCTTCTAAATAATGTTATTTTAGCTTCATTTGCTCATTCATGGTAGATACTTGGTATATTTTCACATTGTTTTGTTTGTATTACTTATACTATTTCGGTCCACATTATGCAAGGCAGAGGCTGAAGCTAAACTTGAAATGTTTATATCTCTTACAAATGTATAGATGAAAAAAAAGAGTTATGAAATGAGGTTGATCAAGAACATGCAGGTATAGACAAAACACCTCAGGGGAAGCATTGAAACACAGAAGAAGTACATGTGAACTAGCTTCTCTTGATAACTATTAATGTCCTCTCAGTCTCAATTCTTGTTCGTAAGACAGCAGTATTTCCAGCCAAGCTTAGTAGTGCCCTACAGAATTGGCACCAATCAATTCTTGTGTGGACAATCAGTTTAACAATCTTTTTAAATTAATAACTAATTATATTTGACATTTAGTTTAGTATTTATTCAGACTATTTATATATTATGTATGTAACTAGCCATTGAAAGCCATGTCTTTACACAAATTTTATAAAAAATTTAAGTCATTTTATGCATACAGGCCAAATTTAGACATTAAATTAACAAAGCAAAGGTAAAAGATATGTCTAAACTTATCCTGCATGCATATTATGTACAATAAATCTCATAACTTTTAACTAAGTCTTACATATCAAAAAGTTCCTAACACTATGACTGCGTCATTATGCCATTTAAGAATAAATGCTAAATAAGGCATATGATAACATCATAAGATTATTCTTAATATTACAAAGCTGCTATTATTGTTCCTAGCATTTTATATATTAATTTATAATTTATGTATGTCTAAATATTACAAATAAGGGCAGCTATTTCATAACAATATTAATTGAACACTATTATTTTGTGCAATTGTAGATTTTTATTTAGTTTCTTTTCCGATAATTGAAATGTCACATCCAACATTTGCAAGAGAAGTTCGACTTTGCTGTTAGCGCCATACACCTTTGATATATAAGGCATGATATTTAAGTAATGTTAAATATAAAAGTGTTATATTAACTAACTCAACATAATTATTATGTTTTATTTTCTGTTATCATGTAACTATGACATAACAATAGACATGAAATACAATAACTTAACTTTCACAATTATTGCACATGCATTTCAAGTATGTATAAACGTTTCCTCACATATCTCTCAGTATAGTGACATAAACTTTATAATACCATCACATTTTGATGACTTGGGGCTATATTACAATATATTACTCAAGCTTACAACTAAAGTTAGTCACTTCACTTCTTTTTTTATAGTCACAGTCTTGTCTGTTTGTTTAGTAGAGGGTTTAACCATCAATCATTTTTTCTTTCTGTCTTGGGTACACTTAGGGCAGTACCATTTACCTTTAGGCTTGATTTTAAGATCAACACATGCAAAGTGGAACCACTCAATTGGACAGTCAGGGTTATCACAACCTATCATCTCTCCATACGACACTTGGTGACAGAGGCAGTATGTAGGTTCATTGGGATCTACAGGCATGTCTAGCACGTCACTTGGGTGTGCCATACCACCTACTGAATCCAAATCTGCATTTTCTTCCTGTTCTTTGGAGGCATTGGCAGTAGCTGTCGCACCTTTGCGGACTGCCTTTTTCTTGGCCGCCGACCTGCCCGACGCGGCGGCGTCGTCCTCACTTGACGCTCCAGCACGTTTCTTTTTCCCAGTGGTTGCTGCTGTCTTATCATTCATTTTGCTCTTCTTCCTACCTTTCTTGACAGCGGCTGCGTTTGGTTCCAGGTCTGCGGCGGCTTGCTGTGCGGCACGTGCGCTCATTACTTTCTCCTGTATCTCAGATTCGAACCGCGCGAGGTCAGAGTCAAGGCGACGTATGTGCTTGTCAACTAACTCATACGTTTGTATCGCGAGTTGTACTTTGTCGTCTCCGTACTCTTTAGCTTTATTAAAGAGTCCTTGTATGGTATTTACCTTTTCCTTCTTAGTCTCCTCGTCCATTTTAGGAATATTTGGTAGCAACTCGTCAGCCATAAGGTCGATTGTCCTCATTAGTCCGTGCGCACGGTCGTCTAGATCACGCATTAATTTAAAGTTTCTCTGCAATTCTATCGGTAGATGCTGAAGACTATCCAGATAATGCTCTAAATAAAGTGCAGAAGTCATTTTGCAATATTTTGTAACTATGCGAAAATGAAAGTGCGAAACACTGTGAATAACACTTACTTTACACTGTTAAATTAGCACTAAAAGTACCTTTGCTGCTCTCGGAATTAAGTCCTACGCTTATTCTAAATGATTTCATTTAATCTAACACATAAAAACCAAGGAAAAACTTAAAATTCGTGATAAGCACTTTACAATTTTCGTTCAAGCTCAAACAAGCGAATAACAGTGTTGCCAACAAACTAAAACAGTGTTTGAAAACATAACAACGAATTTCAAAGCATAGCAGATGATTTTTTTCAAATAATTTGTCATAGTTTTAGTAGATTTATACATTGTTGGTAAATCAATTATTATACGTTTTGGTCCTCAAAATAAATCCAATTATGCTTTAGTACTAGATAGTACAACGAAATCTTATTTAAAGTAGAAATCTGTGAATGAAATCTTATAGGTAGAAATCTGTAAATGAAATTATTTTTTGCTTGGCATCCCTAGGTAGACAGGGTGTATGTCCGCCGCGGTGCGCGTAGTACTTTCCATTCGGTTTCGTTCAGTATTCTTATTATTTAAAACTATCTTTTGCCCGCTGCTTCACCCGCGTGGACGTCGGAAGTTATCCCACGGGAAAGTATCCTAAAATTAAGTAATTTACTTAATAAGATTATTTAATTTCTATGTAAGATTTTAAAAGGACCGTCTACTCACTTATCCTCACGCTTACTTCTAGTAGCTCTCTTCAGTACTACTTAAGTCTGTGGGGTGGTCCCTTTACAGTGGTCCAAAACGATTTTTTTGCTTCTCACCCTCTCACCAAGGACTTTCAGAACTCAGTATGTATCGGTTGAATGACACATACTTATTGTTATTACGTCTGCATCTATGTTCAAGATATGGAAAAAACTTACTTAGCTCAAAAAAGTTTTATTCGAAAAAAAACGATACCAGAATAAATTAGAATGTGGCAGACTTCTCATTAGATATAATTAAAAACTCTACAGGTGTCTACAAACCAAAGCCGGCTCTCGGTGCATTTACACTGCTGAAACATTCACGACAAAACATGTTGAAATCTCTATTTTCTGTCAATTTTCCATACAATTTTTGACAGAAACTAGAGATTTCCACATTTATTTTGTTGTGAAAGTTTCGGCAGTGCAAACGCACTAGCGAGTTAGCTTCAGAACATTGCAAGTCGGACAACATATTTTGTGAATGATTTCGTTATCATTCACAAAACACAAAGTTTGTTATCTGAAATGTGAATGATCCGCGAGTTGGGCTTTAGTGTGTAGATAGGGTCCCAACTCTTATTCACCACGGATATACGGGAAACCAGAAATTAAATATGCGAGCAAAGCAAAAAAAGCGGGGCCCTAAAGTAGGTGATAGACGTGCGTACTTTTAAAGTACGCGGTCTTTAAGTTCGCGACCTAACTCGGCTCGCCATCGGTGACACACGTGAAGCTTGCTCAAAATTTCATTGTCAAATTGGCACGCAGCTCGCGGCAATGACTGTCGGGCGAGTAAGCTCGCCGAGCCAAAAGTACGCGTACTTGCTCGCACGTCTATCACCCCTTTTAGTCTGAGGAAACTCGTCCCTCACCTGCAGTGCAGACATTTATCGCGGGCGGGACGCATTATTTGGGCCGTGGAATCGGGACGTCCCACCTCACGTGAGACGGTAGGTAAGGCCACAGAGTACATTTTTATATAGGGGTAAGGCAACCCTTAACATACACACCCAATGACCCAAGGACCGCATCCATACAGTACTACGAGTTCGGATGTCGCGATGAGAAAAATAATGAACGTTCTGATTGTACTGCTTGTGTTGATAGCGCCATCTATCGACCTCATTTCACCTGTACTAAATGCTGCAGAAATAAACTAAATAGATACTGAATTTTACAATCAAGAATTAATAAAATACCACCTTTTTTCATACTATTTTTACCCGACTGCCAAGGAAGGGTTATTACACAACTAATCTTGTATTAAAATTTGACTTTTCTTGCTTGCGATTTACGATTCACGCAATAGGAGACGAATGCTGGTCAGGTAATAAATAAAAAAAACAACGTATTTAACTTATATTGTATTAGCAAATAAACAATTTATAAAATATAATTCTTATTACACAATGACGTTGTAGTCCAGGATACGAAGCACTTTAGCCTGACATCGTCATTGGTTACCATGTAACTCTACAAGCTGCTTTTTAATTGTCGTAAAATGTATAAAGTTCCTGAAGATTACTGTCCTGGCACATGGTAACCAATAACCGAAGTCGTATTATTGGACTATTCAGCGATTACAACAATTTGCTTTCGATTTTAATATTAAAAATTATAAACATTTAAGAAAAAATGCAAATAAATAATTAGCAATTGCCATTACCGGCAACATAAAGAGGCGTTCGTATTCTACATAATATAAAACATGCTTTATCATTTCCTTACAGCTATAATTACATCTCTTACTACTTTATCGTGACCGTAACGTACATTATACTACTAATCTACATGCTGCTCATACTGATTATTACGCAACCAAAGTAGACATTTCCAAGATTCCATATAGCATAGTATAAATTATTTCTGGATTATACAAGATACACCTGAATTCAGAGACAAGACTTGTTATTTACAAAAATGGCGGGTTTTAATAACTTACAAATCATTAAAATTATTAGATAGTGCCCTTTTTCATTGCATAGGAATAATTTAGGATGTTTTGTAAATTATAAAATGAGGATATCCTAAAAGTAGTATTATTTGTGTCAAAAAAAGCAATCGCAAAAATGTTTACCTCCACTATGTAAAAAAATATCATAAGACAAGGTACAAAAACAAAAAGGAATTTGTTAACTTATGCCTAGCTAGGTACAACACTACATATTTAGAAAATTTGGTACACATTCGTTGCTCATTTTAACATTAAAACGTATTTAAACACAGTCGAGTGGGAACAGTGAGCAACAAAACACTTCGGAATGTATATTTTAAGGAAATACTAATAGCTCACATAGAATAATATACTGTCTATAGAGAGTTGAAAGAAAACTTGAGATTCCTTTCTTACCTACAATTACGATAGAGTACATGAAACCAAATTCCATTATAATTTTCCACTATCAGATGATACAAAATGTATAAAATGGATGTTAATTGTATTACTTTGACGAAAATATACAATCGATATATGTAATTGGCACTACATACGCAGGTCACATATTATATGAAATTACAAAAACATTTTTATTATACTTTAGACGTTGCAATCTTACATGTAGGAATAGGCATCTAATTTATTTTCTCCACCTAAGAAACATGCCTAATGGAAATAATTGTTCATAAGTAATATTATAAGACATTTTATATGCATACTAGACAGGACATACTCATTAAATCATAATGACGCACCTTATAATGTTTGTATACAAAACATCGACTAGCAACTTCATAATCCTGTTTCATTTAAAGCGTTTTTTAAATTCATAAATAAAATATTAACATCAAGAATCTCAAATGTAATTCCACAACCGTTTAATGAGAGCGGTTTTGAGGGTCAAGACAAAATTTTAATTTATTAAAAAGCTAAGCACCATAATAAGTTGTGCTAAGGTGGGCTTCTCAGTCCAAACAATGATTTAGTGAAAAAATTTAAAATATTTAACTCAAACAACAGCTACATATTGTCAACGTAATAAAACTTCATTCTGCCACCATTCGTTTCCTAAGGAAGAGTAGATTTTTAATTTTTAATACTACTATCTATCCACTGTCGTCACTACTGTTATAATCAATATCGCGTATATATTTTTGGTTTTACATTATGAAACATATATTTACGTCCGTCCGAACTCTCCCTAAGACTAGCCAATAAAACTTTCATCTGATATATAAAGACCACTTTATGCATCATATTCAATGGATCAAAACGATATTCCATGCAATGCACCATGTTTTACTTATAATATCGACCTGTGACCTAATAGCCTATACTATATACGTAGGATACAGTAAAAATGGAACAAACATAGATATGAAAGATACTTCCCTTGAAGAGAGGGATACATCAATTTAATAAGATATCCTTAAAGGTCAAATACTCCATTCCACAATGCCAAATATCACAATAATCATGAAGGGGCGGGCGGGTGCTGGGAGGGCGTTTAGACGAGTGTTTCGTACTTATCAAGGACATGGGCTTGATTATTTTCATCCCCGTGTGAGCGTGACCGAGGTCGAGGCGTGGTGTCAGCGTTGGCGCTTTTAGAGCGGGTCTTCTTGTCGTGTCCGCACGTGCACGCCACGGACGACTGGCGCTTGAGCGTGTGCGCGCGCGCGCCGGCCCACTGCGGGTCCAGCGACTCGCTGCGCGCGTACGCGGAGCGCTTGCTGCGGCCCATGGTGGCGTGCGCGAACGACGCGCCCTGCCCGCTGTCCGACGACGGCCGCATCGACTCGCTGCGCATGCACACGTTGCCGCCCGCGCGCCTGAACGAGTCCAGAACCCTCTCCTCTATTTCCTCGATATCCTTTTTCTTCACGAGCCAGATCTCCTCGGAGCCTCTGGTGAAGTAGCTCGAACCCTTGCTCACCGAGTACTTGTCCTTCGTTTTAAATTTACAAGTCTTAAAATTATTCTGAGTATTTACATCGTCGTTGACCTTGTGCGGCTCCCTGGAGCGTGCGGGGTCGGGCGAGGCGACGTTGCGGAAGGCGGTGCCGTGCGACGGGAACTGGTCGGCGATCTTAGCGCCGAGGCTGGGCGAGCGGATGGTGACGTCGACGGGCGACGGCATCGGCTTGAACTCGGGCTTGATGATCTTCTGCGGCTCGGAGCGCGCCTTCTCCCCGTCGGGCTCGCCACGTTGCCAGCGCGCGGGCCCGGCGCCGCGCGACAGCGACTGTTGCCGCTCCAGCACGGAGGGCGCGCGCTCGGCCGGCGCCAGCTCGAAGTGCACGTTGTCCTTGAAGGGCGTGGCGGGCGGCGGCAGCTCCTCGCGGCTGTTGTCGCCGCCGAGCCGCTCCGAGCGCGCGCGGCCGCGCACGGAGCCCGGGCGCGACAGCCGTCCCAATGTCCCACTCGCATCTTCAGCCGCTTTCTCGAATTTCTTTATTTTGTCGCCGACCCCATTCGACTCCTCAGACTTTGCCGTCTTGTCGCTGTCCTTGTCTACTTCGCTTTCAACTTTTTCGTCTTGAACCTTCGCTACCTCGCCACTTTCCACCGCACGCTCTATTTCTGTTGAAGCCAGGGACAGCTTTTCAACCTTAACGGGACCTTCCTTGGCGACAGGAGACTCGCGCCATGCAGTCCGCGGTGCACTGGAGGTGTCTTCACTCTTGAGGAAGAGCGGCGCTGGCTTGTGTTCGGGTGCCGGCGGTGACGTCACGTCTGCTCGCGGTGGAGTGGCCCTCCTCGCCGGGGGCGAGGTGACGTTCGCGGCGTACGGGGCGGGACCTCGCACCGGTGGAGACTTCACGAGCGGGGAGGTGACGGGGGGCGGAGATTTGATCGGCGGAGACTTTACTGCAGGAGCGTCGGCACGGCGCGGCGGGGAGGGGGGGCGCTCGCGGCTCGACGTGCTCGACGTGGATGACTGACGCGCCACGCCGGGCACGCCGGGCAGCGCGCGGGCAGGCGGAGGCTCCACGCGAGACGCACGCGCCTCGATGTCGCGGCTGAGGAACGACGAGTTGCGCACGTAGCAGGTCTCGTCAGCGCGCGGGGGCGGAGGCGGGACCGGGGCGACAGGGGGCGCGGCGGGCTCGTGCTTCAGCGTGATGGCGACAGGCTCGCCGGCCGGGGGCGCGTGGGGCGCGGCGGGGGGCGCGGCGGGCGGCGCGGGGTCGGGCGGGCGGCGCGGCGGCGCGGGGTCGGGGCGGGGCGAGGCGCGACGTCACGCGCGTGACTCGGTCCACTGGTCCGAGTCGTCGGAGTCGGAGTCGGCTCCGGAGCTGGTGTCGCTGAGCTCGACGGCGACACGTCGCGCCAGGATACTCGCCACGTCTAGGAACACGGGCGCGCCCCGCAGAGTGTCGTACCGCCCGGTGTTCTCGTCGCAACGTTTCTCTACTTTGCGGAGTTTTATACCTGGAAGATGGGATGAATATTACAATGACAAAAACTTATTAAACTATTGACTGCCGGATTAATTCGCCAAAATATGTTTTTTTTACCCTTCTCTGTCGTATATTAATACGACTGAGAACCTTTCTTATTTATTTATACATTGGACATAGGGATACCTAAGGTTCGTTTTTTGTTTTTTAATTCATTGCACGACTCTATTCGTCGTAGATATTTATTGTCGATTTATGAGCCCCGCTGTGCACAGCAATTGATATAAAATCAAGTTGTTCACTTGATTTTATATAGGTTAAATGAAATAAAGGAGAAAATAATTTCAAAGGGTCGCCGTTACCGAAATTGAGAAGGACATATTGGCTCAATTAAATTGGATAAAAATTGTATTTTTTTATATTGCAGAAAATTTAAATAATACAGACCATCGCGGATAGCCTTCAGCAGATCATTCCTGGGATCAGCCTGAGGTTCGGCCGTGGGGCGCGGCGGCTTGAGGGCGGACGCGCCTCTCAGCAACGCGCCCGGCGAGGGCGGGCGGGGGCGCTCCTCGGCCGGCGGGGGCGGCGGGGGCGAGGGCGGCGCCAGCGGGGGCGCGGGGGGCGCGGGGGGCCCGCCCGCGCCCCCGCAGCCCGCCGCGCCCAGCCCGTCCGCCTCTTCGGAAGACATCATACCTGCGCGCACACGCCCTACACTCAGTCTCATATGAACTTTTATTATACTGACACGGTGATGATCACCAGCATGACTCGATGCAGTTTTTGTTTCCTAGGACAGAGGTTCTGTCATATTCCGGCCGTCATGATCATAATTTGGCATTTTCACCAGTGTTTGACATTAATGTGTCAAAAAGCGCTCTGTATTTGGACAGCCGACTTTTCTCCGCTTTCTTAGGAAACCAAAGTTCTGCAATTTAAAGTTTAGAAGGGAGCCTAACACATTTTTGGTAGGTTTGATTTCAACGGACTGAATTTGCAATCGAATGATTACAACAAAAATCATGCAAGAAACCATTTTTGATAACAATTTGATTTCATGGACACAATATAATATGATCACAATATTAAAATAAAATCATGAAGAGGCTGCTGTTTTCCTGATGGTGGCAGATTTATCTAAAAGCGCTGATCTGACGATGGTCAATTTGTCCGCAACGATAGAACGTATCTCGGAAATCGACGCAATAACGCATATTTAAGGCAAATATTACTTCCAGATATTTGTTCTGCCATTTCATTGCGGTAATTTCTGGCTGGCGGACCAATAGTTCATCAAATAGTTCAATAGCTTAGCATAACTAACAAAACGTTAGAAAGCCATCAAGGCATTGTGTATTACCTATAACGGCGTGCATGTGGTCGAGATGCGCGTCGAGCGCCGTGCGGTGCGGCGGGGACGCGCCGTTCATCATCGGCGGCGAGGCCGAGCCCTCCGGGGGCGGCGGGGGCGGCGGCAGGGCCGACCTGCGGGGGACGAGATTCTTTAAGCAAACACTTAAGTATCTTATAAAACACTTTCGGGCAAAATACCCGCTTTGACGTGGAGTTGCAGAAACCAGCCCGTATTACCTAAAATACTCTCGGTGACATAGAATATAATAATATATTTTATACGCGCGGCACGGAGGGGCGCGGGCGGCGCGGCTACCTCACGTGTGACGTACCTGGTGGGTGTATGTACGGGCGGCGGCGACGTAGCGTGCGGCAGGGCGTGGGGCGCGTGGGGGGGCGCGGGGGGCGCGGGCGGCGGCACGGAGGGGCGCGGGCGGCGCGGCTACCTCACGTGTGACGTACCTGGTGGGTGTATGTACGGGCGGCGGCGACGTAGCGTGCGGCAGGGCGTGGGGCGCGTGGGGGGGCGCGGGGGGCGCGGGCGGCGGCACGGAGGGGCGCGGGCGGCGCGGCTACCTCACGTGTGACGTACCTGGTGGGTGTATGTACGGGCGGCGGCGACGTAGCGTGCGGCAGGGCGTGGGGCGCGTGGGGGGGCGCGGGGGGCGCGGGCGGCGGCACGGAGGGGCGCGGGCGGCGCGGCGTGCCGGCGCCGCTGCCGCCGTAGATGGGCTCGCCTCCCACTGAGCCGTACGGGCTCTCGTCTGCTACCACCACTGGAAGTAACAAGGGTCGATTGTAGCCACAAATATTCGAAAAAAGAATAAGAACGTGCTTGTACCAAAAATCATGCGAACATATTTAAAAGATCATTCTGTCTTTGTCATCTTCAAACGATTGACAAAACCAGTGGGCGAGCACGACCTAGTGTGACATGGCTCGACCATGTTACAACCACAAGGCCGTGCTCCTCCCGCAGAGCGATTTTTAAAAATTGACAAGCTCTCCGACAGTGTACTGTGCATTCCACCGAAAAGTCAGATGAATATTAGTTTTCTTAAACTTCTAATCTAAACACAATATTACCGTGTCCATTGCCAGTTATCCTGGGCTGTCTATTCTGCGTGTTCTCAATCTCGATGGAGTTAGGTCTGGCGGGTTGCACCGACGGAGGCCGGTTCTGTGATGCTCTGTAGCCGCCGTCCGATATGTTCGTCGCTGTAGGTAATAAATACTTTTAGTTGAAATATACAGCATATTTATTAGTCAAAGTATACCTACAGAAGTATAAAGTTGTATTGATATTCTCACGGGATCGAGACTTACGCGGGGCGCAGCTAGTCCTAACTAATAATAGGTCTACCTATGAAATTGCCGTTCTGCAGTACTAGCCATTTCAAATCAAATCATTTTGGTTTGGCTAAGAATTCTAATTTCAAATGAATTTTATTTTTAAAACATGGAATTCTTTTTTCAAAAGAAGTCATTTGTTTAATGATTAGTGTTACATTTTCATCGCATTTCAATCTTTTTCGTCATCATGGATACGTTAAAAATTCGAGTAATTATGGAATATGAGTACCGTCGTGGCAGCAACGCACGGCACGCAACATCAACGACGTTTACGGAGCTAACACTACAAACCAACGCACCACCTGTTATTGGTTTGCTCGCTTCCGTTCTGGAAATTTCGACCTGAAAAATGAACCTCGCGGTCGTCCGAAGACTTTGGTCGACAATGACGAATTAAAGGCGATTGTGGAAGCTGATGATACACAATCTACGGCTGAATTAGCAGCAGCTTTCGACGTTAGAGTCAAAACAATATTGGTCCATTTGCGTCAAATTGGCAAGGTAAAAAAGCTTGACAAATGGGTGCCCCACGAACTCAATGATCGCCAGCGCGAAGTACGCGTCGAGGCGTGCCTTGCACTGCTCAACAGACACACAAATGAAGGAATTTTGAACCGCATTGTTACCTGCGATGAAAAATGGATTCTGTTTGATAACCGCAAGCGCTCAGCAAGTTGGTTGGATCCTGGTTCAGTACCTAAACAATGCTCTTAACGAAAACTTACCCCTAGAAAAGTGATGGTCACTGTTTGGTGGTCTAGCGCCGGTGTGATTCATCACAGCTTCTTACCAAACGGGATGAGCATTACTGCAGATGTGTACTGTGAAGAACTGAACACAATGATGGAGAAGCTGGCACATCTCCAACCAGCATTGGTCAATCGTCTCCGCTGCTCCTGCACGACAACGAGCGACCTCATACTGCACAGCAGACGGTCTCCAAGTTGCAAGAACTGGGGTTGGAAGCTCTCCGTCATCCGCCCTACTCACCAGACCTTGCGCCTACAGACTACTACTTTTTCCAGAATTTGGATAACTTCTTGGCGGGAAAAAAATTCAATACCCGAGAGGCAGTACAAAATGCCTTTGAAGAATTAGTTGCCTCCCGTCCAGCTGATTTCTTTAAGAAGGGCATCAATAAACTGCCACTGCGTTGGCAAAGATGCATTGATTGCATGGGTGATTACTTCGATTAATACAAATAAAAAATACATGAAAAAAATTCGTTTAAATTTAATCTTTGTTTGTTACGCTTTCACGCTTAAACGGCTGAACGGATTTGGATGAAATTTGGCACATGGGTAGATCATAACCTGGAGAAGAACATAGGACCTTTTATCCCGATATTCCCGCAGGATGAGACTTATGTGGGTGAATCCGCAGGGCGCAACTAGTGGGCTTTATTTGAATTCTATTCCTGTAACGTCTGTACGACTTTTTAGTTCACTAGTGCCACTTTATCTGTAACTCAGTGTTATGATGTTTTTTGGGTAAACACATTTAATTAAATCAAAAGCAGTTTGAATTCTGGATTCTTGATAGATCTGTAAAATTACAAAACCTACATTCCCCGAAGATTTAGACAGAGGTAATTTCGCCAGCTATGTAAGATTGAATGTTTGTTTATATAACTCACTCTGATAGACGGGGTCGGGTTTGTAGGGCGGCTCGATGTTGTAGTGGCGCAGCTGCGCGGGCGCCATGATGTGCTCGCCGCGCGTCACGGCGGCCTCCTTGAGCCGGTCGCGCGTCGAGTGCGGCGGCCGCACGCGCCGCGCGCCGCGCGACTCGGCGTTGGCGCCGCTGCGGGGCTGGCGGACCTGCGGGGGCACGTCCTTACAATGATAGAGTCGTTGGAGAGGAAGTTAATATGGGAAATATGATGGGAGAAAACTCCTCTCAGAACAGGTAGAATTTTGTTTCATTCCAAATAGCATTATTCGGCCATTGGACTCGCAGAAATAACACTACTTTTTAGTAATGTCCTCATTGATTCTAGCTATCTAGGCATAACGGAAGGCTATCTCGTATTCCTTACATAATTATTAAAAAAGAGTGGACTGAAAAGTACTGGTAAAAGCCATAATTGTATTGTATTACTAGCTATGACTATTTATTCTTTTTCGAGTTATCTATCCCGTATGGTTCCACTCTATGTTTTGTCTCTGCATCACCCTAAGACCATTGACGGGTAAAAATGCCTCAGGCATTAAGTCCGCCTTTGCCGCTTTTTTGCCAAAAGTATGTCATGCCAAAGAATACTTATGACACATTTACAGTTATACTACACAACATAGTTATATACCTAAAAGAAACAGTATCCTACCTTCTTCCCCCGATCATGCTGAATCCTCTCAGTATCCTGCAGCATCTCTCGTCTCCATAACTCGAAGAAGTAATCCGGATCCGTGTAGAACTTCCTGGCATCTCGACCATCATCTCTGAACTCGTTGAGCATCTCGAGCGGCGGCGGCCGGTCGCACCGCGCGTACGTAGATAGCATGGCCGATGGCATCGAGTTCCGAGAGAACAACTGTTGTTGAAACGATCGCGCTGAGCGGAACGCCTTGCGCATTTGTATATCTTGTAGGGACACTGAAAGGAAAGAGGGTTTTTATTATTATCGATGGACGTTAAACGTGAATTCACTCGTTTATTCTTAGAATTGAATAGCTTTATTTTGCATAGAATATGGTTCAATACATTTACGACTCTTATCATAAAATGTCGCAGCACCATGCTGAGATCTCGTAAGCTCGTTTGAACGTTAGGAAATTGACATACAGTTCATTTTGCTATGTACAATATCGTTACAAAAATCCGTTTCCAATTCGTTCCAATGTAAATTGGGCCTAAGAAGGGAATCACCAGCCCCGAACGCGATCAAAATCGCGCTTTCACAGCTAGTTTTGGCCGTGTGATACACCCAGTTCGTTTCCATTTACAATCGGAGTATCTCACCTTCCACAACACCAGAGTCGAAGTTTTACAGAAAGCCACATATGATACACGCGAAACACATAACCCCAATTAAGCTGAGCGATGGCAGTTTTGCGTGAATGTAACGCATACAGGGTGTTCGTGTAAACACCGTTATCCTTCAAACCAGTGGTTTGGTTTCATTTATAGAACGTAAAATCAATGGAAAAATACAACTTTTTTTTTTAAAGAAAATCTACATTTTTCCACAAGAATATTTCACCCTGCACGCAAGGGCAACGACCGACCGCGGCCGGCGGTTGGCGGGGGCGGGTGGGGCGCGCGGGACGTTACATGACCGGTCGTCAGCTGTTTCGCAGCTATCTCGAACGCGTATCCATGAGTATCGGGACAGTGACGGATATTTACTTTTTAAAATCTTTTAATGAACATAAGGTTTTTTTTTTGTTGTTACTGGGTCGTTTATTTTTATATTTAGGTCAACAACCCATGGTTTGAGTGAAAACGGTGTTGTCTTGCATACTGTATTTTCCCCCAATTTGTTATTTTTCGATTATTGTACTTTCTTAGCGTCATGTTTGCCGCAAAAACACGTATTTTCTTTCTTTCTTTTTAATTAGGAAACTTACAAAAAATTGAGCTGAAGGTACCAGGGACCCAAAAACCCAAGCAGTATCTCACCTTCTTCAACCCCAGAGTCGAGTTGCGTGACCTTGATAGCCAGCCGGTCTATCCTGGCCTGCAGCACGTTCGTCCTTTCGGCTAAGTTCGTCGCCTCTCGCGTCAGCTCCCCGAACATATCCTCCGCATGTTTGGATAGGGATGATAACTGCCTGTTGAGGATAGAAAAATAAATTTTAAACTTGCAGTTCTTTTTTTACTATTTTTGAAACAGTTTTAAGAAAAAGGCGTGAGCTTATGTATGAAACAGTGAGTATGTTTGTATGTATGAAACAGTGAGATTATATATGTTTTTATGTATGAAACAAAACAGTTAGTTTATGTATGTTTGTATGTATGAAACAGTGAGTTTATGTATGTTTGTAACAGTTTAGGCTACCAGTGCCCTGTTTATCAAAACTTACAAGCCTTGTATTTAGCAAGTGTTATTATTTAGTTCACAAGTACTTATATTTTTACACTTTTATTCGTGATTTTGTATAACAAAAAAATCTTTGTAAGTTGCAACTTGTAGAAAATCATAGCAAATCCTGAGTCTTACAAGTTTACAAGTGTCGTGCTTAGTACCGCAATAAATGTTTAAATTCGATTTTCTTTTTTTAAATGTGATTAAAAGAGAGAGATACCTGATGCCCGTGTCCCAGCAGTGGGATCATTAAGGCTGAGTATGAATATGGAGATGAGCAATGCATTTAACGAAAATTAACATTCTAGGTAACTTGTGAACGTGTAGACTTGTAACTTTTGATAAACAGGGCCCAGGTTTCCTGATATACTTCTCAATATAAGCATACATGGTAGTGCTTTAAAGTTAACGTCAATAGTGCAACAGCCACAGATAAGGATGAAACTTTTAACCTATCGCTCGCCAGGTCGGGCTTCATACGTTTGGAATACCACCGCCCGCTGCGATTTTTTATTACCTACTTATTATTTTTTGCTCAGGTTATGTTGTACCTCTAAATCATTTTTCTAGTAGTTTACAGAGTTGACGGTTTGATATAATTAGCATAGACAAAACTTATTCGCTTTCTTTTTTCAGGTGGAGTAATTAAGGCAAAAAATTAACATTTTCGTACTCGAGATAAAACAATGTAACGTAAATTTAAATTACATTTAACAAGGAATATCTTAGAGGCAATATAAAAGGAAAATATGTGACCTGTATAGTCAGGATCGTCATCCCAGTGATTAGTTCTATTAATAACTCACAAAACATCATTCACATGTAAATTATACATTAATTACTATTTGATGTGCAGTTATAAATCTGGATAAACTATACTGCATTTGAAATAAGATTAAACATTTAAATAAACCTTTTTTACAGTCCGTTCAACCGATTTTGACTTCTATACCGTAGGCATAAGGATGTCATTAAAAGCAAAAAAATGGTTACAATACCAACTGTTACTGCAGCTGCCATTCTTCATGCTACCAACACAATAGAAGTCAAAATCGTTTGAACGGACTGTAATAAAGGTTTATTTAAATGTCTAATCTTATTTCAAATGGAGTATAGATGGAGTCGGGTGTTTCTTATTAGAGTATTTCTGAGAATAAATACCAAAACAAACTAGAAGGTCAAGGTCTTGAAGTTCTTTCATTTCTTATTTTAAGGTCAGGTTATTTGAGAAACATGTCCTGTATTTTTATAAAATATGCTGACGCATCAAAGTCGAACAATCGCATTCATTGAAAGATAGTTTCACCTTTTTTTAATAGTGAAGAAAACATTGGCTATTATGAAGTAGTTACTAATTAAATTACAAAAAACCTATCGTTAGGTCAAAATTATGTTGACCTCTTCACCTAAGATAGGAAACTCCATCGCTCAAGGCTAGGAAGCTATTTCGGAAATACCATTTGAGTTATTCACTATGTGATACAGCACTCACTGACACACTGTGAGCCCATCATCACCTAATTAAATCAGCTGAGTTTATTACTCATACATTCTTTGTAAGGACAATTTGATTGTTTTTTATTTCTTGCAAGCTGATTCTTCAAAGTACGCTAAAAGAGTTTATAAGGTCTGATGTCCCTCAAAATGCACTGTTTTAATGAAACGCCATTGATTTCGGATGTTATGATTTTAATAAACGTTTAACTATCAATCTTGCAGTCTGTCTGTCTACTCTTCCGTCGACAAAACCCGTTTCTACGGTGGTCATGCTACGCGTACTGGGGGCCAAGTCTACTAATTTACAAACGTGTCAGTGGTCTCACAATGATCAGTTTTTGACAGATAAGCCATACAAATTCTGTCAAAATCTCATCATTGCGAGACCACTGACACGTTTGTATATTAGTAGACTTGGCCCCCTGGTCGTTTGACTCAGGTAAGCCCTCGTAACCTTATCTCGACTGTTGACTCAAGTAGAGTGTAGGGATGGATGAAGACAGAAGGCGTTTCGATTTTTGGTGACAAAAATACTTCTCCCATATTACCTGACAGTGTTAGCGAGCGTGCCATTGGTGACAGCCTCAAGCTCCGAGGGCACGTTCAGCCGCTCGGGGACTGTGCCGCGTGACACCTGCACCGGCTCCACACAGCGCTTCGGCAGCGACATGGCTGAAGGCTTCTTTACTTACACATGAGGACAAGAAAAAGGGGTCACAAAAATGCTCTTCCCACGTTACCTGACAGTGTTAGCGAGCGTGCCATTGGTGACGGCCTCAAGCTCCGAGGGCACATTCAGCCGCTCGGGCACCGTGCCGCGTGACACGTGCACTGGCTCCACACAGCGCTTCGGCAGCGGCATGGCTGCGCAGCGGCACGGCTACCTTGTGTACATCACTGGAAACAAAAAGATAAGTACTGGCTTAATAATAGTCGACTTACAACTTCTACAAATCAATCAATTCAGCCTGGCGCAGTCCACTGTCCACTAATCGATTTAGGTCCCTACTCCCACAAAGCACGGAGTTTGCCACGCGCCGGCAGCGTCTAGAGGTAGCAGTACTCACGCACCTCTGACTTTACGGATATGTATGTATTGTATAATTATCAGTTGCTTCAAAAACCACCGTGTAGGAAAGAGAAGAAGCTCTACGGGACGTATAGCTCCATCTCTTTCCCCCACTGAAGTAAGATTAAAATAATAATGCTATAAGCGGTGGTAGTAGGCCCCTTGAAGGTTTTCCTGGTCGCCAATCCAAGAACAGAAAAGCCTCCAGAGACCCCTCTTCAGGTGTTCGTCGAACGAAATACATTTTTAGGAAATAACCTACTTCTTAAAACCCACAAGGTAGTTGTAAATCGTTTATAATTGAAATAAATACTATGCTATCACATTGAACTTTCTCATTGCCTTTCGTAGGAGTCGTTTGGAGTTTTATCTTTATCAGGAGTATGTACCACATACCAACCATGTTTGATAATTGATAAAAAGATATTGGGAATTATCATTGACGACCTTTTTCACAGAATACGTAGGTTTTTTTTCCTCTTTGATGATTGCATTTCTTTGAAAATATAAATCTTTTTAATCCCTAACGACTGTTCGATCAGTTTGGTAGGCTGCCATAGACACACAAACAGTTCCATACTCGTACAATAAATATAAGTTTTCCTGAACAAGGATTACTGATATAGGTAGTTCGTTAATGAACTCTTAATTGGCGAAGCACATTACTCGCATTTTAATTAAAATAAAACTACCAAATATAAATCTGGGCAAACGAGTAAAATTGTAACGAAGTAATTAAAAATAACCTTGAGATTGTAGGGCAGAATAGCGGAGTATAAATACGATATTCAACTACAGTAGGTACGTCTAGTTTCTATATGCAATAACCGACACTTGGAAGTTGGAACCAATGCTAGCTATATCGCAAATGACTCGTTTCCTCATTTATTTCTTGCGATTACCGTTACAATACGGCCGATATAACTTGGCAGGTCTGAATATAGGCGCATAAAACTTTCGCGCATGTTCTCTCACTCACACTCGCCTCATGTCACCATTTGGTTCCTAAAAAACGTTACTGCGCAGCCCTCTGCGCGAAGTTCGGAACTGCCAAGTTATATCGGCCGTATTGTACAAGGCGACAGAATGTGATCTCTAATTCCTACCTAGCTTTAAGACCACGGATAAAGAAGTTATCACAAAAAACGCATAGCTCAAGAATAACTTAAAGATTAACACATATCATTAATGCAGTAAAAAATCTGTAGCATGGCATACTATGGTCGCACGTCAGGCGATGTTGCAGTAGTGTGCATTCCGGCTTTTCGCCACTTTCCGTCATTTGTTCCTAGTAATTAGTCGTTATTAAGTTATCCGTTATGCGGCGTGACTGGCACGCGTGTAGCCATCGTGCGAGCAAGTACGCGTACTTCTGGCTCGGCAAGCTTACTTGCCCGTCCGTCATCGCTGCGAGCCGCGAGCCACGAGCCAATTTGTGTGCTTTAAGTACGCACGTTTATCACCCAATTAACGTTATCATAATCATAGTACTTCATAACATCACATATCACGGTTATATTCCCCAAAGGGTAAGACAGAGGTATACCTATAGTACACCCACATTTCGCCAGTTATGTTTAAGTCCCATGTAATAGAAGCGAGCATATTGCCGTCAACCAGCCACAAATCTAGACGTCGGGCTGCTACTGAGAAATTACAGATGGAAAACCCAATAACACCTTGCCAAGACCTACAACTGCTCAGCAGAAGCGTTTGCGAAGACTAGAACAACGAGGCAGAGATCATAGAAGTACTACAGCCTTGATAATTATGGTGTAGCTCGCTAGATATTCCATTAGCTAGATGAATAACAGTTCAACTATCTTGATGAGAATAGATTCGGATACAGTCAGACACTGACTTTATCCGAATCTATTCTCATCAAGATTTTCAATTAGGTCAAACATTCCTCGAACGTTGCGGGGTAGAAGATAGTTTCTAAACCAATATATTCATCCTAGAATCTACAGAAATCGTTCTCTTGGGAATAAAAGTTAGTATAACCAAACCTAATTAGAAGTAACGCGCTAATGTAACCCTTGACCCACCACGGTTTTATTCGTGACTATAAATTACGAGAAGTCCTCTTGCTTCTTCAAATACTAGAGTTCATCTTACGAAAAGTGAATACAAATAATACAATCGACAGTCTAATCAGAGACAAAGATAAACAGAATGACATTGCAATAGTCACATGACACGATCTTAAAATATCTAGTAAGTAAATAATAATCTTTTAAATATGTGCCTATTTTTATGCCTAAATGCTGAATCCTGTCTAACTCTAATGGGCCTTCCCCACTAAATCACCTCTCTTGATCCAGTAATATTACCACGTTTATTATATCGATAATTTATTCGCAATATCATGTCATATTTATGTTACAGGTACTTAACTAAGGCTGTCTATCCAACTGGCAAATCCCTTAATCGGCTTTTACGTCACCGACGAAGGGACCATGAATGCTGAAAATAGGCTTTTTGGTCGTGTATGTGCCTTTTATCCGTACTATATTTAAGATAGCAGGATAAAGTGCTATAAAGGCAAAAATTAACTTTGTCACATGTGTATAGCAGAGGTCAACCACCTTATAATGCTTCCTGGGCGCGAATTGGTTCAATATTAAAAACATACTATACAATTGTAACGTTTTGAAACATTTGACTACATATGTAAAAACAATTGCTCAACGAGTAACTCAGCTGGAGTAGGGCAGCCGCGTTATTTGTATGAAATCTTGCCCAGTAATAAAAACCTTTGTCCAGCCCTGGACATGTCAGTTTCGAGTTACAGAAGATTATATTATTATTATAAATTTGCGTCGGCGTCACTAAAAGTCACGCTTCATTAAATAAGTACGTGCTTAGTAAACTTTACATTCCTATATCGATATAAGAATGACCTTCGCGTTTGATAAAATACTAGAAGAAAACGTGGAATACTGAGTAACTGAATGAGTTCTGTTCTGAATTCCACATATTCCCTTCCCCACAGTCCTCCCATTCACCTTGAGGTAAAAGGGGCTAGAGGAATGAAAGGAGGAATCCTCTCAATGCAATTAATGTTGGTTCAGTCCGATATTCTCGCACCGTAATGGAATCCTTTTAAAGGTTCGCTATAGAATGTTCTTGCTTTATCTAGACTTTCATATACTTTCAGGGTTCTTTTAAAGTGGCTTTAACTTGACACTTGTGTCGTTCTGTTACGTTTGCTTGCACAAAATTTATCTGCATCTTCCCGCATTGAGCTAGCTGAGATCTACTCGCCTCAAAACCGGCGTCTACGTAGGTGACCTTATAAATAAACTTAGGTATTGCATTCTAAACATAATTGGGTGTTACAGCACCGATTATGTCTCTTTAACAAAAGGTTTGCGTCAAGAATACTGGCATAAAATGAATGGCGTCGTTTCGAAATGTCAGTGGCGTGAGGCGTGCCGAATCAAAACAATAATGGAACCGAACGGTATGTGGCAACTGGCAATGCAGATTTAAATCATAATGCTAACTGTTAGTGCCTTAACTGTAACAGCATAATAATATCTTGAGTTTTAAAGTTTGTAAGGTTTTCTTTACCCAGGAAATGGACGAAGAAAATGCTCATGAGAAGATTTTATTGAAAAAGATAAAACTGATTAATTGTTTTAGGAAAGGAATTGACTAAATTGTGGATGCTACGAAAAAAGCCAAGTAGTACCAAAGACAATGGTGCCGATTCTCTTATCACAAATTCTCTAAACTAAACTAAAAATCACTAAAATTTAGTTTATTCCTGTCAAACGACGATTTCCTATTCTGAAAATAGACTAAAGTGACACAACTTAACTATAATTTAGTTTGACAGCACTGAATTTTAATTTAGTGAAAATGCTATTCTGAGTTTGACGTTTTAACCAAAATTTTTGTTCTATATCTAAATCCTCTTCTAAATCCTCTTCTAAATCCTCTAACTAACTCTGACTCTTTTTAATCACGATTAAAAATGTGTGGAATAAAATTAGATGTCATGAACTAAAATTCAAACCAAAAATTCTGTTGCAAAACAGTGCTGTATCTTTTTTTTTTTTTTCTTTTGCTTATATCTCGAAATCGGTGTGTCCTATTGCAAAAATAATGAAAATTTTGAACCCCTTTGCAAACCGCAAACCCGTAATACTCAACATGTTGGTAATTTAATTTTTTTGTTTTCTTCCAAAAAGTGAGAAATTCCATATAAAAATACGTCGAGACGGCCACATTGCGCGCCTCTCCGGCTCAAAAAAAATCACGTGGTAGGCAAACAAGTAGGTACCAAGTGGAGTCGCGATTGTCAAATTCGATTTTAGTTGTGTCAAAATAATTTTTAAATTTAGAGATTTTTTTTGGCAGAATAGCTCTAAGATTCTCATAGTAAAAAGTAAGGAATTTTAGTGATAGTTTAGTTAGTTTAGTTCGGTGTACAAGAGAATCGGCACCATTGTCTTACATTAATAAATTATCTGTATTAAATATAATGATAATAATATTCATAAAAGAAAAGGTGAAAGAGAATCTTCACATGCTCAATTTATAAACATATCATAAACTTCGATCGCAGTTTATCTGAAAAGTTCAACAACACCACCGCTTTGTTTACGTTGTTGGAAAGATCAGTAAAAATCGACTGTAATTAGCATGTGTTCAATGCTCGTGTAATACAAACTTCCCACGTTTACTATCATACAATGGTAGTAATTAGTCACATTAGCAATTAGATCACAATGCTCGCTGCGATTACACGTTATCATACGATTTCTACCGTTATTTCAGCTGAATGAATCACAGGAAAACCGGGGAGATAACACTTTTTGGAATACCTATACATTAAATATTGGTCTATAAATTAAACGAACTTTGTATTTAATAGAATTAAATGTTTATGATCATTATTTCTCAATTCAGTCACCATTTATTTTATTTTTATTACCTATCGAAACTTTATGGTTTCAAGATGTGAGTTATATTCGAACGTGACCGATATTATTTTAACGTTCTACTCCCCAACTAGTGAAGAATAACAATCGTCGATATTATAACTACTTACATTATTATAAAATGAACAATGTTCAAATCATGTTTGTATAATATTGCCGAGCTGTACTAGAAATAATCGATTGAACTATCGGCATGAAAGTATTTCGATTAGCCAAACGCAATGGTAGCTAAATTGTTTCTTAAGATTAAAGGTAAATTCTGAGGGTACTACTGAATATCAATTTGGTGAATATAATTTTAAGAGTTGGTTTAAATAGGTTTTTATTTGGTTTAAATAGGTTTTTATTTGGTTTAAATAGGTTTTTATTTTTATATGAATTCTAATTTTATTATCATTAGTCTTTTAGATAGATTATTTTCTATTTTGTGAATGTGAGAACATTGTAGGCTTATTGGACTGTAGATTTATTGAACATCTTCTATTTTTGTTCAGTACCTGGTACTTACTTGTTGAAAGGCCTACATTGTCCCCCCATGCCTACCAACACTGTAATTTGAAAGTATTGTAAAAGCCAATTATTTTTAAAAGAGTAACCATGGAGTTTCTTGCCGGCTCTTCTCCATAGGAAATGACCAATTGGAACCGTGCACCTAGCTTCTGACGTTTCATAAGTGCCCATGTAGGTTTATGTGAAATAAAATATTTTGATTTTGATGAGTTGTATTATGACATTTTAGTTATTACTCTCTTTTTCAGTTGATGGTAAATAAATTATTATGGGACAGCGCGACAGCAGCGCGAGAGTCAGGCGTCAGGACGTCACTGATGCAGCACAAGCGCGGCATCAGTAACGTATTTTAGGTCTTCAGAAGTGCATGTAACTCCAACACGTAGGACAAGGTTTGGTCAGGCAGGAGCACCACAGTCGCACTGAATATTGGTGGGATCTATAATCCCCCATTTTGCTAGATTGTGCCTTGAAGCAGCCTACTTGACGCCGCACCGCAGTCGATTGACTCATTTAGAAATGATAATTTTAATCTATTATTCTAGTCACAAAGCCTGAAAAATCCCATGAAAGCATAGTTGTCACGAATTAAAAAGTAAGCAGTCAGTAACGTGATCATATATTATGATAAGCCAGTCTCGATAAATCACGAAGTTCTACGACATGAATCTATTTTAACTATGCACGCTTAGTACCTATATTTATGCATATCTATGCTCCTAAACATCAGCATGCTGGAGTTGCATTCACAACCATAACTTGCCTATTCCTATCAAACTAGGATTGACATCATCGCCTCGTGAAGATCTTACGTCATTATCATAGCACGCAATTCTAGACCTTATAAGCAAACAGAATTACGGAGCTAATTGTTAGACACGTAATCTGATAGATAAGTATTAAACTAACTTGGCTTTCTTGGCTTGCTGCTCTTATCAAGTTCTAAATTGGTTAGCAAGTATGTTTCGCCAAAATTGGGTAGCTCATGTCAGTGACCTTTATTTAGTTGAGTGTTGATAATATGTATAATGTGTTTTGGCAATTTAATACTAGAAAGATGTATTCTATATTAATTGATGGGTCTCAAAGGAGACATCGTACATGCTCTGCTACTTGGAGAATATTTGTTGAAAGTAGCAGCTTTATTTGAAATGGATCTTTCACAGGTTGATTTAAAGAAAAGCTATAAATGTCCATTCAAAATTAGGTTGAGAATCAAAAATTATATAAGGCAGTCCCCCAAAACGCCCTGGCTTCACCACTTTTTTATGTTTTAGCTCATTATCTCGTGTTTGCTTAGCTTACAGTAAGCCATCCTTACACCATTATAAAACAAAGTCCTCCGCCGCGTCTGTCTGTCTTCCTGTTCGCGATAAACTCAAAAACTACTGCACCGATTTTCATGCTGTTTTCACCAATGGATAGAGTGGTTCTCGAGAAAGGTTTGAGTATACATATAATTTGTGCGGCCATCAGCTAGTTTAAAATAAAAAAAAAAACACATTCCATAATTAGAAATAGCTATTTGCTCACGCACATCGCTTAGTCGAGGAGTTGTATGTAATGTCTACTAAACAAATAGGCTTGAGGAGTAGTTCTACCGGTCCCATGACCACTTACTACACGTAATTGCCTGCCTTTGAATGAACCGTAGCATCCGACTAATCGTCTATCTATGTACCATTCGTAAGGCTTTGATGTTTAGTTTATTTTAATAATAGTAAGCAAGCGACTTCGTCCGCGTAGAGTCGGAAAACAGTACAAATTATGAAGATTTTCTGTTTTTATCACAGGGACCGTAAATGATAAGGATATAATAATATGCTATGCTTTCAAAGTATTATTTTACAAGTTGCCCTACTAAAGCACAGATTAGCCTTTATTTTATCTGCTTTTACTGGATACTTTATACATATTTGAAGATTTTACAACTCTATAATCCTGGTTTTCTGTTTCATCATGTACTGGCTAGGATGATGACGGTATTTTATAGTATGTAAACATGGCTTATCATGTTTTAACTGTTATATTACTACATTTAAGAGGAATTTCCCTTCAATGATACTTGGAATGTGCCACACCTAAATTCGTATATTGCTGCCATTTAATTATATTCAAACTAGTTGATGCCCGCGGCTTCTCCCGCTGGATGTCGGTTATTAACTTACCGCCTTACTAATAAACGTTGTATAGCTCCTGTATAGTTACACAATGCTTTGTCTTCTTCTTTCAAAAGTCAAATTACTTTTGAAAGAAGAAGACAAAGCGTTGTGTAACTATACAGGCGCTATACAACGTTTATTAGTAAGCTTATCATGTTTTAACGTTTATTAGTTAGTTGCCTCACACTAAGAATTTCTTCCTGTATCGTGGGTGCGTTTACAAACATAGAAACTCACATACACTAACACCCAGACCCGGAACAACTACTTGCAGATCATACAAATATTTATTCCGTGCGGGGATCGAACCCGCGACACGTTGCAGCAGTCCATCGCTCAGCCACTGCGTCAACCGTGTCGTCAAATATACTAAAACCTTCTCGAGAACCACTCTATCCATTGGTGAAAACACCATGAAAATCGGTGCAGTAGTTTTTGAGTTTATCGCGAACAGGACGACAGACAGACGCGGCGGAGGACTTTGTTTTATAATATTTGTAAGGATAAGTATAACGCCGCCAGACGAAAAAGAAGTTATTTAGATCAATTCAACAACCTCAAAACAAACAAAAGACAAAACGTTATCATTACATTACATAACTTAATACATTATAATAATAATTAATGACAACAAAGATCGTTATACGATCAACAATAAATTAATTCAAGTTTTCACATCAGTTATTTTCTGTGCATGACGCGTATGTCCTGCGCATGATTAGATTATCCTGCGTTTTGCGAAACAAACGGAACTGACACATTACGCCGGTTCGTGGATTTGTATTTGAGGGGCATACTGGCATAACCGACAGCAATTTTACAGCGGTCGTAGGATAAGAACATGGTGAGTTTGTTACACTTAAAGATTCCAAGATTGAGAATTTCCGAATTAAGTAGCCTAACATAATATTAGGCACAATTTGTTTGGCCAATATTGACTTCCAAATCTTGATATTGGCAGAAAAATCAGAAGTGCAACAAGATTGCTAACGTGTCTGAGCATTATGGCTCCCGCAAATAGGCGCGACGCGAAAGTGCGACTGTGCGACTCGACTCGACTAGTACCTAGAACTATTTCTATGAAAACTTCATGGAATTTTTTCTACCAAAATCGCGTCGCAGAGTCGCGTCATGCCTGTCTGCGGGAGTATAAACGATCTTTGCAGCTGTATGGATACCAATGTTTAGGACGACTCTTTTATATTTTAACAGCATAACATATAGCGGAGTGGCCATGTGCTACATTGATGAATCATTACGAGGACCAGACCAAGACAAAAGTAAAAGTGAGCGGTTTTAGTCTTTAAAGTTCGAGTTACTTTAGCACAAAGAAAAATGGTACATATTAATTCACGCATTGTTCTCAATCTCAAAGTCTTGACGTTCATTAGTATGTCTAGGGTTCCATTGCAGATGAGTGTCAGTAACGAAACTTGAACTACTAGTCAGAGTTTACAAAAACATCTTAGGACAATATGCAATACAAAGTGTCTAAATAAAAAATAGTCAACACGTTAGATCACCAAATACTATTAGGCTAATTGTAAACAATTGTGTAGATACAATGAAGGATCGTCTATGTACGAAAATAAAAATAAAATTAACAAGACGACCGTTGAAATGGTCGCGACGCGATCAAATATGGAGCGCGACATCAATAGAATATCAGCGGGACAATTCTCTTATTTTTAAGAACGTTCACATTCGCATCTCATTCGCAATCTGTCAAAAAAACCATCCATTTACCAACATTTTTGATAAATTGCGACTTGAAAGTAAAAAAAAATTAAGTAAGAGAATTGGCCCTCAGATATTGGTTAGGAGTATTTTTAGTTAGTTTAAGAATTTACTGAAAAGAACTGTTTATGACGATAGACATCTTGTCTTACTTGAACAGTGTCATTTGATGATAGGCGCTGATCATGTCCAACTATAATCATGAGTGTTTCCCACGAAGAAAAATTAAACGGTAAAATCCAAGATCAAAGAATCGTCTAACAGATGACGCATTTATTTAGACGTTTGAAGCTACAACTCAATTGAGCGAAATCTATCTGGATGAAGTATCTGTAAAAGCAAAACTAAAGAAATTCTGCTGTTCAAAAGCAACGAAATTCTGCTGTTCAAAAGCAACGAAATACTAAATCTTCCCAACGATTTAACAAGTTTTACGACCGACAACCCTTTGCTAACCGTACAGCAATAATCCTAACAGACGGCATGGCGACATTACACTCGGTGACTCGGCACGAGTGCGGGATCAAATTGACATATCCGCCTTCCTAATGCATTCATGACCGCACACCCGCCCCAGGCGGGAATACTTCACACTCACAGACTCACACGTTTGATTACGGTTTCTGGTATTGTAATATGGCTCTTGGAATAAGAAAAAGTCACGTTCCTGAAGGTCCACGGCCATGAAGGTCAAGATCAAGAGTCAAGACGACTGGCATATACGAAACTTTCTGTTTCTATGCAAAATTGCAACTGTGTATTATTTCATAAACCATTTTGCCTTGGTCGTCTATTGCGTCCTGTCTTATAGCACTAGTATTGTTCATAAGCACATCTGTAAGTTGACATTATGTTTGTAATCATCTTACCTCCAGCCAAGCAGTAGTATTCAATCTGATCATGGCTTAGTTTCTTTGCAGCAGTCTAATCGAGATACTCATTTATAGCTGTCCCTACAGACATCGACTACAACATTAGTCTATCAATTTGTAAATTATTAATAGGATCTCGCCTGGTTTTCAGAGACTTTATTAATAAGAAGATGAGGTAATGAAATGACAACTTCTATTACTCCAGATTAAAAGTTAATATCATGTTTAAAATACTTACTTTGATACTTCCTAATGGACGTATACATAATAAACCTGAGTACAACAAATACCTTCACAAGTATGATGCTATTAATGAAGGCCAACATTATTAGCTTTGCAATAATACTATCGGAAATGCGATTGGAATAATAATGTATAAACTACCGGTAGGGGACTCCGCTATACCTCGTGAAATACAAAGTTACTGCAGGACTTATAAAACAAGATCTATAAGGTTCTACAAAAAAGAGCGTTTGGAATCGAGATCTTGTAACAATACCGAAGTAAATCCACACAAACTTCAAATTGATGTTGAAGATGTCTTACATTACAAAATTCGAGACTATCTACAAGACTTGTGGGGAGAAACTTCGAGGGCTAAACCACCCATACATGAGTCGAACATAAAGTTCGTATCGATCAGCCATACAGACGGAATCCGTATGGTAGATGACAGAACTTCATGTCAATTTTGGAAAGCACTTTATAACAAGCCGGTGTTATGGCTGCTTTCATGTTTTATCTGCAGTGTTCTGTTTTTTCCAAGAACATTTATAAGTGTCTACGACATTCAGTTCCTGTTCTAGCAGTTTTTCTTGTCTCTTAGAATCTGAGTAAAAAATATAAATAAAAATGTCTTCTCTGCTCAATGTAAGCGTCCCTCTTCAACTAACAACAGAGTCCTAAAAGGATATTGCGACAATGGCATGCATGCCTATATTAGAAGGCAGGCAATCCTTGAAGTTTGCGGAGGTCAGGGAGCAATCCTTTGTGTAAAACCAGAACTAGACACATTATGCGCCATTTCTGAATAGAAAAAAAATCCCCAATCGCGATAACAAAACTACTGAATGAAATACGATGACTAAGAAGTGATCCCTCATCTCAAATTGCATTAATTTCCAATAACTGAAAATATCGTTCTGAAAAACAAGGCAATTAATTCGAAACTGGGGCCGTAAAAAACAATTTGCATTATAAAGCGTGAGTCGCATTCAATGGGCTATTAAAACAAGTTGCATGATGCATTTTTTACGAACATTCTATAGTTTTCATGCTGAACGGGTGTTCTTTCCGCAAAAGATTTATACGAAACGATTAGGCAAACTGTCATTATCATTAACAATTATTGTAACGTAGTTTTATCGGCTTTTTTCCGTTCTTGTTTGACAATTTTTATTTTCGCACTAAAAACTTTTAAATTGTCAAGTCCATGTCATTTTAATAATCTAGACATACGACGACAATGTACTATCGAAAGGTTTTCATCTTGTATAGTACTTTAATCCGTAATATCAATAACAATTTTATTTCATTTAATCCTTTGGGAAATTACTTTCAGTTTGACATAATACATTTGATTTGTTGTAGTTTTCCACTGTCGCACGCAACGTTGTAGGTATTTAATCGGAACACTAATATTATGACTTCTGACTTTCTGACACAATTAACCATTCAATTAATCAAATATGCCTGAGACAATAATATGTCAGCCGCATAAGATTTTGAAATAACTAAGCCGAAAGTTGTCTGTAACAGCAGCATTTTTTTTTAAATTAACATTTATTAACCACGAACGGTATGCGCACACGCAATCAAATCTTGAGGGGACGTGCAAATCCATTTACGTTGACTAATTGACAAGATCGTATTACTGACCAGTTTTCTCTGAACGCATTTGGGTGGGGTTCTATAAGAAGCGAGAAATATCGAGCTTGACCAGATTCTATAGGCCCAGAACTTCTCACTTTATGCTTTGTGGTAGTATTAGGTACAGATCCCTCTCCTTTCGTTCATAGATGGACGTGGGTTTTCTCGATCGATTAACGACCAAACCTGTCCAACTGTTCATTATTTATAGCTGTTCTAATTTATAAGCCTTACATATTTTCAGCATTTTCTACACTCTTGGCGAACCTTATGACTATGCGAGAAAATGATATTTGTCTGAATAATGTGTTCCGCGTTTATTCTACAAATATTGAGTAGAAAGGTTATAAAAACTGTTATTTAGTTTTCACCAAAAGAAGAAGAATATTAGAACTGTAAAGTGCAAATTAAACAAGCACTATCATGTTGCAATTCCGTTAAGCCAATCGCTTCCTCTATAGCCCCACCCTTAGCGCCATGGCTGTTAGACAAAGCGTTATGGCTATTGTAGAGCTACAAATAAAGGCGATTGTTGCGTGTAAAAGAGGTGAAGATAACAAAACCTACTGTGCTATGGCGTGAGTTGATACCGCTCTGATACGTCACTAACTAGAGCAGCCCGTCTCGTACCATTGCACATTTTAAATCCTGTACAGAGGAATTCATTAAAAATAAGTTTGTAATTAATATGTTTGTGTCTATCTTTATGTATGTTGAATGGAAGCATCATGAAGAATAAAACAGCTCTTTGTAAACGAACAGAACAATTTGAAAGTTCATTACCAATCTATTATTATCTTTAGAGTCTTGAGAACTTGAAGTGTGTCTTTATCAAAGTTCTCACATTAATTTCCGTCAATTATCAATGTTCGGACAGTCAATACAGTAATACATTTTTTTTTATTCAGAAATATTCGGTATCCTCTTTAATTTTTTTTTTTGGCGCCAGATTAAGACCAAATTAATACAGTTTTATAAAAAAAAGATACTGCATATCGCGCTAACCTGGAATTGTTTGCTAATAATAAATTAAAATACCTCTTCCAGTCCCATATTTAGCATTATAGTTATAGGTACAGGAAAAATACACTTATTTAGTCATTGATTCATAATACTAATATTCAATGTATATTCAGAAGTTTCCTTATTCTCCTCTTGTCTAAACAATGTGAAACAAGTCAAAGCTGCGCCATGCGAATGACACCTCCATATCCTACCAAGAAACGAAAAAGCAACAAAACTGGAATCCGCTATAAGGGAACTTACTCATCTCCAAGGCAATTCATATCAGATATAAAACTCACTAGCACATCATGCTAGCGTCAACATAATTAATGAATCATTAGGTCCATAAAGGATGTTGGTCAGCCCGCATTGTTAATTTTGTGGCCAATTCGCATTATTTCCACATTCACTGGATAAAATTACCTTGGTAGGTGACCGATGTATGGTAAAGGAACACGTGTAAACTCATTTAGGGATGCAATTAGTCGCTTTTCCATGAACAATTGGATTAGTATGGCGCCGGGCAGTAATGATCCTACTTTGCGATACAATTAGCTAATTATGCAATTTAGTACGCCAGCTCATGAACAATCTACACGTGATTGAACGTTCATAGAATCAAACTTGTTGATCATGATATAATAGATGTAAGAAGGGAAAAAACCAAATACCACCAAACTCACAGAAATCGGGATAAGAGCAGGAGAATGGTTATGATGAAATAAAAGAAGAAAGAAGAGAGGAATAAAACTCCATTACAAGATAGATGGTATCATACCGTCCAGGTCATGGTACGCCATCTTATGGACGAAGAATAACTCCTCAAGTTTTGTGAAAAATTCTTGTGCTGCAGACAGACAAAAAATAGTAATGATCCTCGGAAAGTTCATTGACTACGAAACATGTGTCACAAACGTGTCTAATTTCCTGTCTACGCATCCTAGAACAAAATGTTTAAGATACATAGACGCGCAATAATTTGGGGACAATCAGACCACGTGGTGCACTGAATAGAATAGTAACAACCTAAACCAGTCTCAACCGACAGCGATTCAAAGATGGCCGTACTACAAACGGACAGCATCAGAAATAATCTCATTAAGATTCAGGCCACAGATAATTTAGCACACGTAGAACAAGAAATGTACAATAGCCCAATTAGATAATTGTCGGATGCAATGTTCCACTCATAATACACTAATTCAACGCACTTTTATAATATCCAACAATCATACGACAATGTAATTTGAAGAGGAGATATGGTGCATGGTAATGAACTCACGGTTAAAATTATTATATTACTACATGCATTGCATGCCATGTCTAAGTTTTCATAACCAGTAAAGGAACTGAGGAAGTTCATATTTTGGCGGAATTAATTAGCAGTTGCAGTCGGGGTTTTCAAAGCCACAATTTTGTATAAAAAGGTTTTATTGCCTGATCTGTTAACTCTATCAATTGCATCAAGGAAAATATCGACATATCCTTAAAAGTTCATTAGTATTCATTTTATAGTTTTTGCTTGATGCGCATTATATTGATTATAGGACAATACGTACCGAACAGTTAGTTGGTGATTGGACAATTGGACATACTCTACTGGATATTATATGTCTTCTAAAACACAGCAATGATGTTGAAGAAACAGTCTTATGATTCTGTGAAAATACGAGAATATCCGCCAAAATCAGTAGGAATATCGAGAATACCTTCTTATTTCTGGCACCTGAGGGCGCCTTACCGCCAATTTAGCTGTCAAGCGTCATTGCATTCTTGTGATTCTTTCGAGTTATATCGAAACTTTTAACTAATAACAAAAAAGTATTTTAAAGTGCCTTTTAACCATTATAACCGTGTTATAAGACTGTTAAAAGTGTGTTTTTAGTGTTTTTTGGACACACAGCAGTGTATTCACCAATAAATGGAGCCGGTAAGTAGCGGTAACGGGAACCATGAGCGAGCCGATATTGTTGCTCCGGATGGAGAACAATTATCGTCAACAAGCTCTGGGGCATCGGAAAGCAGCTCCTCCTCATCCTCGGAGTTTGAGGAGGGCACGGCGTCACCCCTGCCCAATAAGCGTTCTCGTACCTCGGCGCGAAAACGTAAGTACAAGTCGAAACCGGTTCGAACCGATCCGCGTATTGATACTTTAATTACACAAGTGTCATATATTTCGGATTATTTAAGCCAGTATCCCGTTTGTTTTAATAAGGCAGTACCACGAAATAGTGGTAAGGTACCTAGTACTTCTACAAGTAGTGATTCGCAACATTTTGTTAATACTAACAACAATGCGGGTATTTCGGAACCGTTCATTACATTGCCTTCTCAGCCCGAGTCGCTGTCCCTCAATTGGGGTTCTTTAAACACCGATATTGACGATAAGAAGATTATCCCAACTAGTGATAAGGATAGATTTTTAGAATTAAATAAGTTACAACAGTTTGACTCTCAGGCATGGAAGGGCATTAGGTACAAGCAGGTCTTACAAGGGTGCTTGGCGACCCCAGGGTTTACAGGCCTTCATATCAATGATGAATTATGTCACTTCAATAAAAGCAAAGACTATCTCGCTTCAACTGAGTTGATTTTAGCTGGCTTATCCAATAAGGTTTTAGAACAGAGGCAGATATTAAGAACAGGATTACAGTCTATTGTTGACTGGGCTAGTACTAATCCACAGGATTTAAATGCAAATACTTTGTTTGAGAAAATTTCTGTTAATTTTGGACCGGGATCATTATGTCATAAGAACTCTGAGACTACCATGCAGATTATATGCGGAAAGCGTTCCGAGTGTATAGAGGTTAGGCGTGAACGTATTTTAAAGGAAATTCATAATGAAAATCTCAGAAACACGTTAAGAAATGTACCACCCAGCTCTAAGTTCTTATTTAGTAGAGAGGCTCTGCAGCCTATAATACAGTCCCTCGGAGGGTCTCAGGTCTGGTTGAATACTCCAACCTATTTAAAAGAGAAGAAGGTTCCAGAGCGTGGGGATCATACTTTCCATAATAGGAAAAGCTATAAAAATAAGACTAGGAAGTCAGATAAAAAGTTTAAACATACGGCTCGAAAGGGTCGGCCCTTTCGTCAGCGTCGTTCCAATGTGGAGAGGTCAAACTCTAAGTCCAAAGAGAATTGACTCGCACCAGGGTTTCAGAGGGGGTTGCCTGAAATTTGCCACAGAAAAGTGGGTTCAGTTAGGGGCAAACCAGTTTATTATAAAGTCAATAGCGAGCTACCGCTTGCCCTTCAGGAAGAAACCTCCTCTGAAATACCCAACCAAAAAATTTTTAGAATGCCTAGCCACCAAAATTTCCCCGGAGATGTCACAAATGGTCAAGGAGTTGAAAAGAAAAGGCATTCTAGAAAGACCAAAGTCTCTAGACCCGGGCTTTTTCTCAAAGATGTTCCTGATAAAGAAATCAGATGGGGGATTGCGCCCAATTTTCGACCTCAGGGCTCTAAATTTTTATATAACAACAAAGCATTTTCATCTAATATCACAGATAGATGTAGTAGACTTTCTTCAGGCAAACGACTGGTTAGTGAAGATCGATCTTCACCAGGCATATTTCCATCTGAGTGTCGCGGAGACTCACAGAAGGTTTTTACGGGTTGTTTACGATGGAGAGATCCTTCAGTTAACAGCGCTTCCGTTTGGCCTGTCCTCGGCACCACGTGCGTTTGCAGCAGTTTCAAACTGGGTGGCCGAAATCCTTCGGGATCGGGGTATACGCCTCTTAGTATACCTAGACGACTATCTCCTGGCTTGTCAGGACAGATCCAAACTTATGGCACAGGTTGCGGAAACGCTGGCCATCTTGGAATCTTTAGGTTGGCATGTAAATTACCAGAAGTCCGTAACCGAGCCCAAACGCAAGTTGGAATACTTAGGGCTAGTCTGGGACACTCAGGGCCGGACAGTAGCCTTGCCCACCCGGAAAGTTCAGGGCATAAAAAGGTCTCTGACAAACATGTTGAACCGAGACAGCTGCTCATTAAGAGAGCTTCAAAGTTTGTTGGGCATGCTAAATTTCGCCAACCATGCGGTCCCTCGGGGCCGGCTTTACTGTCGCAGGGCACAGCTCTTTCTGAAAAAATTTACTCAGAGAGGCCAGAAGAGAGCACTCTGCCCCAGAGTGCGAGAGGACTTACGGTGGTGGTTGGATGCGATAGAGGGCAGTCCAACCCCACTACACAAGAAAGAAATAACTCATTTCTTAACTACAGACGCAGCGGATGCGGGCTGGGGAGCGAACTTAAACAGTCAATACCTCTCGGGCAAATGGGCTACAAATCAAAAAGCCTGGCACTCCAATATGAAGGAGATGTATGCCGTTTTTGCCGTCATCAGGCGCCAGGGTGCACTGTTACGAAATGCCCATATTCTGATACAGTCAGACAACAGAACCCTGGTGGCATACATCCGGAATCAGGGCGGAACTCGGTCGTTAAACTTACTGGGGCTGACAACCAGGTTATTGGAATTGACCTTTCGATTCAACATAAAGATGACAGCATTCCACTTACCAGGGAACCTGAACGGCATCGCAGATTGCCTATCAAGGGGAAGGTCAGTACCCGAGTGGCATCTGCTACCACTAGCCACGGAGGTAATATTCAAACGGTGGGGTGTTCCCGAAGTCGATCTCTTTGCGACAAGAGAAACCGCTGTCGTCCCAAGGTATGTCACGTTAGACTCAAAAGATGGCTCCGCGCTTTTCTGCGACGCTTTCAGCCAAAGATGGTTGTTTCAAATAGCGTGGGTATTCCCACCTCCGAGCATGATACCCAGGGTCCTGGCACACCTAAACAGGGCAGTAGGGACATACTATGTGATAGCGCCGCGGTGGACCCAGTGCTTCTGGTTCCCGGATCTCCAGGCACGCGCGCTAGCTCCCCCTCTGCCGATAGACAACCTGAGGGAAGTTCTGTTAGACTGGACGACGAGGTTGAGCCCTCCTCAAGTAGACAAGCTGAGGCTTCAGGCTTGGAAAGTTGGGGGTGGGAGGATCAAGTAATTGATTGGAGTCGGGATGAGCAGCAGTTACTGCAAATGAGCTGGCGTCCCTCTACCTTAAGTACCTATAGGGCCCCACTAAAAAGATGGTTGCACTGGTGTAGGACACATAGTGTAGATAGTAAGTGTCCAGAGGGTAGAGACGTGGCTAGGTTTTTAGCTAATTTATATTTGCAAAATAAGTTTGCTTATAGCACCATTCTGTTACACAAATCAGCTATTTCAACATATTGTGCAGCAACGGTAGAGAACTTATCAAAGAACTTTTTTATTCAACAGGTTTTAAAGGCTGTCTCTTTTTCTAAACCACACCCAACTAAACTCCCTATATGGGATGTAAATATTTTGTTTGATTGGCTTAAGTCATCTACTTGTTCAAACTCTCTTTTTGACCAAAGCAGACGGACAGCATTGATCCTTTTACTAGCATCTGGTCGAAGGTTACATGACCTTACCCTCTTGGAGCTCAGTGAGCAGGGTTTTATAGAGTCGAAGGACTCTTTGACATTTTGGCCAAGATTTGGCTCAAAAACTGATACAGGTTCACACAGGCAATCAGGCTGGCTTCTTATACGGCACCAAGACCCAAAAATTTGCCCAGTAACTCACGTTAAGGAGTTAATTAAGAACTCAGAAGCCAGACGCTGTCAGGATAGTCAAACAAGATCTCTTTTTATCTCCATCACAGGAGTAGTCAGGCCTGCATCCAAAACAATGATTGCAGGTTGGGTGCGGTCAGCTTTTAAGCTGGCTAGGATAGATGCCTCCCCAGGTAGTATAAGATCAGCTGTAGCTTCTCGGGGATGGCTGGACAACAGACCAGTACAGGAGATATTAGAGAGGGGAAATTGGAAATGTGTAGAAACATTTTCAAAATATTATTGCAAAGAAGTAAATAGATCTGTCAGTGATGACGTTACAGTGGGTTTACTTTATAATAATTTTAAATCTGTTTAATTAAACATATATTATACCTAAGTTGTCATAGTGTGATCTCAATGTTAAAACTAAGAAATATTTTTATTATTTCATGATTTAAAGACTTTTTTATTGTTATAGTTTGTTAATTTCTTAAATAATTAACTTAGAAGGTTTATCCTGAGTTGTTGATTTATGCATATTTTAGCAGTAGATTTAACTGCATAATTTTTTAAGTTTATGAAAAGAATAAGTTTTAATTTTTGTTTTGTTCACTCACAAAGTCAGTGAGTTCAGTCAGTTGAATTAATGACTTTAGATGACTGAATAATTGTTAAATTTGATTTATTTAGTTTTTTCCCAATATTAGAGCTTAAGCTTAAGTTGAATATATGAAAGTTCAACAATGAAAAATGGTTTTAATTTTTTTTTTTTTTTTTTTTTTTTTGGGATAAGTAATTTAACAATAATTTGCATTCACATTGCATTCTTGTGTTTTTCTTTTTCTGGTCACCAGCAGATATCAAACAGGTCTTCAACATCATTGCTGTGTTTTAGAAGACATATAATATGACTGTTTTGCATTAAGACAAAACAGGTATTATATGTTGGAGAAAACACAGCAATGAGACAAGGAGCTTGCTGATGAAGACTGCAATGACGCTTGACAGCTAAATTGGCGGTAAGGCGCCCTCAGGTGCCAGAAATAAGAAGGTATTCTCGATATTCCTACTGATTTTGGCGGATATTCTCGTATTTTCACAGAATCATAAGACTGTTTCTTCAACATCATTGCTGTGTTTTCTCCAACATATAATACCTGTTTTGTCTTAATGCAAAACAGTCATATTTCGTGAAGAAAGTTTTGACATTGAATGTGGATAGCTAAAATAGAGTGTAACATCGAAGAAGCGATGGCTCGTGTAAAAGATAATAATGGCTAAAATAAGAGAGGTGATTCCGAGAATACTGAGATGACGGCTAAGGCAAATCTAAGCAGAGCAGGAGGAACATTGTGGAAAAACTACTGGCACATACTTCTGTGAATCATATTTTCTTCATTAATTTCTCAGTAAAAGTTTTAGGCTACGTCGTCGAGTAACATTTCATTCACTCTTGCGGTACGTTAATCGGCGTGCAGCATCGTTTACGATTTCACGCGTCGATGGTGAATAATTTCGACAAGTGGCGTGATTCTTCTGTGATACTGTTGCATAGCTGTCTGCATGAGGAATGAAGATCAGTAATGCACCAGATGGTGATTAGTACGTCTTTATTGATATCAGATAGTAAACTTACATTGCAGAAAATGGTCTTTATGGGAACCACATTGAAAAGTCAAGAGGAAAAATAATTGCGGTCGGCAATTGGTAGTATCAACTTTTTGCCTAGGAATAGGATCAGTAGCCAAGTAGGTGCTACTGAGTATTAGTACTCTTTACAAAATCCTTTAGCAGTCTTTACCGACTCTACAGAAACAGCGCCTTATTATTTGCCGGAAACCCTACGGCATACGGCGGCATACCATCATTACTATCTCGGTTACGACAGCTTATTACAAAGCCCATTAATCTGTCTCTTAGGCCATTTCTTCGTAACTTTCTATCGAAATAGGTGTCACGGCGTGGGCGTGCCTGCGGAAATCAATAGATCATTGCGGTCGAGTAATGCAGTTTGCAGTCGACGGTTACTTGTCCTGCGGTATTCTCAGTGGACTCCCGGTAGCGTAGTAGGTACCTACTAGTGGTTCCGTTTGTTGGAAAAATGTTTGGCTGGATTTAAAGCAAAGTGGTGGTACATTGATAGATCTTAGTTTTACGAAACAAACGACAAGGTACAGGGATAATTTTGTCGTTATTACATCATTAGGATTGGCATATTCAATCATCATTCATCATCACACATTCATTTATATAATTATAAGCTGATTGGCTTTATGCTAAAGAGCTTTGTTGCAGGATTTTTTTAAATATTTTTCTTTATAAAGAAACAATATTGTTATGAAAATAATTAACATGATCTTGCTACATTATCACAGCGGGAATAGAGGGGAATCCTTCGCCCTTGAACAAAACAACCGGAAACAGTGGTTTAGTAGTTATCATATTAAAATACCTAATTCAAACGATGCCTAACTCAAATTTCAATAGTTCAATAATACGCCGCATTATAGCATAGCAATATCTTCGTCAGGATGAGTTGGCATGCGCTTGCGCATCCCAGTTCCTCAACGCTTAGGTTCCGTTCCAGCGTCACGTGTTCGCGGGAGGATGTCACTCGCGCATAATGAACACCGTGTGGATAAGCCGTTGGACTTATTTTCATGGAGTAGTAAATTACTTCTGTTTTTAACCGGGTTTTCGAGAGTATGTATGTCTTTAGTAATATAACAGTGTGGAATACTTTAAATGGTAAATTGTCACATTAAAAAAATCTTCGTCATTTGACATCAAGATTCATTAAAGTCCTAAGAGCAAATGCAACACATGTCAGTTATTATCATGATTTGTTTTTGTATTGTCTCACCTTTTCCCTTTAATCTATCCAAAGGTTGTCTTTAAAAGAAAAAGAAAGAAAGAAAGAAAATACATTTATTCAGCACAGACTAAGAGGCACACATTATACATCTGATGAAAAAAAAAAAAAGAGTGTAGAAGTACGATGTAGGACATTATCAGGGGAGTGTGCCTCACGGCTGCGCCAAAAAGGCCCAGGGGGCCTAGACAAAATCACTTCTCTGTAAGCGTTAACGCCAACGGAAAGATCAAATTGTATGGAGTTGACAGCAGCAGTCACGTGACATTTCTAAAGCTAATGTCAACTCCATACAATTTGATCTTTCCGTTGGCGTTAACGCTTACAGAAAAGGGATTTTGTCTATAGCCTCTGTTCAGCAAAATGTCAGACAACTAGTGCCTGACGCTGGTTTTCAACCGGACCCGAAAGTGTGAGGTGACGGATGCAAATCAGTTTTATAATGTAATGTGAGAAGATCGCTTTTAGCGATAAGACTTCATAAGACTGCCCTTTTTTCATTTATATCTCTAATCCACATGGAGTACATACATTGACCAAGTATCCTGGTCCAGGTCCAGAAATATCTAGGACCTAGGAAAAGTCAGCCTTAAATGAGGGGAGGTTTTTATAAGTCTGGCATTTGAATTTGGGTAGATCGATAGACCGAGACCGAGATCTGGGTATAATTCCATATTCAGCTAGTTTGAATACCAGTAATTATGGGCTACGTCCATCACTCATCAAATGACTTTCCCACTCTGGGCGGAGCGGAAGGGCGTGTCAGACTTTTACTGACTAAAACTCACCCGTGTTCCTTCAGTTGCCTGTTGACAAGGTCCCAGTATCCCTTTCGGACTTTCCCGCAACCCTAGCAGGAGCTACCACCTTTTTTTTTTAGGCTAATTCCCCCTATAAAGTGTAGGATGTAAATTGGCCGTGCATGATGTTAATTTACATGTTCCTTGTTAATGAATTCGGTAAAATATTAATTAACAACATAGTTGCATGTTCATGGCTAATCAAGTGTGCTATTCGATCACATAATTAAAAATATTCACTATCAATGTGCATACTTACTTTTAACGGAGAACATTTAGAACTGATGAATGGTTAGAAAAGGCAAAATTATATGATACTAGCTTCCACCAGCGGCTTCGTCTGCCAGATACCTTTATAAATTATAACCTATGTTACTCAGTGATAATATAGCATACTACTGGTGGAAGAATTTTTTAAATTGGTTCAGTAGTTTTTGACATTGTTCATTACAAACAAAAATCAAATTTCTTCTATTTACAATATTACTGTAGAAGAAAATTGGTAAATTACCATTTTGCAAACTGTTAAAACAATAGTTTTGAGTTTAATTATTTACACAATGTTACCATTTGGATAATGTATTGCAAAGACAGCCAACAAAAGGGTATTTTAACATGTCTTCTTTCAACTTCCAAACCATGGGATGGGAAGAGTTTTCATAATCATGTTGACCTTATTTTCATGATGAGTTGATGACAGGGTTTTGCTAAGCATATGCGGCCTGGCAACCTATTACTTATACGCTTATTAAATGCTAGCAATTTTTTATTAATAAAATGGCACATTTTTACAGCAAAGGGAACTTATTTATTACTTTGACAACCACAGTACAAACAAAATTAAAACAACAACAATAGTAAATTGACAGCAACAACGACAAACACAGCTGTTGCATCCACAAAAGTATTTACAATAATTATTATGCGATTGCGATTTTCACACATGCATGAAGGTTGCATATCAATTATCCCATCACAAGGTTGTAATTAAATTAAAAATGCATTTTAGAACATGCAAGTTAGTTTTGCAGGTGAGAATTTCTTCAAATGGCACTAAGCCAAGGTTTCCTTGGTTAAGGAAACTATGACAATGTTGGGATGTATAACACATACCTTTGAGGATAATAGTAAGTGATTAATAGAAAAAAATATTAGATCATAATGCTCTATTGTTTTCTGTTTTTGCTGCGGTTGGTTTGTGGATTGGTAACCATCCATTACATATTGATGTACCCCAGAAAGCATAATAAGCCGTTGGCCCCGGTTGTCATTCTTGATCTTTGACAGTCATCACAGGTAGTCAGAAGCACAAAAGTCTGTCAAATAGTCTTACCAAGTGGTATACTGTTACCCAGTACCTGGTTTGTGGTGGACAGATAGGCAGTTACTCCACATAAAATATTCAGCTGCATCCGGTTAGACTGGAAGCCAACCCCAACATAGTTCGGAAAAGGCTATGCAGATTCAGCTCTTTATTGTTTTCTGTTAACTACATTGTAATCAATTTAACTGTAATGAATCTAAGGACATGTAATAAGAAGCTGTGGCAGCGGAATGGTCATGCCAAATTTGTGTTGTGTTACTCATTAACTTGACTAGAGTACATTTTATTATTTCTGCCTAGATATAAGTTACCTTTGCCAGCATGGCAATAATAGCTTAAATAATATTGTTACTTATATTGCTAATAGGAAATCAATAAGATAATAATTGGTGTACTTATGGCAGTTTGTTATTCTGAGAACATAAGATCTCTTCAAAACCAAATAATGGAAAAAGTTGTATGCATGATGAATGTAAATATAGAAGTTCTGTGAATCGTAACTAAGAAGTTCATTATGCTGCAAGCATTACAATAATGGGAATATGCCTTTTACAGAAAATAATTGATGAAAGAACTGAGAATACATTGTTTATTTTGATTGTTTGATGAAATTGATAAGTGGGAAATATAATTCTCTGTAAATTGTTACTTCCGCAGTTATTACCCACGTAAATCCTATTGGCGACTTATAACGACCTTAGTAATTTTGTTTCCACTGATAAAACCGAAAGCTATGTCAAAGAACTTTAGAAATTAAACGGTGTGATAACAGAAGACATTGCTAGCGAATCCTGACTAAGTAAATAACATCAAAGGAGCGGTGACGATATTACTAATGATTTAAAACCTGCACTCTTCATCACAACGCCCATTTTAGCGAGCCAATTGCGAATACCAGATTATATACCCAAACGGAAAATAACTCCAACGAGGGCAATAAGATAAGTACAGTCAATGTTGTGAGAAAGGTGTCGGGGCATATGGAAAGATTACTAAGCTGTAAAACCCCGAAATATTGATATAAAGTACCTACTCACCCTCTCCACCCAAAGAAGTCAACAATTATCCGGTGGTTTAAACACTGTAATCGCCACTTCTTGATGTTTTTCGAAAAAACAAACGCACTACAATATATTTTCCACACTTTGTAAATAAATAAATGCCAGATATTTTAGCAAATTCACATTTAGACCGCCGCTTTAACCGTGCCACAAAACGAAAATGGCAGCGTTGAATTGAAATGTGTAGTATAATCCGACAAATTCTACAAGTATACTACCTCCACACCCTACATACTCATAGTTTAAACAACGGTGAACCGCATCAAACCTTTTCAAGCGTTTTCCACCAACCATCTATATTTTGTCGGGTATTAGTAGTTCCAGACGACGTCGCTAGGATTGAAGTTGCAACCACAAGTTCAGTAACTCCAAGGTATTTGATAAAATGTTCGATAATTAATATTTAAATGAAAAGAATGTAAAATTAATTGTAATGTCTTGAGAGACATTACAATTAATTTTACATGCTTTATTGCATCTACAAATTACAAAAATAATTACCTACATTGTTTGAAATGTTAAATTGTTGATGCAGTATCAAAACGTAGGCTTCCATTTCGTAATGGTTACATTCATTCATTCATTTCTCTAAAATCGGATCGGCTACGAGTACGAACTTGCTATTGCTAGTTGCTAGAGTGTACGCCATAGATTACTATTATCTAAAGGGTATAATAGTGTACGCACAAGTTCATACTGTTGTGTGTACACGCCTTAATAGTTTTAAGGCGACACTATGGTTCTTTTCTAGCCACATTTTGTTTTGTCTCTGCCCTTCCTAAATATACGTTGTACCGAGAGCACGCCTTTTATTCAACAGTGGCGACGAGGAAAATTATTTATTGAAATTATAGGGCGAAACCGTTAAAATGTCGGTAGGGCAGGTACGTGAGTTCAATGTTTCGACAGGGAACTGGTCCGCTTATGTTGAGCGACTGGAAATGTATTTTTTAGTCAACAGCGTAAAAATTGAGCTCAAACTGCCGACGCTGATTTCGATGATGGGTGAGGAGGCCTATGAGCTCTTATCGTCATTGGCGAGTCCAATGAAACCCGCTGAATTGACGTTTGATAGAGCAGTGGAGCTATTGGCTGCACACCTGCAGCCAACACCATCAATTCTAGCAGAGAGGTTTAGGTTCCGGCAGCGGCGACAGCAAACTGAAGAATCGGTTGCGGAATATGTCACACATCTAAAAAAGTTGTCGAAGCACTGCAATTTCAAGACAACATTAGATGAAAACTTACGCGACCAGTTAGTTTGTGGCATTAAAAGCGATGTAATCCGCCAAAGGCTGTTCGCTGAAGAAGATATCACGTATAATCGAGCGGTCAGTTTGGCGCTGTCGCTGGAGGCCGCAGAACGTGATGCCGTTGCTGTGGAGCGGAGTACGGACGCATCGGAAAACGTTAACAAACTCGAAGAGTGCCCGAAGTGCGGTGGTATGGGTCACAGAGCGGGTGACTGCAAATATAAGAGATTCGTGTGCAGTGGCTGCCACGAAAAAGGTCATTTGAAAAGGATGTGCCCGAGGTACATTGAAACGAGTCGAAGTAGTTCGGCGGGATCGGCCGATAGTCAAATCGACAAAGCCTTCCGTGGAGGGCGCGGGAGCGGCCGTGGTTCAAGCGGGCGCACAACATGGAGGCGAGCAGGTCGCGGAAAGCGCGGCGCCAAGGGTAGCCGGGAAGGGGCTCCTTTATGCTTTTTGGATGAAGAAAGCAATAGTTGCAATGAAACCGTGGGCGATGAAGATGATGAGGAGCCCATGCACCAAATGTCTTTAAACAATTATAAACCGGTGTGTATAACTGTTCAGGTTCAAAGTTGTTTTCTAAAAATGGAGATAGATACGGGGTCAGCCCTATCTTGCATCGGTAAAAGTGTATACGATGAGTTTTTCAGTAAGTTACACTTGAATGAATGTAATTTGAACATCAAATTTTATGATGGCTCAACTATTCAACCGATTGGATTCATAGAAACGACTGTTCGTTATAATGGTATAATTAAAACGTTAGATTTGTATGTTTTGGACAAGGGCACCTCAAACTTATTGGGTCGGCAATGGTTAGCTGAACTGAATATACCGATTAAAATATCTAAATGCCATTTGTTAGTCGATCAGAATAAAACTCATTGCACATTTAATAAGGACAAAATAATCAATGAAATTGTTTCTAGGCATGAATCCCTATTCGACGGCACATTGGGTAAATTTAGGGGTGGAATGGCAGAGCTTCATGTGCGGGATGAAGCGGTACCCATATTTTGTCGTGCGCGGCCTCTGCCATATGCGCTGCGCGAGCGCGTTGATGCTGAACTGGATACTATGTTGAAATCGGGGGTTATTGAACCGGTGGATCATTCCGACTGGGCCACGCCACTAGTCGTAGTTCGCAAAGCCGACGGTGGCCTAAGAATATGTGCTGATTATAAGGTAACACTGAATAGAGTTTTAGCGATCGACAGATTTCCGATTCCAAAAATGGAGGATTTATTCAGTAACCTTAGCGGGAATGTCTTTTTTACAAAATTAGATCTTTCCCAAGCCTATAACCAGGTACTTTTATCAGAGTCCTCTAGAAATTATACAGTTATCAACACCCACAGGGGATTATTTAGGTATAATCGTTTGGTTTTTGGTCTATCCTCAAGCCCAGGTATATTTCAAAGATTAATGGTAAACATGTTCAAGGATAATCCAAATGTAATAGTTTTTTACGATGATATTTTAATTAAGAATAAAGATTTAGCTAACCATGTAAAATCAGTTAAAGAGGTTTTGCAAATTCTAGAGTCAAACGGCTTAAAAATTAAAAAAAGTAAATGCGATTTTTTGGCAAGAGAAGTAAAATACTTAGGTTTTATTATTGATAAGGATGGCGTGAGGGTAGACCCCGACAAAGTTAAAGCTATTGCAACCATGCCTCATCCAAACAGTGTCACAGAATTGAAGTCATTTCTAGGAATGGTAACTTTTTATGGGAAGTTCATAAAAAATTTGAGTATGCAGTTATCGCCTCTGTACCAACTCTTAAAAAAAGGTAGGCATTGGAAATGGGGATCTGAACAAAATTCAGTGTTTATTCAAGTCAAAAAATTGTTGTGTAGCACTAAAGTGCTAGTACATTTTGACATGGGTAAGGTTTCCGTATTAACTGTAGACGCAAGTGCGCGCGGGTTAGGTGCCGTGCTGGCACAGCGCGAATCAGGTGGTGAAGAACGTGTCGTTGCGTTTGCTTCGCGCTCACTCACGACTCATGAGCTACACTACAGTCAAATTCACAAGGAGGCTTTGGCAATTGTGTTCGCGGTTGAGAAATTCCATCAGTACCTTTATGGCAGGAAGTTCGTACTTCGGACTGACCACAAACCACTTGTTAGTATTTTTGGGTCGAATGTAGGTATTCCTAGTGCGGCAGCTAGCCGCTTACAACGCTGGGCAATAAAATTATCAGCTTATGATTTTTCAATAGAGTATGTCAAAACGGACAAAAATACAGCTGATTGTCTTTCACGTTTAATTGACTCACAAAAAAAGGAGACCGCAACTGAACGAATGAACGAATTATACAGCGAATTGGGTTGTGTTATGTGGGGTCATCGTGTAGTTATACCGTTGTCATGTATAACCAAAGTAATTTCGGAACTTCACGAAGTACACATGGGTATAGTTAAGACTAAGTCGCTAGCTCGCAGTTACGTGTGGTGGCCAGGAATAGACGAAGCGCTGGAGGCGGCATGTCGCTCGTGTGTTGTATGTGCGGCTGTAGCCGACGCACCCCCTGCACACGTGCCACGTTCATGGCCTTGGCCATCACGTCCTTGGACCAGGCTTCACTTAGATTTTTAGGGCCTATTGGTGGTTTGACCTATTTAATTATAGTAGATTCTTGCTCAAAATGGATAGAAGCATTCCGAATGAATAGAACTACAGCACAAGCAGTTATCAATGTACTACGAAGCTTGTGGTCGCAATTTGGTCTGCCAAAACAAACTGTTAGTGACAACGGCCCACCTTTTTCAAGTGTAGAATTTCAACAATTCCTTAAACATAATGGCATAGAACACACTTTTACAGCTCCATATCATCCAGCCTCCAATGGTGCTGCTGAAAGCGCGGTTAAAATTTGTAAACGTACTATAAAAAAGGCGTTTAAACAGAATCTTGATGTCGAAGTAGCTTTGGCTAGGTTTCTTTTGGCTTACAGGAACAGAGAACATGCTGCTACCGGTGATAGTCCAGCGAGTATATTGCAGGGTCGTAGTCTTCGTATGAGATTGGATAACCTAAAACCAGAACGAGAGTCGCAAGTTGTTTCGCGCCAAGCTCGTAGTGAGCGAGATGCGGGCGGGATACATCGCGTAATCGAGCCGGGTGCTCGTGTATGGTATCGCGAATACAGAGGCTCTGATAAATGGGTACCTGGAACGATCCTCAAAAGGTTAGGTAGTACGGATTACTCCATTAGATCTGATGTAGGGACGGAAATACACCGACATGTCGATCAGCTGAGGCTAAGGGTGACGGAAAATGTAGTTAGGGACATTCCCAGTAAAGAGATAGGGATAGATCAAGTTGCGAAAAAGTTGGAAATCAATAGTCATTCTCGTAAATCATTATCAGTCCCCATGACTAGTGGCGTAGATCAAGACCGAAGTGCGGCTAGTTCGCGAGAAGGTAGTTTAGGTGAGGTTTTGACTCCGAAACCTGTAGAATCAGCAGCCGTGGTGGAACAAGAGGCCGCCGCGGAAGTACCTTGTAGTTCGCCTAGAGATCCCAATGTGTCTTCCAATGGGGGGAATGCTGGTAATGTTGTCACAAGAATTATTCGTTCAGTAAGAGTACGTAAACCGCCAGTACGTTACGGGTGGCATGATGAAATTGATTAAGTTAGTTTTTAGTGGTTAATGTTTGTTTAGAATAATAACAGATTATTAATAAGTTCATTATCACACTTTATTAATTGTATGATTTAGGTTAAGAACATATGAATAAGTTCATTTTCACACTTGTTTTGTTTACTCATAATTTCATGTGCATAGCTTATAGTATGCTTCGTATTCGATGTATAATAAGGCGTTGAAGACTTAGTTATAGTTTTCTATGTTATATTAATAATTAAGGGTAGAGGTGTTGTGTGTACACGCCTTAATAGTTTTAAGGCGACACTATGGTTCTTTTCTAGCCACATTTTGTTTTGTCTCTGCCCTTCCTAAATATACGTTGTACCGAGAGCACGCCTTTTATTCAACACATACCAACAATTAATTATTCTTAGCAATGAAGAAATCTGTGAATGAAAAATCAATTAAAACATAGATGCAGGCGTCACGTCAATTCTTAACTCCGAACGCTTCCTTCCATCGTCATGTCGTCATCTTGTCTTGTATCTGTATGTCATCTCAAAATTCGACCAATCCGGACCAATCCGAATCCAATTGATCTTCTTTCTCGTTTCATTTCCCAAGTAAAAAAAGAATAAAAACTACTTCGGCCGACTTCGGCCCCTCCCGACTACAACTACTATAGATAGTACAAGTTTGTCTGGCTCTGAGTCTGAAATTTTTTGACATGATTATTTTCTCCAGCAGTAGCGCACGTCTGTCATTTTATTAAATAACCGCGGGAGCGAATTATTTGAAGAAGTGTATCATTGTAATCGTGGTTTTTAAACTTGTTAAAATGAGTGAAATAATAACAGTGGTAGCTCCTGTTAACATAGCTGTAATTAAATATTGGGGCAAACGAGACGAGGAATTAATTTTACCGTTAAATGATTCCGTTAGTGCTACTTTGGATACAAGTATAATGTGCGCGAAAACATCAGTCTGCGCAAAACCAGAGTTTAAAGAAGACGGAATATGGTTGAATGGAAAGAAGGAATCTTTTTATAGTCCGAGACTACAAAATTGTCTCAGGGAAATTAAATCCAGAGCTGCAGCTGAAAAGAGCGTCGATGAAGATTTCTTACAGTGGAAAGTACATGTATGTTCAGAAAATAACTTCCCTACTGCAGCGGGATTAGCGTCTTCCGCTGCAGGATACGCCTGCCTTGTGAGCGCTCTGGCGAAACTTTACAAGGTGAAGTCTGATGTGAGTTCTATTGCCAGATTGGGGTCAGGCAGCGCCTGCAGAAGTGTGTACGGTGGCTTCGTTAGATGGCATGCAGGCACCAATCCAGATGGTTCAGATTCGATAGCAACTCAAATTGCGGATCAAGCACATTGGCCTGAAATGCAAGCTTTAATATTAGTTGCAGGGGACACTAAAAAAAAAATTAGCTCAACTGTTGGCATGAGGTCAGCTGCTAAAACTTCTGAACTACTCAAACATCGAATAAAGTATTGTGTGCCACAGAGAACTGATGACATTATTCAGGCAATAAAACAAAGAGACTTCTCAAAGTTTGCTGAAATTACTATGAAAGAAAGCAATCAATTCCATGCAGTATGTTTAGATTCATACCCACCATGTGTATACATGACTGATGTGTCTCATCTTGTCAGTTATGTGATTCACAAGTACAATGAAATCTCTGGAAGCATAAAAGTTGCTTACACATTTGATGCCGGGCCGAATGCTTGTTTGTATCTACTTGAGAACGATGTACCACAAGTAATTTCTTTGATAAGGCATATCTTCCCGTCGTCGAATCCTGATAAATTTATTACAGGACTCCACAGTGAAGAAGAGGTTTTGAGTCCAGTATTTGTGGACATTTGTAAGCCTCAAGCAAAAGATTTGATCAAATATGTGATACATACTAAAGTTGGTGAGGGGCCAATAGAGATAACGGATGGGTCACATCTTTTGAATGAAGCTGGATTTCCAAAGACTGAGTAGGTTAAAGAGCACTGTGAACACTAAACCTTGTAGGTATATTTAGAAGCTATTTAGTCCCCGTCTCAATGCTATCACTAGATCATGAATTAATGAATAATATTCTACAGGATAATGTATAATCCTGTACCATGCTTATCTTCATGAAAGGAATTCTTCTATTCTTATGGAAAATATTTAAATATTTCATCACAACAATATGGTGTCATAAATTATTAATGATTTATTAGGTTCCTAATTCAGTTGCAAGAAAATATTGAATTGCTTTGCACATTTTTTCTTGAACTTTGTAAGGTGTCATAAAATATTCATGGCATAATTATTAGGTTCCTAATTCAGTTGGAAGAAGCACATTTTTTCTTGAACTCTGTAAGAAGGTACTCTTTAGGCTAAATTTACATCTCACGGATTGGGTACGCGAATTGTAGGTAGTTGTAGTATTGTGTAACGTACCTAGAAACAATCTTGTAAATGTAACTGCCAGTATATCCAAGAATGTGTGAGAATTCTCCAAAAACCGCGGGACCAGGACAATTGGCTTGTATTCTAGTAGTCTATGTTCCAATATTGACAAAGTTAATTTTATTATGCTTTGTACAAAAAAATGCTTCCATTCCACGGCAATATAAATTGAGTAGGTAGGTATTATGTGCATCATGACTTGTGTTTATTGACTTGCACAATTGAGTACTTACTTAGGACGGTGTTTGATAGAATAGAATCTTAGGTACCTATATCAGTATTTTAAAGGTATTGGCAAAGTTGAATATTTATGAGGAATATCAATGGTGTGGGAGTAATTGTACCCATGTAATTTACATGTATTGTTAATACTATAAAGATTTATATGTAACTCAAATATTTTATGTAATGATTTTACTGGAGAAAGAAAAATGTTTCTGTATATTCAATGGTTTTTATTTACATAAAATATACATACATTATTGATACATACGACCTTACATATGTAACCAACTGTTAATGGAATAACTTATTTCTAATTACTTAATCTAATCTTACAAGGAGATCACAATGAAACTGCGTAAGTCAAACAATTCCATTTATTTTTATCCATACAGTCAGGCAGGGTACATAATAAGTAGCACAAAAATAAATGAAACTAAGTTTCTTCAACTTCTTATCGTGCTGAGACTGACACCTGCCAGACTCGGATGATGTTGTCAGAGTAGCCAGCGAAGAGGGTCTGACCGTCTGTGGACCAGGCCAGGGACAGGCACTGGGGTGGGTCTGACTTGGAGGTCTGGGTCTGGTTGATGATCTCAGGCCTGAGCTCTTCAACCATCTCCTTGCTTTCCAAATCCTGTAAACCAAGAAGTAAAATTTACATTATACACTCATACAAATAAGACTATAGATAAAAGTTGGGAGTTAGATAAACAACTTTAAATGAAAGAATTACATACCCAGATCTTGATGGAAGGTCCAAAGGCAGCACACAGCCAATATCTGTTGGGTGAGAAGCACAATGATGTGATGATGTCATTGTGGTCAAGGGTGTGCAGATGCTTGCCATCATTCAGGTCCCAGAGCATGGCTTTCATGTCCTTGCCACCAGAAGCGCACAGAGAACCATCAGGAGAGACGGTGACTGTGTTCAGGTAACCAGAGTGTCCAAGGTGGTTGATTTTGAGCTTGCAGTTGGTAAGATGCCAGACCTTTGGAAGAGAAATGGATAGTTGATTATCTACATTCATATTTTTGAATGGAATGTCAAAATTATAACATGTGCTAGTTGTTAAGTAAAAGAGCATAAACAGTACAAACCTTAACGGTGCGGTCCCAACCAGCAGACACAATGATGGGGTTGGCATGATTGGGCGAGAAGCGGACACAAGACACCCAGTCACTGTGGCCATCATCCTGGATGGTGTACTTGCACTCGGCGAGTGTGTTCCACAGCTTGATGGTCTTGTCCCGAGAGCCAGACACGATCTGACGGTTGTCCACTGAGAATGCCACGGAGAGTACATCCTGTTAGCATAAAAAATGTTATAATTTGCAGTTAACAGTTGTGCAAAATAAATTATTGACCACAAGGTAATACTACACACGTGTGGATCAATCTCTACTACAGTTACTAACTACAGAAATAATATCGAAAATTAGCCGTTTTAACATAGATAAGTGCATAAGTGCTATTGAGTGTTAGTTTCGTATGGTGTGAAATGTGACTGACCACACTCTTACCTCAAACACAGTCCTAGTCGGATCTCAACAATGCTAGCAGCATTTGAATTCTTCTGCCTCGCAAAGGCGCAAATACACTGTTTCTTCTGCCGCGCATCGGCACTTATACTACAACCCTACGAAAATGTTAAGTTCTGTCACACCTTAGTATGGTCTTCGAAACGCCTGGTGGTCTTTCCGGCGGCAAGATCCCATAGACGCAGGGTCTTGTCCCATGAGCCCGACAGAGCGTAGTTGCCGTCACTGGATAGCACGACGTCGGAGATGAAGTGAGAGTGACCGTACAGACGCTTCTGCGGTACACCGTAGTTGGTTTCGTCTCTGGTCAACTTCCATACGATGAGGGTTTTGTCTGAAAAGCCATTCGGAATGCGTTAGACATGTTCAAATAATGAGACATAGTTCTATTGTACGCGTTGTCATCAGCCCCATATCCGCTGCCGCTCAGGACTCGCGTGGCAAAGGTTTGTGTCATCACATAAATCAATAGAAATTCTTGTATTACAATAATTAAAAGACATCTTGCTAAGGAATATTGGGAGTATTCTAAAGGCAAAAACCTGATGAACATGGATTTAGATGGTAGCGTATAAGATAACCTTACCTCGAGACGACGACAAAATCATGTCAGGGTATTTGGGGTTGGTTGCAATTTGCGTAACCCAGCCATTGTGGCCACAGAGGGTTCCTCTAAGCTTCAGAGTTTCAGTCATCTTCACGAAAACTTGCTGAGCGGCTAAGCACCAACACACTAGCCTCCGACTCAAAAGTAAAAAGACCGGAATTTGGTTTTGGCACTTGGCAAAAAGAATATTGACAGTTTTTTTAAAGAGTTTCTGTGTTGCGGATACGAGTCCTTTCGCTCAAAATATTACTCTATGGTTTAAAAAGTGGCCCACTGTATATACTGCCGGCTCCACACGCTTGGTGTAAATTACAAAACACAGACCTTCACTGCAAAAACGTATGGTGCATTCGCTCAGGCACTTGCTATCTTGCTATATAGAAAATGTTTGGAAATTTTCCCAAATCCTGATTCTAATAAATACAAAACTATTATGAAGATCTTGTTTTTTAGTGTATTTCAAACAAAAGTTGTGTTGTTGTTTAACCGTGCGTTTGCACTGGCGAAACATAGTGCTCTGTGGGCGAAACATTCAAGACAAAACATGTTGAAATCTCTAGTTCCTGTCAAAAATTGTATGGAATATTGACAGAAAATAGAGATTTCAACATGTTTTGTCGTGAATGTTTTGCCAGTGCAAACGCACGGTTAGAAACAATATTATTGTTGAACGATCTGAAGCCTGGAAATATTTGAAAAACGAAAGTGACAAACTATCAAGTCATGTCAATTTTTCAACAAAATTCAAAAGAAAATTGTGAAGTTGAAATAATTTATTGTCTTGAATTATTAACTGAAAGAGGACTGAGACTGATAACATTTTGGCATTCATTTGCGTATTTGTAAGCTATTTCAGGAATAATTTACCAGATAATATATTTTCACCTCGATGGATTTTATTGTCGAAACACCGCAAACAATGGCAAAAGCAAAAATTGTACCATCAGGCTCCATAAAAGTATGTTCAGTAATTATAGTTAATTCATTGCTAAATCTACAGTTTATTTTAATTTTTCTGAAAAACGTTATTTCAAAAATATTTATTGCCCACACCAAGCCACCAACTCAATATTTTTCTGTCTGAAGTTCTGAACGCATCCAATAGTGGCATCATCATCTAGTTCCCATAAAAACCGCTTGGTGGAAGTCTTTTCTGAAAATTGACGTCACGCAAACGCCATTTTGTAAAGTGTCCGCCGTAGTCAGTTTTCTGGGCACAGTGTAAAATACGTAATTCGCATGGTTTTGTGTACATTTAAAACATAAAGACAATCAAAATCACAGTTAACGTCTCGTACGTTAATCTCACAGACACAAAGTATGGAGGACAAGGCGTCGTTAAAAGAACTGGACCAGTGGATAGAACAACTAAACGAATGCAAGCAATTGACAGAAAATCAAGTAAAAACGTTATGCGACAAGGTAATGTACCTTTGAATTCAATTAGATAATGTGTTTAGTATATTTGTGACCTATTCCATACGTTTTGTATACATTTTCATCGGGTCGGTAGCTATATGTTGTATGATTCATATACCTACATAGCGAGTTATAAGAACGCGATTCTACATCGATAGAGGTTGTGGTAGAAGCTGTCCGCCGTTGAAACGATAATCGTTCCGGGATGTCGGGGGATGGAGAGAGTTCTGTGATCCGACTAGTTCAATCTCTGTTTACCACACCCAGCTATCAATCTTCTAGGTTGATATTTAGCCTAATTGGTTAGAAGATATTTTTAGACGCGGCGCGGAGTCTGATAATCAATTAGCACTAGTTTTATATCCGAAGTCAAATACTTGTTGGTCTAAAGGTACATGATGTTTATCATGGATGTTTTCATTGATTTTTTCTTCAAGGGAGATTGCATCCGCCGGTGGCGATACTAATAATTTTACTATTTGTATGTGATTTTCTACCAAAATACATAATAATCGGATTATTTAACGATTATTTTGAAGTATTTTACAATAAAGTTGAAATAACAGCCAAAATATAGTTGTATAAACAAGCATTTGATGGATGTTACAAGTAGGGTGTATCTATCTTTCATAATGATAAAAAAACCTAATCAAAGCACACATTCCTTGATATTATTACTTGATTATCCAAATAAACTAAGAAAAACTTACTGTTCTAATGTTTTAGCCCCAAGTAAAGTACACATACTTTTATCATCAATCACTTCCATTGGGAAAAAAAGTATTTATTGTGCAGAAATGTAGGTACATATCTGATTTTATTTTGATGTTCCAAAATCAAAATACAACATAACATTGGCATTTCCTATAGTTTTTTATTAGATCTGAGGCAAGTAAACAATTCCACTAAGTTAGCTGTACTCAAATGATAACATTACTTTTTTAATATTTGCAAGAACAATTTTTCAAGAGAATGATTTTCAACACTGTTTGTTATCAAAATGACTCATTACTATTTAATATTTTGTTTGTTTTTCAAATGAAAAATAACATTAAAAAGTCTGACTTGCAAGAGTTATCATTATGGACATTGCATATCTTGTTGGTCTATGAACTTTACTCCCAACAATAGCAGTAAATTTTTCATACATCTACATTTTCATAATGTTAATGAAAGGTAGATTACTGTGAGTGACTCATGAAGGGCATTCATGATTAACTTAATTTATGCAAAAAGTAAATGCAAGGACAAAAGAAAATTCAAATTGCTGCATTTTAAAATACACACTATTATTATTTGCATGCCCTATTCAGCTACCTGAACTGAACCGGTTATCATTGTTAAATTTTCTGTGAAATGTAACAAATTTAATTAGGTTTAACATACCTACTTGAAATCTAGATATTGTTATGTATGTGTGTCCACTCACACTTATACATAAACAATATACTTGGCATACCTATTTCAAAGCAATCAATGATTAAATCCTCTTTGATAGTAATGTAAAGATATTGACAATGTGTATCCTCACAATTTGACTTAGTTGTATCAGTACATAGTATTGTGACACTGCAGTGACAATTATCTGAAAGGATGTTACGCTGCCTATTGTTAATTAGTACAGATACCATCCGTCACACATTTCCATTAATTTAGGTTATGTTTTTGTTTTTATTTGCGTTTCATTAGCCAACTATTAGAGGGTCTCTATAAAGTTATAACAAGCCTTGTTTCTTCAATTTATTCCAATTATCTCTTTCAAGGCCTTCTTTTTGCTCTCAGTTCATATCTTCAAAGCAATTAATTCTATAGAGCCTGCTTTTTGTTTATATGGAGAATACTTATTAATTGTTGTGGTTGTGGGAAATATATTTAGGATTTCCAATTATAGTTTTCCTCTTCAAATATTCACTGCATGAAGCATTCAAGAGCAATTCAAATTAGTAATTAATGTTTGTTCCTATTTTAAATTGATTGATACAAGATATTGATAATTATGAACATATTCAATAATGTCATATAAGTGGTTAATGCCAGTTTTAACTACTTTGACATTCAGTCTCCCTGAGCTATCAGTTGTTACATAATATACTAGCTTTTCTAGTAGCATTTAGTGTTCATTTTAATTGTCAATGGCTTGAAGTTCTCTTCATTTACTTAATGCAGTTCTAAGGTTTGTGTTAAAATTGCAATCCACCCATCAGTTTCTGAAGGTAATTAACGCGTTAATGAGAATACAAAACAGTTAATATCAAGGACATTCAATTGAACCTTTTACTCTTCATCCAGTTTCATTTATGATAACTTCGACTATTGCTGTATCCTACTATAGTAAATAATATAAACGCGAAATTTTGTAAGGATGGATGGGTGTTTGTTTGTTACTCTTTCACGCAAAAACTACTTTGTAAAAGGATTTGCATGAAATTTGGAGGAAATTTTACCCTGGACTAACACGTAATTTTTATCCCGATATTCCCACGATATCGAGATTTATGCGGGTGAAACCGCGGGGTGCTGCTAGTTTTCTATAAAAGAACTTAGGTGTTAGAAAGGATGTAGTGCCCGTAGTCACGACGCGACGCAAACAAACTGCTAGTTAACAGAACCAATAGAACATTGAAAAATATGCATACAATGCTAATTATCTCTTATTATTCTATCGCTAAACTGCACGTGCTCTATACATATTTATATTTTTTCTCTCGCCCACACGTCTGCTGCATTGAGCATCATTGAGCATTTGAGCCTCCCCCACAGACGATTTGACGATACTGATGGTTTAATTAAATTCAATTGTTTCTTGTTTAAAATCACGCACGTTGATTTCGTGAACTATCGATGAATCATCGATTACATACCTACGTCAGATGACGCTCTTTATCTATCATGGGTAGACAAAGAGATTTGACCAATTTGTATAATCTATGACAGGTTGGCAACTTCTAATTTTCTACATTAAATCTGGCAAGCTATTTGAATGGTGCTCATGTAGAAAAGCGTGTTCATTAAACTTTAAAGGTACAATTTCGTAGTCGACTGCAGGCAGCAGCAGCAAGCGAAGTGTCGCCGCGACACTACTGGTTTCTATGTATTTCTATGAAAACGCTCACGTAGCGACACGTCGATTTAATAGAAATACATGCTGTTGCTGCTGACTGCAGTCGGCTACGGACTTGTAGGTACAGTCGAACAAGCTATTTGGTATACAGGCAGATAACTTGCAACTACTTTAAACAATTTTGTGAGTGGTTTCAGTAGGCAACAATCCTTTTACGTCACTAGCTTAAGCAGTTAAATTACACACACAATCAAAACGAATTTTGGCAGTGTAGCGGAAAATAAATATATTTCGCCTGTATACCAAATAGCTTGTTCGACTGTACCTTAATAACGGACGCGTGATATGAAACAGCTGATACTTTCTACGTTTATCTTTTACCATGAAACGGTAAGAAAAACCGTACGAAGTAATGTTACAAAATCTCAGACGTACGTGTTGTCGTTTGAAAAGAATGCAATTGGTCTGTCTGTTGTCATACTTTTGTTATCAATTTCGTCAAGGTCTAGGAAAGACTAGTAACAAGCTAAATGACCTTTTTGCGGTTACTAAATACATAAATAAATGCTAATAGATGCTCAAAAGTCGTTCGACTATATAAAAAAATTAAAAGACTGTCTTCATAGTACTTATCGTATTTCTATATTTTCTATGTTAGTCTATGTACATACGTGGCTAAAATAATATAGTGTTGTATCGATAAGAATTTGGCACCTTTCGAACACCATGACCATCCAAAACCCAGCATGTTCACATGCAAGTGTTGCATGCAATGTACCTACTAATATATATTTCATAAACTAAATTATTAATGATTAGATGACACCAAAAATAAAACAAAAAAAATCTAATCGACCTCGAGAATCTAGTATCGAACAGCAAGGATTTGTAACACGAAGAGACAAATGTTCTACCATTCGCCATTCATCAGTATCGGAAATTTATGTGAGCATGTGGCGGCATCTACATCGCCACATGCGAACTACGCATCAAAGACCTGACGTCACACAAAATCCTGCATCGCGCAATTAGGGTTTACCAAGCGATCAACAATTAATATACAAGATTCCAACATCAACGTTGGGCAGTTGCCTCCTTTTCTATAGAGGATGAGTGAACTTTACACCCTGTTCCACATACCTCTAAAAGCATAGTTTGCAATTTTGTCATCTTTGACACAACGCGAGCGTTGTCTACGTTAAAAGAATATGTATTTTTGTCCCATCGCCATAGAAAAGATAAAAAACAACTGGATTAGTATCGTCGGGTCTTTCACCTTTACCATAGACTTTCGAATAGGGCACATAACCTGGCACTGCGTGTAAAAGAGCAACTGTAGCAAAAATATGCAATGATTTCCATAAAACAATCTTTAACTGTGCAGGTTGTAAACGTACAACATCCTTGAAATATCTAATTTTGACCTTTGATCGCGTATCAATCTTAAATTTATTAAAATAACACATTACTATGCATTTAAATATATATATGTATGTAGTAATGTGCTTCCCCATCAGACTCGTGAGGAATACATTGATTCCTTTGTCGTTTCTTTTATTTTACTTACCAATACATACATCTCTTGAATGTTGATTCGTTATTTCGATGTCTGCGTAGTCTATGCTAATTTCGGAATACAGATAACGTATTAACTCGTAAAAAAATAAATCAACAGAGTATTTTTGTGTTCGTGAATAGAAATTGAATAGCAATACGAATGAATAGAGCTTCTGCCCATGTTGTGTTATGTTAACAATTGAGATTAATTTCAATCAGATAGAATGCTATAGAAACCTGCCTACCTGCCTTTTGTGGATACGTAATCGTGATAAATTGTTTGTCTACTATAGCGCCAGTTTATTTTTATTTCAGACCAAATATTTTCGGACACATAAGGACACGGGGCACACCAAATGAATAATTAATTAGCTCAATCTATTCGTCATTCTAATATCAAATTAGTTTTGATTTGAAATCCAATGTTTTTATAAGACCGTTAAATGCATGGAAACGTTTTACATTCTATGATTTTCAAGTAAATAAACGTGAATTTCCAACTTAGACGATTCTGGTTCAGCTAATAACTAGTTTACTTACATAACAAGTTACCTAGCTAATGTAGCATGCATTCCTACATATTATTTCAGTGACCACAAATCTTGGCGATCTGGTAGCCAAATAGCCAATACTATCGTTATTTCTGAAGCGGGAGCTTCCGCCCTTGTATTGATTACACGTGACCTGCCGCGTCAACCTAAATACCAGCAATAACTTTTAAGTTATGAACTGTGTTCGGTTCCGCGCAAGCATTCAGTTTTCCGGGTTTTGAAAAGGACCGTGTGGTGGATTCAGGATACATTCTTTTACTATAATAGATTTTATAATAACACGCTTTTTCATTCGCATTTCTCATACGTATACAGCGTGGTCTTGTAATCCCGAAAGGAATAAACGGAGGTATATGTTTCACCCACATATTGCCGGTATATGTTTAACTCCCATGATGTAATTATACGGTGAGCCTATTACCTCTAACCGGACTGCTACTGAGAAAGTAAAAAAGGCCATCGAAAGTGGCATTTAGCATGTTTAAAAGAAAGGGAACATAATTATGTCATGTTATTTACATAGTCCTTTCATGTTTACGGGCGTGATTATGTAAGAAAAGCCGCGTTTAACGCTCAACATAGTCCTGTCCTTTGTACCTTAATGAAATGTCATTAGCACTTGTGGTAATTTTCATTGTACTCGTTCTTTGTCGGTCGTTTCACTTATTTTATGTACTAGGTACCATTTTGTTTTTTATTTATACAAAAAAAGAACACTGCTGCACAGGTACTGTAGTGATTATGAAATCTGTATCTTAGATTTTTAATTAATGCTAGCGGAGTCATTGTGAGTTTACTATAAAGGTACGATAAAATAAATACGATAAAATAAATTAAATTCGAAACATTTTAAGCACAGGATGTAAAAATAACAGGATCACTCCCAGATGGTGGTCAAAAAATGTCTAACCCACATCAATTTGTTTTCCCTCTCAAAACAAATCTGTGTTATCAATGTTTTAGATGCTGACGTAGTAAAATAAAAACAAATCGTATCAGTGGCTTATTGCAAGTTAATCTGCGTTATGTATAAGTACTCTTCTAATAGGAAAGGTTATCTCTGAACACATCGCGTTAATCACGGACGGATAGGCATAATCTTTCTCATGACCCCTGTATATTGATCATAAGTATAGCTCTCTACTTCCATCGACGTTTTACTATCCATCAATTTTAATGGAGTTGGGCTAAAGAAGCAATGGAAATAGCACAGAGAAACTGTACAGCAATCATTACGCAATTAGAGTAATCTCGACATTGCAGAAGTACGCACTCAAAGAAAGATGGTTGCTAAAGCTTTGAGTATTCCTCATATCTACGTAAGTCGCTTTGTTTAAAAACAAGTGGTCACTATAATACGCCCTTCAGGAATAGAAGTGCAAACAATACGACATAATATAAACAGTTTTATTCAACCGTGTCCGTTATTCAGAATGTCCAAACCAAATAGAGTGAATGTGTTTAAAATGGGCCCAAAACCCATTTCGGATAAATGGACTATTGTTGGCAAGCCTTGCCATTGTTCTAATTCGGAATAATGTTAGAAAACTAAAATTGTCGACGAAACAAATGGAGAATACTGTTAATCATGGAATTATCTAAATAATTTAGTAATGAATGATTTTTATCAGATACTTGTCAAGCTATGAATTTTACTTGGAGTTGTTTGACGGATCCTTTGTTTTTCCCTTTTCTTACCTGACAGTTTTGAGGTACAAAAAGGCTGTCTATCCTAAAAGTATGCTTGAGGAGTTAACCAGGCTGAATAACTCCTACGCTAATGTTTACTCACACAACTCTCGTTTACCAATCCAAAGCCAGTAAGATTAGGGCAGTAGCCCCGCACCAAGCAGATCGAATAGTTTATTGAGATTAATCCGTCGCGTAATTTTTAGCAACTTCTCTCCTGGATTGTTTATTGTATCTCTGTATGGGGTATTAATTCAAAGCTGACATTTTACGACCTTCGGGTAGCATGATTGGACAATCTTCAAGATTGGGTCAAGTACTCAAATACGTAAATAATGAAATATTTGCATTTGTAGTTTTTGTTATTGATCTTTGAAATACCTCCAAAATTCTTATGTATGAATAAGAAGACAAACGCGTTTGGTGTCTTTGGACTTTCCTATTTGATTATGATGATTATTGTATTGTTTTATTAGCGTTTGTCCTCTACTTTTGGCGTTGAGCAATTCTAAGGATCGTCTCGTTCAGATTTTATAATATAACGTTCAATCAGCTGTATTATTCAAAAGATGGTTTGTAGTTTCGAAAACCCCGCTTACGTCTCTTTCTTTGTTTACAGGCAAAGGAGATCCTCACGAAGGAGTCTAATGTCCAGGAGGTGAAATGCCCAGTGACTGTCTGCGGGGACGTCCACGGACAGTTCCACGATCTGATGGAGCTGTTCCGTATCGGCGGACGTTCCCCTGACACCAACTATCTATTCATGGGAGACTACGTCGACCGCGGATACTACAGCGTCGAGACCGTCACATTGCTCGTCGCTCTTAAGGTAAGCATTATCATCGTCTTTTCCATAAAATTGACTTTATCTTCCATTATCTCACATGTCACCCCCCAATTCTAGCTTTATCAACTTTCACACAATCCATCCTTTGTTTCTTCAGTCTTCCCCTACTCTTTTAGCCATATGCTTTTAAGGTAAGATCAATATTGTGTACAAAACAATCGATCTATGACGTAAGCGATTATTCAGCGAAAGTGTGACGGTCGTTAGACATATCTAAATGCATATGCTGGTGACGAAATCAGGGTTATGACTTGCTGTAATGTTCTTTATGATGTGACTGGTGACTTTGACGTGTGATGACATGGAATTATTACTGGATTAGTTCTGTCTGACACACCTCCGGTGCCTAAAAGAATGATTTTATTTTAACCCCATATCACTGATATCATTGGTTGATGGCGTTTGGTGACCAGTCACAATATACCGCAAGAAATTTGAATTGATTAGACTCACAGAAACTGAAGGACATTATACAAAGCGTGGACACCAGTCGTGTGCATACAAACACTTTTATTTTGCTTGGCTAACGCATCCAATTCGCTTAGAGTTCACCATATTTCCATAGACCGGAAACCTTATTCTATAAATAACTTTTATACTCCTTTGCTTCAACGCGGGGTGTTCGGAACATAATCTGATTTTGTTGCTGTCTGAGCCAGTTACTGTGACAATAAAAAAACTTGCTACAATCAGTCAACGTACTTTCTTATGTGGAGAGAGAGACATCGGATACACACGTTTTCTGCCAATGCTCTGACGACCTGCAGAGTCACAAACTGTCATTTGTTGCTGACAAGACAATCAGAATCTGTCAATTTTCTATTCTTCCGTCGACAAAAGCCGTTTCTATGGTGGTCATAACTCATAAACACGGGCTGAGAGATTTTTCTATTACTATTTTGTTAGCTATAATATAAAACGGGGGTATTGAAAATCACCTTCAGTAAATCACCACGTGCATTTTCGGTCGTGATTTTTCACGAAAATGAAATTAGCATATTTGCTCAGAACTACGTGACTTGTAGCATCGTGTAATTTGCTTTGATAAAGGCAATAAAAAGTATAAAAACAACTGTACCCCGCCCCACGCCACGCCTGTATCAACACAACTCTAATTGGATCAGACATTCAGAAGAATCTGTGCTAAATCGATTTAGAATCGATACAAAATAAAAACATGTCGGTAGGTTCCCGATTCACTTGATTCGATTTCGAAGTCTGCTCTTATGGCAGACATAATCGAATTATCTTTATTTATTTTTTCCAAAATTGTGAAAGGCAATATCGTAAACAATTTCTTTGTTTGTCATTCACGTCACGTGAGAGGAAGGGGAGTGGTTATCAGCCGGTATCTTTGATAAAGGTCGGTCACTGTTTACATAGCCTTATCAGGAGACTTTCATTAAATGAGGCACATTATTATAATGCAATATGAGTCTAAATTCGGGGTAAATGGGAAATAAAACAAATATATAAATGCTTGTTCTTTTGTATTAGGATAAAGACAGCGGAAGTTCCTGAAATAAAACGTACGAATAACAATTTTTGCCTGTAATAGGAATTATTTATAGCGTGTTTTCTGGACAGTAGGAAACGACTTTCTGTTGGCACGAGGATTCGACTTTGTGTATGTGTATGTTCAAATTATGGAATGGGAAACAAGTCCAAGCAAGCCCGCCTGGCTAGCTACCACCATCTTATCTAAGTCTGTCGCCATAACACCAATGTTAACAGCATTGTTGTGTTTCGACAGTTAAGAGGTAAAATATCCAGTTCCTCTGTGGAGGATTCCGGGTGAAGCTTGCTTCCACCTACGGGCTGGTCATCACTTACCATTAGCACGATTAGCATGCATGACCATCGTAGAAACGGGTTTTGTCGACGGAAAAATAGACATAATGACATATAAACATATTTTGCTAGTGAGGCCCAGGCTGAAGAGATTCCCGGTTGTGATAAAAAATTCTTGGCTGGTGTAAATTATGCAGAACACAATAGCGATAATTGTCATGTGGGTTGTGTTTTGTTTATTTATTTAATTAATTATTCTTCTATTATCAGTATCACCAGTGTGCGCGGGCGCTCGTCAACGTTAGACGCGTATACTGTGTGATTTCGAACCGGTTTCGACTCACATCGTTCGACCGTGCGCATGATTCATCGTTTAAAAATGCTTATCACTAATGGATAGCAGCGAACTCGAATACGACCAATCAATTGAGACAGCTGATGTGAATAATGGCATAGAATTATTATGTGAGATTATTAGTAACAGTAATAGTGAGAATATGGAGGTAACAGATGAAATTATACAAAATAGTGGGGAAAGCGACGTAGGGAGATTGAGTAAAAGAAATAGACAGATAGACCAAGAGGAAATGTGGACAAACATTACGAGACGGGGTAAACGTTTTGCCAGGTCAAGTAATGTCCATGATGAGATAAGAATACCTGAAGATAAAATAGAAATCAGCATAACGTCTAAAGAAAAGTTACCAAAACAGTTTGGATTAGCAAAATTATTGAAATCAGAAAATATTCCGGATATAACAAGTGTGAAATATATTAATGCGTTTAAGGTTCTTATTCAGTTCAGTAACGAAGAGAGTGCGAATAAATTAATTGAGTCAAAATGTTTGAAAGAAAAAGGAATTAGATGTCAGAAAACACTGGAGATTAGAGAAACTTACGGCGTTATTAAAGATATAGATTTAGAATCATCTGAGGAAGAAATATTGGAGGGTTTGAGCTGTGACACAGAGATCATAGGCACAAAAAGATTAAAACGGCGCAACACAAATAGTGGACAATGGGAACCTGGAGAAACAGTTAGAGTAACCTTTAAAGGATCTTCCTTACCTACCTACGTATACATCTTTGATACCAGGGTGAAAGTGAATCCCTACCAATTCCCTGTCACGCAATGCTCCCGCTGTTGGAGGTATGGGCATACAGTTAGAGTATGTTCATCAATCAAGAATATATGCCCAAAATGTAGTGAGTCCCACCCTAATTGTGACACTATGGCCTATAAATGTAACAACTGCTCCGGAAAACATATGGCGTTATCTCGAACATGCCCAATGTATGTAAAAGAAAGAAGGCTAAGAGAATTGATGGCAGAGTTTAACTGCACATACAAAAGAGCTTTAACACTATACGTGCCGCCAGAACCGAATTATGAGGAGAATTCCGGAGAAAGAGAACAGGAATCGGAAAAAGAACAGGAAACTGAAAAAGAACATCACCAAGTGTTTATTCAAGAAACAAATACAGAAATGGGACCTATAACACAACTCCAAGATACATATGCTCACACAGTTAAGAAGGCGGAAAGTAAATCGAAGCAAAAATCTACAATAATACAACAAGACAGTAATAAAAAAGAAGGTGTTAACCCGAAGAATAAACAAAAAACCGATACCGTGATTGATTGGGCGGCACTTTCTGACAGTGACTCTGAATTACACCATGTAGAAACGGAAGAAACTGATAATTCAAACAAAAAGAAGAAAAAGAGTTGGAAATGGTTATGGAACAAATTAAAAGAAAAAATTTGGGATAGAGGGACCAGTCTGGAAAATAAAGTGTCAGATTGCGCAAAAGTGATCTTTGACTGGTTTACATCGTTCATGATGGATTACATAACGGAGCTGCCTTTCTTATCTAATATAAAACAATGGATAACAACAACAAACTCAGACATTTAAAAATTAATATTATACAATGGAATGCCCAGAGTTTACGACCGAAAATAACGGAATTTGAAGCTTTATTGAATCAAGAGAAAATTCACATAGCAATACTCAGTGAAACTTGGTTTGAGCCTGAGAGTATAGTCAGACTCAGCGGATACAATATATTCAGAGCAGATCGTGAAGATGGGTATGGAGGTACAGCTGTTTTTACCCACCATTCTATCAAGGCTATACAATGTAACGTAAATATCTCAAATACACAAATTCAAATTGTACACATAAAATTACTCAATTGCGCTCATCTGGAGAATATCATTTCTATCTATTGCCCCTCATCAGTGCACACGTGCAGAAGTGATTGGGATGAGGTTCTTTCAATAACACAACACAAAGCTCTCGTTGCAGGTGATTTGAACGGTCACCATTCAAACTGGTCTACAAGAACTGATTCAAGAGGAAATCAGATTTTTGATGCTGTCATGGACAACAACCTATGTACACTCAATGACAAAACACATACTCGTTTGAAATTGGTCAATGGGATTATACAAAAATCTTCCCCAGATGTAACTATAGTCTCAACAGATTTGGCTTTAAAATTAAATTGGTGGGTCATGAATGAAAACCTGGGAAGTGACCATATGATAATTAAGACTTGCTTAGAAAATATAAGGTCAGATAGTTTTAAGAAACGAAGGAACTTTAAGAAAGCAAATTGGCAAAGTTATGCTAGGGAAATAGAATCGGAATTAACAAACTTGGAGCTACCTTTAGATCATCAGTCTGCATATAATACATTTATAGATATTGTAAACTCTGCAGCTGATCAATATATACCTACGATTAGAGTGAGCGAGAATCCTCTTCAGTCAGACAAATTCATACCAAAACCATATTGGAATCAAAATTTATCACATATTGTTGCACAGAGACGCCTTGCACTGGCAACTTTTAGAGGCAATCCCAATCCCCAAAATCTTGAAGCTTTACAAAGGAAAGTGAGTGAGGCGCAAAGGCTAATACGACAAGCCAGGAATAAATCATTTCAAGGATTTTGCAACGACATAGATAGTGTAACTTCTTCAAGAGAAATGTGGAAGCGCATGAGGTGGATCAAAGGGTACAAATCAGCTACATCTTTTCTTGATCAAGGTAAAGCCGAAGGATTGTTGCGAAGTCTTGCCCCAGATTACGTATCTCCACCAGCTCCTACATTTACCTCTTGTAACACGCAATTGGCCAATCCGGTTTCGGTACAAGAAGTAATAAACTCAATTAAAAAAACAGATTCAGCTCCAGGTCATGATAATATTTCATATTCTATGATAAAAAATTTACCCCACATTGCTAAAATTATGTTGACCTCCATTTACAATAAATTTATATTATCCGGATTCGTACCAGAGCAGTGGAAAAAAGTTAAGATTATTCCTATACCGAAGCCGGGAGGTGATCCAGGCTCAAGTGCAAATGTTAGACCTATTGCGCTTATATCTTGTTTTTGTAAGATACTTCATACCATCATAACACGCAGGCTTGAATGGTTTCTAGAGAAAAATAATTTATTATCCCATGATACCACGGGCTTCCGAAGATTTAAGTCATGTTATGATGGTCTATCTAGGTTAGTGGCACGGGTTGAAACTGGGTTTTCTGAAACTGTACCAGCTGTTGGCTGTTTTATAGACATAGAAAGTGCCTACAATAACATAAATTTGACATCTCTCTTAGGTATTTTGGATAACTTGGGAGTGGGTTCTGATCTTTGTAATTATCTTTGGCAGTATCTTCATCGGAGACATTTATTCATTGAACTAAGGGATAACAGCCTAATATGTCGAATTACGGGTATAGGCATTGCTCAAGGAGACCCCTTATCCCCTCTGCTATTTAATGCGGCCACTATTAATGTTTGTAGAAGCATAGCTAATGTTTACATTTCGCAGTATGCTGACGACTTCATTTTATATGACATACAAAAGAGATTATCTGATTCAGTGTCCCATATACAAAACGCGTTAAACATTTTTAAAAATTTGATGTCAGATTTAGGTCTAAATATCTCCCACAAGAAAACAAAGGTGTGCCTTTTTAGTAGAGGGAGAAGAAGGAATAATATCAATCTAACTGTTAATAACAGCCGCATTGAACAAGTAAATTATGTCAAATACCTTGGAATGTGGTTGGACAGATCCTTAAAGTGGGGTAAACATGTAAACGAAATCCGGGAAAAAGTTTGTCGCTTTCTAAATATTTTTAAAATATTAGCTGGTACTAAATGGGGTGTACATCCCTTACATCTTAGAAGGCTATACATAGCTATAATTCGAAGTAGGATGGATTATGGTTCCTTTTTGTACGGAAACTGTGCCAACTGTCATCTTCTTAAGCTTGACAAAGTGCAAAATCAAGCAATGAGAATCATAGGAGGTTTTATTAGAAGCACGCCTATCCATGTGATGGAAAGTGAGCTGTGCCTACAACCATTATTTGTACGGAGACTGTTTCTAACAGGTAAATTTTATTTAAGATCAAAATCTGTTCGTAATAATATTCTTATTAGTACCTTGGGGGAGCTGTCTGACCAATGCGAAGGTATGTACTGGAGAAACAAAAAACTGCCATTATTAGTGGATGTTCACAGAGTTTATTCAGAAATGCCTCTGTACTCTAGCCCGATACTAGATATTTATTCCTTGGATACTTGGGTTACCAACATAGATTTATCGAATATAATAAGTGATACAATTAAGGGTATAAGTTCGGCAAAAAGACTGATTAATGTAACGGATCTTAACAATACGTGTGTAAAAATGATAGATGATAAGTTTAGTCGACATTATAAAATATTTACTGACGGCTCCAAGGCTGGTCCAGACTTAGGAGCTGCTTTTTTTGATCCTCAATTGAATACTAAAGCTAAATTCAAAATTAATGCCAAGATTTCTATTATGTATTGTGAACTCATAGCCATCTCTGAAGCCCTGTTGTATTTGATGAATACAGATCAGGAGAACTTTGTCATATTTTCGGATTCAAAAAGCAGCCTCCAGCATTTGGCTCGAGTACCCTCGAGTCTTCGAGGGATCCCGATAGCCATAATTATTTTAGACTCGATTTGTAAGATGCAGTCTATGAATAAAAACGTCACCATTCAATGGATTCCCTCACACATTGGAATCATGGGTAACGAAGAAGCAGACTTAGCAGCCCAACAAGCATCGTATGAGGGTATTAATTACACATGCACACCGTTATACTCAGATTGGCTTGGTCATGTCAAAGATCTATGCAGACAAAGATGGCACGAATATTTTGATGAACGATCAAAGTTAAAGGGAATCTGGTATAAAACTATCCAGTCTGAACCGCTTCGTTACCCTTGGTTTGAAGGAAGAGAGATAGACAGGAAATATGTAGTAGCTCTGTTCAGGATGCGTTCGGGCCACATCCCATCGAATAAGTTTAAATATTTAATGGGTAAAAGTACCTCACCTAACTGCGAAGTTTGTGGGGTGACTGAGGATATTTACCACGTGCTGATGGAATGTGACCGGAACATACGAGATAGACAGTGTTCGCTTGGTGTGGGATTTGAAGTGGGGACATGCAACAGCATCCTAGCGTCCCCTTTGTCGGAGGAGGCTAAGATGTTGTGTCGACTGTTGTTAGGTATCTACCAAAACGAATAGGCCCAACACTTGTAAGTAGGTCTTAATTATAATAATAACTGTGTATTATCCATAGTTTAGTTTTAAGTTGTTGATTTTTTCTGTTACGGGGGTGACATTATCACTAAGTGACAAAACCCTTTCAAATAAATAAAGATTAAAAAAAAAAAAAAAAAAAATCAGTATCACACAAGCAAGCCACTCCTGCTTCGCACAGTTTGTACGGCTTGACAAAATATCGAGATTTCTTAGTTTTATGTTATTTTATTATTAAAGTAGGTATTATACACATAAACCTGCCGGAATAAATTCACTAAACGATGGAAAACATCTAAATCTGTTGCGTGGTTCCGAATAACAACGCGGACATACAGACAAACACGAAAAGCGACTTTATATTATGTATAGTTAAGGTAGTGTTTCATTATTAATGCGTTTGCAACATAATTTTTCTACAATGTATTTATAGGTTTCAGTTACAGAGTATGTTTTTAAAATATTTAGTTTTTTCTACTCGCTAGCCGGTTGTCTTTCTATTGTTTAATAGTTATTTTAATTGACCCTTGCTTACTACCATGGAATGAACTTAATTTTGACATTTTGAAAGTAACGTAGTATACTAACACCATGTAAAACTACATTCTTACAAATAAATAAATTCTGATTCTGATACCGAATGGTGCAGCTAATATCAAACGAACACTTCAAAGAATTGATGACATATTCCGTCATGAATTATCTTTAGAATGTTTAATAGTTATTGTAATTGACCTTTGCTTACTACCGAACGGTGCAGCTAATGTCAACGAACACTTTGTCATATTCCGTCATAAATGTACTTTTTAGGGTTCCGTACCTCAAAAACATAAAACCATGGGATCACTTCGTTGTCCGTCTGTCTGTCAAGTCAATCATCAAGTTGAAATTAATAAAATACGTAGGTTTACAGTCCCTTGGAGCTCGAAGGAAAATCAAGCATCTACAAAGAAATACGGTCATTTATGCGACATATTGTGATAGTCGCAAATAAATCAAAACCCATAGGGTACTTCCCGTTGACCTAGAATCATGAAATTTGGCAATAAGCAAGGTCTCACACACATGTCTGTATAGGAAAAAGTCCGAAAATCGTTAATTTGTCGTTTTATCACATAAAAAAACAGTTGCTATTGGAGAATTGACCATGACTTATGTATATCGATGTAATGTATGGGAGACCATGTTTTTCAACTACAATGTTTAGTTTGGGATAAATTCATCCCAACTACGGAACCCTTCAATGTGCGTGGTCCGACACGAACAATGAAGGCCGGTTTTTTTTAAAGCACGTTTATGGTATTGCCTTGGCAACATGTAAAATTAAGTAATAAATTACCATTCGGAAATACTGAAACAAGTTTTCAGAAAATACGTTTAAAACGGCACATGCGTTTACAAAATTAGTCGCCTTTCGTGACTACAAGGACAAAACTATTTTGTCCGAGGTTGTTATCATATGAAACCATTTTACTTTCAAAATAATGAAACTGGTCAACTATACTTACAGGCTTAGAAAAATGTGTTACTTGAATTCTTTATGTAAACTCGCGTTCGCGTGTTATGGCTAAGGAAATTTTACTGAACTTAATTCTAGTGAAATGCTCGCCCCTAACCCCTAATATGGCACACCAGTTTTAGAAAAGAAAGAGACGTTTGATTTTGAAAGACGTCATCTTTGACACTCATAACTGTAGTTAATTGATTCAGGCGTGACTTTGTGGAAATCCATTATAAAATACAATAGACGAAAATATATTTAGTAACCTATTCCGCTTAACTGTTCCTCATGAGTCATAAAAACCCTATAAGAAATCGACACGTGTTTCACCTTTCAACGAGGCACCTCAGGATGACGATTGACCAGTCGCGAAACCGAACGCGACGTGTTGCCACGCCGAGCACTGGACGCAGAGTCAAAAGTTAGGGTTTTTATGACTCTTGAGGAATAGTAAAGCGGAAAAGGTTACTAAATACATATAATATCTACGATATTTTATTTTACTCATACCTGTGTCACAGTTTGACATGTCATATCAACGCCCTGAAACTATACTCTTCTATCTCTGCTCAAAAACACCCTTACTCAACTAAAACCATAAACAATTTCCAGGTTCGATACCGCGAAAGAATAACAATCCTCCGCGGAAACCACGAGTCGAGACAGATCACTCAAGTATACGGCTTCTACGACGAATGTCTCCGTAAATACGGCAACGCCTCTGTATGGAAGCACTTCACCGACTTGTTCGACTTCCTGCCCCTGACTGCGCTGGTCGATGGCCAGATCTTCTGCCTGCACGGAGGACTCAGCCCTTCCATTGATACCCTGGACCACATCCGAGCCCTCGACCGCCTGCAGGAGGTTCCTCATGAAGGACCCATGTGCGATTTGCTCTGGAGTGACCCTGATGATAGGTGAGTTTGTTTTATTATTATTGACTTGAGCAACCCCTTCTTCGCACGGTTCTTACGACTAGAGAAAAACCTTCCGGAATAAATTTTCTATATTATGATGATTAAAATCCGTTTCGTAGTTTAGAACAACAACGCGGGTCACACAGACCCGAAAAGCAAACTTTAATTTGTATGAATTAATTATTGATAGGCTCCGCATTTGACCACAACCTGATGGTTAGCGAAAATGTGTTCGACGATGGAATTTATTTGCAAGGACGTGTAGATGACATTGAGGAATAACACTTATATACTGCAGAAAAGTATCTTATCTCAATGGAGTGTACCTGTACGTGTTCATATAAATGGGTATTGCTGATTTTTCTACAAATGGAGACTGCATTAGATTATAAACAACAAGTTAGATAAAAAGGGTATCAGGATATTTATACCCTTTTGACTCTGACTTGCGGTTTTATATATAAACGATTAGTTTCAGCTGTTCAAAAGACAGAGTAGAGTCAATATTGTACAGACTATAAATACCTTCGCCTTAGTCACTAAAACTAAGTAAACATTTATAATTGCCTGACGCAATACAGTAAATATTTTTATACACCGCAAATTTTGTAACAAAGCAAGGATGCGTAACAGGAAATCGTCATGAAACCTTATAGTAAGTGGTACTTACGTGTGCACACCGCAGCTATATGACACAAAACATAAAAGTTCATTGAAGGTAATGTGGGTTGTACTTATGTCATTTTGATGCATAAGCAAAGCACAGGCACACACTCAATTTAATGTTCATTTTTAATTCATTCCACGTTCACACAACACGAAAAATTACATAGAAATGAACGTTCAACAGTTCATTTAATTTTTGGCCATTCAGAGCGCGAGTGAAAGATGCCTAACGCCGAATCCAACATCGTTGAATTGGTTCAATAATGAGAATTGATTCATTTTGCGTTCCGAAGTTTCACTTTGATTGAAAGATGCCGAATGAAGACATAAATGAACAAAAAGTGAAGCGTCGAATCTACGTGAGATCATTGATTTTCTGGGCAGATACCCAGAAGATGCGTGCTGGATACGCAACACGCATGCATTCGATAACAAAAATAAAATATTACGACAATGAACACCTCTGGGAGTCAAGGACGTGCATCGTATCATCCGCGAACTAATTATAGTCGTGTTGATGACACGACTTGCGTCTCAGCGTGCTAAGCGTTATCTCCCTAAGTGGGTGACTTTAACTAGGTTATTTTATTGATTTTCTGATATCGACGACATGTTCTACATATTTTCTTGAAGTTTAATTGGTTATTATTACTGCTTAATTGGGCTGCTAGTCGTTCGACTGCTGAAGGGTTTGATTCCCGTGACGGGCAGAGTTTTTTCCATCAGGAATTTCTCATTAGCAGCACAGAGTTTGCCCGGATAATGGGAAATGGACAACTTCTGTGGTGTAGTGACTCTCATGTCATAGGACCCATATGGGACTTAGGCAATCTGCCTACCTCTTACTAGCGTAATGTTATTGTGTTCTTAATATTCCTTGCATGTTAATTTGGTGTTTAACCTTGGCATGGCCAGATTCGTTTCTGATTAACTTGATACTGTTGTTCCACGCAATGTCTGGGTGTTAATGAGTAATCGGTTGACCGCCTCTCGAGTTCCGGAAAGATAATTAATATATTGACTAGATGTAGCTATCGAGGCGGTTTATTCAGGGAAACAAGTTGTTATCTTTGAGGTTCTACAAGTGGGGTGATGGCGTTGGTTTATCTTGTTAATCGCAGAAGTTGATTTGAGTGTTGACTTCTTAGTCGATAACTTGTATTCCGACTTTTATTTGAATTTCTATTTGACTCTCGGATTGTTTTCAATCAGTATACAGGCTGTAAGGGTAAACAGTCTTGTCATTCAAACCATGGGTAGTTGACTTAAATATAAAAATAAATGACCGAACACAACAAAAAAAAAACGTCATTTTCATTAAAAGATTTTAAAAAGTTTCTATCCGACACCGTGCTCTCTAGTGAAACAGCTGACTGACTGAGGGAGGGGTCGCGCTCGCGGCCGGTCAGTTCACATCCCGTACCCCCCGCCCGTGTTGAGACGCAAGTTCGTTGCCCTAGCGCATAGGACAACGAACTTGCGGCTCTTGTGGTAAAATGTAGAATTAAAAAAGAGAAAAAAAAAGTTGTAATTTCCATTGATTTTACGTTCTATAAATGAAACCAAACCACTGGTTGCAAGGATAACGGTGTTTACCCTAACACCCCGTAGATCACCACATAATGAATGAAGAAACTGGCTCTGCTATCAGCTTGAGAAAGTCAATCTTGAGAATTGTAAGAGTAAAAAATTAAGGATAATAAGAAAATATTTTTTTAAGATAATAGCATGATCAGCCTATAATGTTCCCTCTGCTGGGACACAGGTCTCCTCTTTGTGAGAGGGAGTGGGCTGTAATCAACCCCACGGGCCCAGTGCGGGTTGGTGGATGTCACATACCTTCGAATTTTTTGGTTCTAAGACATGCCCGTTTCCTAACAACATTTTCCTTCACCGTTTTGAGATCAGTGGTAATGAAATAAGATACTACGATAATGTCACAACCATATTTAATTTACTGTTAACAAATATTCTTAAGGTATTATAAGTGAAATACCTTCTGTAGCTAGCGACACGTCGCTTTCATAGAAATTCGTAGAAACCAGGCCTGTCCCAACATGTCACGTGTCAACTCTCGGACTGAAATTATACCTTTTCGTGAAGAAAATAAGTTCGATAATTGTTAAAAAGTGCGCGCAGCATCGCGTCGCTTCACGTCGCGGTCTTGGCTGACCCTTAGCACCTGCATCCATCATGTCGTAAAGTATTTAAGCTGATTTACAAGAAAATCTAGTCGTTTAGCTCATTACAAGGCTTTGTAGGATTGCCACTGAGGTGTGACTTATTTAATTTACTATTACGTCATTTGCACTTTGCGTGACTTCCAAATTCATAGAACTGCACTCCTATTGAAATGTTAGTAAAAACACAAAATTATCACATTTATTCTGTGCCTCGACGATAATGAGTGGTGGAGAGTAGAGATGTCTCGCAAATAACCAATAGGTTATTGTATTGCGTTGAAGAATAACCTATTGGCAGAATGTCAAAATAATGCGTTACATATTCGACACAAAATCTAGACATCTCTCCTATCATTCCGTGGTGTCTGGTCTGAATATGACCAATACCTCCTTGATAAATGCACAGGTCTATCCCAAAATCAATTCAAATAACCAATTCTATGCCTAACGGCGTAAACACACAACATATTACGTTACGTTATGCGAACAACACCTAGTTTTCAACAATTTATTATTTACTAATGAATTTCCTCATTCCCGCAGAGGCGGATGGGGCATATCGCCGCGAGGCGCCGGCTACACGTTCGGCCAGGACATCTCGGAGACGTTCAACCACAGCAACGGGTTGACGCTGGTCTCCAGGGCCCATCAGCTCGTCATGGAAGGCTACAACTGGTGCCACGATAGAAATGTCGTCACTATATTCTCAGCACCCAATTACTGCTATAGGTAAGTTCCATTGCTTCACTAAGGGTGCAAACAGGTTGCAGTCGACAACGTGAAATATGGATGAGATGACAGGCGTTGACGTCGACAGATCGCTGCCTGGTTCCACCCTAATCTACCTTTCTAGTATTGGCGCAAGTTATATGTTTATGACAATACCTCATTTGGATACCTTGGTAACAATATAACAGCAAGGTGGAAGCGGGGCTGGTAGGGTGAGCCGTTTGTACATTTTAACATAAACCCTCGTTGAGGCTATTTTAATGCTGAAGAAAGACTTGGCTACTTATTTAGAACCATTGGATAACGGTAGAATCTTCGAAAGGACGTAAATTTCGATAAAAATGCAAGTTGTCAATGTCAAATGTGAAGCGAATCCAAAGATAAAATATTGAGTTATCGTGACTTTCTGATGGATAATAGACAACTGCATTATAGTAGGCATTGGTGAGTCATCTCTGTCATGATGAATATTAGCGTGGAAGTACACCTAAAATAACAAAAAAAAAACTATTGTATTTTTCTAAACATGAAGAAATTAGTAGAAATTTATAAAGCTACATAAAAAAAACTTTGTGCCAAAGGCTTATGGCCTTTTATCAAGCCGTGGTAAACAAAATTATTGGATTCTCCATTATTTGAGAAACTTCGTCGTATATTAAGGAAAAACCAGTCAATGCTATGTCATTACAATCTTACTTTTCCTTAACGCGCTTGTATGCGCAGACGACACTGATTTCGAAGCTAATTATACCGTGCGTAATGACTGTGAATGCACTCTGCGTATTTCATAATTATTCATGTAAAATATTCAGTAGAAATCAAATACTTTCATTGTCACGAATTACACTCTAGGTGACAACGAACGTAGTTAGGATAAAACAAACCAATTTATGATCTTGTCCAACAATACCTTGACAAATATTGGGCCAAACATTACAATTAACCTTCACATAGGTTCTAGAGAACGGTGCACCAACATGATTCGCCTAATGAGGTCGCCCGACGCTTAACAATGAACAAAATTGACTGTTTTGCATAAGTCCTCCTATACAAATTATGAGCTTAAGTCAGAAATGTTCTTGAAAAAACTGTATAACTGTACGAGACGCACATCCGTGTGTTCCTTTATGTACACAGGTATAGAAAAGTGTTCTACAACACAACAAGCAAAATCTATTTTAAATATAAGATAGTATAGCTAAATCGATTCCTATAAAACCGTATTATTTTTTGCGTTCCCATATTTTGCTGATAAGGGCAAATTATTGCTTTTTGTTGTAAAATAATTATATTAATGGGACACTTCCGCGTTTATCGCACCGTTAATTTGATAATTAACTGATTTTTTTACACTTGTACATTAAAAACAACTCAAGAGTGCTCATAAGTCCTATTATTCCATTCTTGTTGTTAAAAATAATTCTTGAATGTTTGGATTAGTGATCTAGTGATCATTGAATATTGTTGTTAGAGTAGGTAATCTAGATGCATACGATTTTGGGTAATACGTAGCTTACATCCAAAGGAGCTGCTTCTGGGCCTAAGTCTAGTTTACAAAAGTTACCATGGTCTCGCCATTGTGAATTTTTGACAGATTTTATACCGAAAACATGTCAAAAAATCCACTATGGACTGACTATACCAACGTTAGTAAATTAGTAGACTTGATCATCCAGCGTACCATTGGCAGTGACTTGGCCCCCTGATCATCCGGCGTACCATTGGCAGTTAGCTCCGCTACCAACCTGCTAACTGGCTATTAACCGGCATAAACTACTCTTATTATAATGCAGCTCATGCCGACACGATTCAAGATAAACATTTCTAATTATTACTAACATAAACTATATTCCTAATTTCATTTTCACAATTAAAGTAATATCGTTAATACACGCGATAGTCACCTCACAACAATAATAGGAGAAAGTCACCTGGCGGCCGTTCCTAATCTTAACCCAGCGATATAATTTGATTAGATAAAGTTTACCTGAGCGTCGCGTCGAACAATATGCTCTTACGCAACCAGCTTTAATGTAAATGCGATTGTTTCAGATGCGGTAACCAAGCCGCCATTATGGAATTGGATGATGCGCTTAAGTACTCATTGTAAGTATTGCTTGTGTTTATAACCTAGCTCGACACCTTTCTATGTACTAGGTAAATGAAAACTGTGAAAAGTTCAACGACCTTCATGACTGAACGTATGTGTTATCAGATTTAGATTATTCTGGGAAATAATGCGTCAAAATTATGAAGTTTGGCGCGTACATTGACGATTACGTACCTATCAAATCTGTAGCCAAGTGCATAGTGAAGTGCAGGCTTTCTACCTGATCAAAAATTGTCGCATAATGTAACTAGGAGAAACGAAACAAACATTTTTTTAAATTCACCTAATGAAAATCAGTGAATACATTTCTAGAGCAGTATTTATTCTTAATATTCGACTATCTATCGTAAGTGGCTGTAAGTATGTTTCGCCTATGTTGTACGGCTTCACTACCTCAAGGTGCTATGATTGTCACGAATAGGAACTTCACTTACACGATAGGGATGAGGGATGATAGAGCCATAGAGGGAATAGAAAATAGTTGCTAGTGATACCACGACAGTTGTCTGTAAAGGGGGATATCAGAGGAGGAAACCAGTATTCAATATAATATTGCTTGGATAAATAAAACAATCTTGTTTTAAAAATAGTTCATTATTGTATGGGGGATAGATCCTGTTCTTTCTATAGATATCTATCTATAAAATAATAATTTTCTGTCACATATTTAGGTTCTGGAATGATTATAAGCGCAAAGTGATGACTAAAATTTGATATTCAACATCAAATATAAAATCGACTAAGTCGATTCCCAACCATGGATATTGGAAAATATGACCTAATGTTATGACACTGTCATTATGTAAGTTTGTCCAAGAATGTGATACTAATGCATTTGTTATTTTTTCAGCCTTCAGTTCGACCCGGCCCCGCGACGCGGCGAGCCGCACGTCACGCGACGAACGCCAGATTATTTCATGTAGGCTGCACGTAAGTAAAAACTTATTGTTATACCATATTATAAGCTAAGTTTCAATGGTTCTTGTAGGGCGATTCCCCACAGCTTAGGCTGCCATAATTTAATTGTTGGTTTTGGTTATTGGACTCGGTCTTGGCAAGCAGTCGTTAGAACGATCAGACACAGCTAGATGTCAAGTAGAGCCAACAAGGTGTAGAGTACTATTGTAATACTACAGCCCGACAACGACCCGCCAAAAGGGCAGGATGCACTATCGTATATCTTGCCCCTGACCTTAGACGCCCTTTGGTACAAGATATGAGTGGTGCATAAGACATATTTTGTTCGTTGCAGAGGAGGCGCATATCAAGCGGGCGGAGAGTGTGTGGGGCTCGGCTCCTGCGGCTGGGGGCGCGAGCGTGCGGCGCGCGCGGCGCGGGCTGGCGGCGCGCGCGGGGCTGGCGCAACGCCGCACGCACCGCGCGCGCCGCGAGAGCCTCGTGCGCGTGGCGCACTGGCTCGCGCACGTGTGACACGGTCCGTCCGCGCGCGACCACGTCTGGCGCCGCCGGACCGGCCCGCGTCGTGGGCCGCGCCCGCCCGGCGCCGGCCCGGCTCGTCGGCCGGCGACGCCGGGCGCGCTTTAAATTGTAAGTGGTTGTCACCAGTCGCAAAGTTAGGTTCTTGCCGTTCACTGTGCATTCGCTCCGCGCTAGTTATGCTGGTATGTTCATGCCCCGCGGCCGGACGGAGGCGGAGCGCGACGTCACACGCGTTATGATTCTATACGATATACTATGTATCGGAGACGATTTGACCTCATTAAACTCGTACATTTACTAAAACGGTAGTTTTATTTCTCATTCGTCTCGTGTCACCATGGATCGACAGGCGAGCAATGGACATACCATCATAATGTAATCTTTGGTGACTAAATGTGCGCCCTATTGGATTCCCATAAAGCTTATGATCTTACATCTAATGTGCAGTAATGGAACTTATAATTAGTGAAAACAACATGGTTATTGTCAATCTAGCAAATGTAATGATGTTTTTCGAGTTAAGTTACTGTAGATCAAAATCTGTTACGAGTCGCATCCTATAACTTTGTATTTTTAGTTGCTTTACAAATGAAATATTAAAAGATTTTTTTTTACAATTTGATATTTACATTACACAATACTACACATACTGCGGGGGTATTGATCGAGGTCTACAAAGCAATAGCAAGCATTTAATTTTATGACAGAATGGCATTATGTTATTATTTTTATTATATAACTATTATACACATATAATATCTTTAGTTCGACTGTAAGTCTGCGTAAAAGTATTAGGAATCCTTACTGTTTATACCCCAGTGCAATCATTCTGTCATAAAATGTGTCGAGAGAACGAGTTTTGCATTTTGAGATTTATTATTCAAAATTCTCCTTTTCTTGTGCCACAGTACCTGTATGACATGGAATAGTGTTTCACAAGAGTGGAGCTTTAAGTTCTTTTTTTTATTCTATATTTGTTCTATATTTGATTATAAAATAATTTTAGGTAATTTTGTAAATACCTACAGATCAAGGCGCCCGATAGGTTGTTATTGTTTAAACTAAGTGTCGAATATTTTCCCATTATTGTACTCATTTCATAAAGGAGGTAAGTAACTAAATATATTAATAACAATTTTATAAGAGATCATTGCGAACTGGGAAATTGTTTTATAACATCTTAGGATAGAAATTTATAACAGGGGGTTATATTGAAAGTGTTAAAGCATGTTTTTTAAGATTACATACTCACTGATAAGCCCTGGTTTCCTTTACAAAGCATTTTTCTATTTATAGAATAACTGACAAAAGCAATTTTATATTCCATTTCCATGTAGAAAGCGTGTACTTATTTTAGAATCTGAACAGTGGACAGTTTCTTTTGTCAGTGCCATCTTTCAATTTAAAATAAAATTTCAGATTTATAAAATAATTGTAATATTTGTTTTTATTTCCTAAATTAAACGCGTGCGTACTAATTATACAAAGACCTTACCCACCAATGACACCTGAAGCCACACGTTTCGTTGATCTAAGTATTAAGTATGTAAGTTATAGATAAAAAAATAAAATATAATATCCTTAAAGAAAAAAAAATAACAAAAAAAAAATGAGAATGTATGGCGAGCCTCGTTCGCGTGAAATAAAACAAACAATAACTGTAGCACAAGTTTGATTTCTCCGCTTTTGGCGTTATTTCACCCAATCGAAGCTCGTGTAAATTTAAAATTAAGGCTTTCCTGGCAAACTGCATAGGCGATCGACATTTAAAATAATGAGAAAATCTTGATCTTTTGTATGCATAGTTGTGTTCATGTGTAAGTGGGACTCTATACTGTTGATAATGCGCCGACTACAGACAAATATACATACTTCCATCTGGATTCGCTACACAATGGCAATAATTTAAAATGTAAACACAGTACGGTAAAATAATTATTCTTGCAACGTGTACTATGCCTGTTGATAGGAATTAGATATAATAAATAAAATTAATTATAAAAATAAGGGGTTTTCTTTCACCATTCCAAAGTAGAAATAAAAATCAACATTACATGAAAATAATTTATTATTATAGATACGTTGTTTTTTTGCAGTCCATTTATGCACTTTATACAACCGACCGATATATACAGATACAATTATCTTCTGAGTTCTGTCGAGTAGACAAATTACATGTATTTATTAATATTTATTTTATTATACTGTTTTAGTTTTACCTGCATCTTTGGTGCTACAACATAACAGTTTGTAACAATACATAATAGTAAAGATTGAATCTTACATAAAAAGTATAACGAATATAGTGTTCAATAATAAAAGTTGACAGAGCTTAACCATGCTTTGGAAACACGAGAAACTCTGCATGATTGTTCTCCTAACTGTATTTTGTCACATTAAATGTGCGTAAAGAATTTAATCTTACGTATATAGTTTTTGAAACAGAAAAGACGCGTCACATACGTGGAATGAATCATCTTAAAAACTATTCTTGTCACCCTGTTTTTAACACAACACAAACTTTAAAGCTATTTCGTAGTTGATATTATTACTATTATGTTATGCGTTCGACTATTCATTAGATACGGCTTATCAATAGCTGTCGGGTAGTCGTAATACCCCGAATGGTCAGCACATCGTCTATCACACGCTTGCAATTGACACCCGAACACCGAAAACACGGTGTACAGTCCCAAAAGAATCGGTCCGAAATCTAAACACACTATTCATGTTGAATTCTTACGAAATCACGAGTCGAGTCGCTCCATGTAAAATACTGGTATTCAGCTGCATTCGGTTGGACTGGAAGTCGACCCCAACATGTTGGGAAAAGGCTAGGCAGACTACAATTTCGCATCCACAGGTTTTTCTAATCCATTAGTTTAAATTTTGAGCAGACCATTAGATTTCTTCTATTAGCGTTTTCCATCTCAACACTCGAACGTGTTTGATTTGGTTCAAAATAGATATTACCGGAATATCCAATGGAATCTCATGTTAGTCATAAAATCATGAATATTTAAATAGTCGTAGCAGGCTAACCAGTTCTATGAACTTAGTAATGGCTTTTGCGTAGCACTGGCATTCGAAGTATATATTTAACGGTTTGAAAGGTGAATTGTAGCAAAGGCTTATTAACTTTAATTACGAGAATCTCTTGATGCTGGATGTGATGTGCCAACAGGCGTAAGCCTGAAATATTCTTACACTATACCAACTAATTATACTTTGTGGAAAGCAGCAAAGGCACGGAATTTATATTTATTCCTAAAATAAACCTAAATATTGTCTAATAATAAATACTTTTTGACGGGTATACGCGTTTCATGTTCGCAGACATTGTTCCAAAGTGTGTCTTTAGAAGATTGTCTCTGATATATCCTACACGTGTATTACGCCATTTATAAAAAAAAAGTGGCTAAAGATAACCTGATCATTGATGACCGCTCGCCCTGCAACCTGTATAAGGGTGGTCGCACATCTGACGGAAGATGCGTCACGTATCGGCAGATCGGACAAGGATATTACATTCAATCTTACACACTCAACCGATGATGCGTTAGTGCGTCGAGCATACTAATGAAGTTACGCCTGACGCATCTTCCGTTAGATTTACGACCAACCTGCTGGGGCTTATAACTGGGTATAATTCCCTCAGGGGTCTACTCTGGCCAATGCAAGAGTCAGCGAGTCTGACCAATGCAAGAGCCAGTTGGTCAACCATCCAGGCCTTCCAGTATCTCTGAGAAGTGTGGTGCTATTAACACATAAAACCGCCTATTCGAACAAGCGTTGAGTTGAGCCTGATTTACACGGTGCGATTAAATTGCCTGTATGTCACGGGCAAGAAACTTGCATCGTGTAAATGAGCCTTTACGAATATATTCACTTTCACTGTGAAATATATCTATTTACTATACAATATACATATGCAAAATAGAGTGTATTATACTATCTATGTACTTATATTATAAATACAAGTTATAGTGAGCATTACAAGTATCAAATACTGATTTTATATAAGTACTGAAGGAAAATGGTGTGCACAATTTACTTGTGAATTCATTTAAATTAAACAAGTTTAGTATAGGTACAAGAGTAGAATAGTCATGGGAACTTTGTAACGGCGTTTGACGAATAATACAGCATAAAAAGTCTCCACTTAAGCAGAGTGTATACCTTACCTAAAAGTTTTTTTTTACTGTCCGCCTATCGGTAATTGACGTTATTTGAGGCTGTCAACACAAAATAATCGGACATTTAAATTCAGCTTTAAATTCAAACATTATTTTTTACATAAGATTGCTATGTTAAAAAAATATAAGCTATTTTCAAACGAGTATTCAGAAACCCTAATTATTTTGCGCAAAAGCCAACATCTTCAAATAACAGTGGCGCAAAGCAGAAATCACCGAAAAAGCCGCCATTATGACGTCATTACGAGACTTTCATTCCTGTGTCTAGTTGCAGCAGCTGCTTCATAAGTTCGTACGTCGAGAAGGAGGTGGCGACCATTGGTATCGCTCTTATGTAGTTGATGCTCATGCCTCTGTACAAACCCTTCACTATCCCGTTCTCACGGTATATGAGGGTTAAGGTCTTCACCATGCCAGTGCTGTGAAATGATAGAGAGTTGATTAGTGGGAGGTGTTGTTGTATGTGATAAATATAGTAAGTAGATAATCTCCATATTCAGCAAGTTCTCCTGGGTAAGTATCAAGGTGCATCGCTGCAAGTCAGATTTTTTTTCCTAACAGATATAAAAGAAAATTCAAACCAGCTTGCATATACAGTATGTTATCTAACTAAGGGCGTTCCCGTTAACCTGCAATGTATATCATTGCAGGTTAACGGGAACGCCCTTATATACTATTGCGGGTTAACGGGAACGCCCTTTGTATATAAATAAGAAGAAAATGAAGCCTAGTAGACATCATTGTATGTTAGATTTTCCAACTCTTCTCAATATCGTCGGTGTGGGCTACCACGAAGCCTTTTGTCTGTGTTAGAGCTCCATATACCACAAACTTAGTGGTTACTAACTAAAATTCCTGTGACCAGAATAGCAGGTGCTACTAATCCGATGGCCGATAAAGTAGGTACCAATAAGATAGTATAGTAGTAGTAGTCTTATGTTAGTAGGTATACGTTTTACAAATACAAATTACAGTATGGACTCTAAAGCAAGATAATACTTTTTAAAAGGGAATAGCAGGTTAAATAATTAAAAAATAAATCTTATAAATAAAATATACAAAAATATGATTAACCAACCTCCTGCAAGTGTTGCCAACACCATGTGTAAATAACATGCAATCAGAAATTTCGCTGCATTAGTTAGGAACAGACTCATATATAATTAGAAAACAGAGAAAGGTGCACGGTGCAAGTAGGTACATAATAATCATTCAAGGCAAAAATGCATGGTTCAAGTAGATTCAGTTATTTTATCTGTGACAGCAATCTTATTGTAACAAGAATAAAGATAATTGTGATTCTGACAGACTTCAGTGGCAGCAACCCACCAGCAACCTTATTGCCACGACAATTAAGATCATTGTGATTTGACAGAGTTGTCAGTGGCCGGAACCCAACAGCAGCCTTATTTTAATGAGAATAAAGATCACTAATTTAGACAGTGATGCAATATCAGAGGTATAATAACTATATCAGAATTCATGTTTGATATTGAATTTGATGTTTTTTCAAATTCGAGGCAAAGGTGAACCATGTATTATTGTCTTTAAGTAAATAATGATATATTTAGGTATGCATTAGTTACACAGTGCATATACATTGTAGGATAGCATTATTTTGTTGACATATTTACATAGGGTACATTGTGAAATGTTAGTCCATAGTTTTTGTTGCATAGGCATTTAGTAAAAGGTATAGTAATAATATCTGTGTTTGAAATGGTTTTTTAGTCTTCACATCTCAACTATATCACCTATCTACAAAAATATCTGAACTTGTACTAAGTAGTTTGATTCCAAGAATGTTTGCTAAAAATAATGGCCGCTCTAAGCACGTGTTCATCGTCAGCAGTTGGAAATATTCGAAACGTGCGTTACGTGGCATACCTAGGCAGCTTAATTAAACAATAGACTAATACAAAGTCTTAGTCAACATATAAAATGTGTACATGCATTTATAGCTGTAGGTACAAGGATCACTTGGCGCGTGGCGACGATCTGAACTAATGCTGCTATCTTGATTTTTGAATACAATTTCACAAATGTTTACAATCAACGCCCCCCTGTCAGTGGTGGCGCAGTAGTATCAGCCGCGACTTACAAGTAGTAGGTCGTAGGTTCGAACCCAAGCAGAAACTTTACTTTGTGTAAATTATTTCATAACCACGTCTCGAGACATTTGAAAATTCGAAGACGTGTGACATCCACCAACCCGTACTGGGCCCGCGTGGTGAATTACGGCCCACTCCCTCTCACAGAAAGAAGGCCTGTCCCAGTAGTGGGAACATTAGAGAGTGATTAAGCACCCTTTCAATGATATTCAAGAGCCATTAGATTCCTGTAGCACTTTATGTGCGAACGACCTATGTCAACTTTACCAGGTCTTTGAAAGCCTGATGAAGACTGATCGGTAGATCTACTGTCAAATCTCATGTTACTCAATAGGATTAATAATAATCAGCCTATTATGTTTCCACTGCTGGGATACAGGCCTCCTCTCCTAGAGAGGGAGTCGGCTGTAATCTACCTCGCGCACCCAGTGCGGGTTGATAGATGTTGATAGTTGATAGAACAAGCACTATTAACATGCCGACATACCCAAACCTCGCCGTCCGCGCGTCCATGCAAGCCAGCTGCATGCGACGTCTCGTCACGTCCAGCGGGTAGGAGATCGACTGAGCCACCGCCCCCGCCAGACCGCCGCAGAACAACTTGCCTGGCACTGTTAATACTAGACCACCTGGAAATATGAAATTACGAGATATTAAAATAATAAGCTATAAGGTAAAATATTTAGTTTTAATTCCGCAATGACATACACACACATACTGTACAGTTGAACAAGCTATTTGGTATACAGGCAAAATATATTCATTTTCCGCTACACTGCCTAAATTCGTTTTGATTGTGTGTGTAATTATCCGACTACGGCGAAGAAAAAGGAGAGTTATGATTTTGACCGGTATGTATGTATGTTCATCTGTTCCCTCCTATCTTCCAAACCACTTATCACAATTTGACAAATGAGGTATCGTTAGAAGCGTCGTGATTGTCCGCTGGTTATAGGCTATGTGAAGTCACATTAAATTAAAAATGGCGCCCTCTAGAGGACATAAAGTGAGGAACTTAAAAAAAATATGGTTTAATCGTACCATGTTGGGTATCAAATGAAAGGGCTTAATGAGCACATTTCAAATATATATATAATATAACCCCGTTTCAAACCCCTATTCAAATATATATTAAAAATCCGGAGTCACACGTAATCTGTTCGATTTATGCCCTAACACGTGTGACTCCGGATTTTTAATTTGTCTGTCTGTGGTGTCTTGTTTATACCTTTTAAGTCGTAGTTGGGTTTTAGTTTTTATTACTTGTTTTTTTTTTTAATTTTTTGAGCTGACGTAAGGAGAGTGACGTAAAATGATTGTTGGCTACTGAAAACACTCACAAAATTGTTAAAAAGTAATTGCAAGTTATCTGCCTCTATACCAAATAGCTTGGTCGACTGTACATAACATTTTACTGTCATGGATTTTCGCAAAGTAACGCTTGATTCCATTACTGGGTTAGTCGTAGTGGGGGACTGGGGGGGCTTTAGGTTTTTGTCGGTGGATCCAAGAGAATATCTCCCCGAGAAAAAAAGGCCAGCAGTGGTTACCTTTTACCAAGTAACCACAATTCTATATACCTCCCACAATCCTTTCGGTGTTGTATGCGTCTTTGCGGTAACGATACCAAGATAACATTAAAAAACAGTGTTTGGGGCTGCCGATAGAAGTGAAAACTAAGCAACAATGCGTAACCTCAACGTAATTCAAACGGAAGACGGTAGATGGCGCTAAAATCATTTCTTCAAGGGTGACGATGACGCGAGTTCCCTGATATTTGTTCACCCAAAAAGTGCTCAACGCGCCTAAAGAAGTTTTCACTTCAAAAACATTAAATCGTAGAGGAAACTTAAGAGGATTTTTTAAAGGATAAATAAAATTGTAATTATCATCGCCTCACCAGCCTATTGTCTTACCGTCATCTTTACCTCAAGGTTTCCATTTATAAGAACAGCCTTGTCTTTAAGTATCGACAGACAAGTAGTAAATGAATCATGCTAACATGAACAAAACAAGTAACGAAAATCAAAAGGACAGGCGCTCACCTGGCGATGCGTAGCGCGGTTTTAACTACCAAAATAAGATCAACCTTGCGCATGTTTGAATAAAGGCGATATTAAACAAGCTTTATCACAAGGCCGCACAACCATGAACCGAATGGAGGCGGTTCGAATTTATCATAACGAGCCCAAAGTTGATAATGCATAGCAGAGCGCGACTTTAACTGACAAAATAATATCAACCTCGAATAATATCGAAATTAAATAAACTTAATTATCATTTTAAACCGCACACCTTTTCGACTTTATTTTAACGTGCTCAAAGTTGAAAATATCTTTGTGGCTGCAAAAAACGCACTGTTTCGCATCGACAGGTGTGTACCGACCCTAAATTACTGTCGATTCACCTTTAAATGCAGTTGTAAATTACAACTAAGTAGCATGTTGCATGCATAAAAATTTGCAATGGAACGGAACGAATCCGGAATTTTTCATACTGTACGTGAAGGTGAATAACGCATGGATATCATTGTTCACCTACATAAATATACAATGTGGAGATGACGATACGACAATAATTTAAACTTTATATAAGTAGGTATACAATGTCGTTCTCTGCATACAAAAATGTAATCAAATGGATCGAATAGTTTAGTCACTATAACCAGTTGGTTGATCGACAAAACCCATAGTCAGCCCATTACTACTTGGCAACAGGCAACTGAAGGAACACGGGTGGGTTTTAGTCAGCAAAAGTCTGACACGCCCTTCCGCTCCGCCCAGAGCGGGGTCATTGGACGAGTCTCCACCCTCAAAAAAAAAAACAAAAAAGGCCATTACTACTATTTAGTTTGTATGATCTGCAGGCGTAGCATGAGCACCGTTTTGTCGACGGAAGAGTAGACAAAAATGACGTTTCCTGTAGACAGTAAACAGTACGAGACGGCAGCAAAATAGAAAGAGTCAACTGTACTTTTTACGAAATTCACTCTTTTACATAATTCGACTCAGAATTCTTTGTTTTATCATAGGGTTTATCGGTTGTCAGTGTGATTTTGACAGTAAGGATAGAAAACTTTCTTCCGAAATAGTCTACATATAAAAAGACCTAGACAAAGATCGTTAGAAATGCAAGACAAAATGACAGATTGTAGAAAGATTTCTACGGTGGATGTCAAAAATGAAGAACTAAACGAATTGTCACTTTGTATAGAAAAAGCTATGTCTATTCTTCGTAGAGATAGAAAACGCAATGCTACGCCTGCAGGGGGCTTAAAACGGTCACTATGTCAGATAGCATTGATCTGCGTGTAATTCATATTACGAAATAATTTATCTGTTTGACAGTTTTATAAGGAGATTCGTTAAATGGTCCACAAATTATTAATTTCTTTTATGTCAAATTAGAAGAATTGCTAATGACAGCTGGGATTCAGGAAATGAACTGCTTTTAGAGGAATTGCTAATGTGGCCGGATTAGGCTCTCAAAACGGTGAAGAAAAACATCGTGAGGAAACCGAGAACCAAAAAGTTCGAAGACATGTGACATGACATATCATCAGCCCGCAGTAGGCCCGCTTGGTGGATTACGGCCCACTCCCTCTCACAGAGACGAGACCTGTGTCATTTCATTATGCATTGGTAAATTAATTTGCAACTTCAATGTTAAGATTTATGTGATAGTTTCAAAATACTATGTTTTAATTGCCAGTATATTCATTTATTGTTGTCGCCACATTGTATAAAATGTTAGATTTGTATGCATTTCATGTTTTAGCTCTAAACTTCCTAATGTCATCTTTATTATGACGATTGATGTCTTTCGAATTCTATTAAAGTAACACAGTACTCTTCCTACTTCCTGTGATGTACTGGTTTATCTGTAGTAGATGTAATGTGTTTGTTTAACAAAGTAGAAAATTATTTAGATTTCAGATACATTGGTGCCGATTCTCTTGTCACAAATTCTCTAAACTAAACTAAAAATCACTAAAATTTAGTTTATTCCTGTCAAACGACGATTTCCTATTCTGAAAATAGACTTAAGTGACACAACATAACTATAATTTAGTTTGACAGCACTAAGATGGCACTGAGTTTTAATTTAGTGAAAATGCTATTCTGAATTTGACGTTTTAACCACAATTTTTGTTCTATATCTAAAATCCTCTAACTCTGACTATTTTTAATCACGATTAAAAATGTGTGGAATAAAATTAGATGTCATGAACTAAAATTCAAACCAACACCTCGAATTCAGTTGCAAAATGGTACTGTATCTTTTTTTAATTTTCTTTTGCTTTTATCTCGAAAACGGTGTGCCCTATAGCAAAAATAATGAAAATTTTGACCCTCTTTGCAACCCGCTAACCCGTAATACTCAACATGTTGGTAATTTATTTTTTTTGTTTTCTTCCAAAAAGTGAAAAATTCCATATAAAAATACGTCGAGACGGCCACATTGCGCGCCTCTCCGGCTCAAAAAAACTCACGTGGTACGCAAACAAGTAGGTACCAAGTGGAGTCGCGATTGTCAAATTCGATTTTAGTTCTGTCAAAATAATTTTTAAATTTAGAGATTTTTTTGGCAGAATAGCTCTAAGATTCTCATAGTAAAAAGTAAGGAATTTTAGTGATAGTTTAGTTCGGTGTACAAGAGAATCGGCACCATTGAAATGCAACAACTCTATTTACAATACGGCCGATATAACTTGGCAGTTCTGAACTTCGCGCAGAGGGCTGCGTGTACATTTTTTTAGGAACCAAATGGTGTCATCATGAGGCAAGTGTGAGTGAGAGAACATGCGCGAAAGTTCGGAGAGCCTATATTCAGACCAGTTTCAGAATGACGAGTACTATTGAAGTCATAATAATGTTTCAAGTGTAGGGCAAATTAACTTTACGTTGTTTTTTGACCTCAGACGAGCTAATTATCAAGGAGGTCTACTACTAGTAACCAATTTACTGTCGATATCATTACACGTACCGGTATTTCTATCACACTTTTTGCAGAGCTGGGTAGGCAGGTACTTCATACAGAAGAACTTGAGTGACTCGAAGCAGTAGAAGCTGAAGCCTGCGTACGGCACCATGCCGCATAACGTGGGCACGAAACCGCGGTACAAGGCGCGGATACCGCCCTCCTGAAAAATTACAAAAAATATAATTAATTTTGTGTGATTTTAGCAATCTTTTGAGGAGAAGGTAAGCACTGAAGCTGATTTGCCGCGGTGTCTGCTCGTCTCTCAGTTTAGGCTGGACATTTTAATTCCGGAGTTTGCTTTTCTAGGTTAAAGTGGGTCTCATATTATTTTGTCATGTGTGTATGAGGTAAGAAGCCACACGTGGATTATAGTTTGACCGAGACCGCTGTTCCGCGCCTTAGGAATGCGCGGCGAGGCGGGGCAGCGATGACGAATGAGCGGCCTGCACTACCCCCCCGTCTCACTGCGTACATTACCTAAGGCGCTGAACAGCGGTCTCGGTCAAACTATAGAGACCTTGCTCCGGCTTTCAGAGTACCTACCAAGTTCGCGACTAAAAATGCATTCCTCCAGCACCTTTGTCATGTCTATAAAAATATACAACAAGTTACTTCTATAGCCCATTAAAAAAAAGTAACCTGTGCCCGACGGAGTCCATAATTGTTTCATTAATTTTAAGCCTATATTTTTCTGTATAGCAATTATTCTTGCGAACACTTTTTTGATTTGAGGCTTCAAAGGAAAGGACTGTGCCTTGCTTTGCTTCTTTGGTCAGTGGCAAATTTCACTGGGTACATTCTAGATCGAATAATCTCTGTTTATACAGTATGTTAACTAACAAAGAGCGTTCCCGTTAACCTGCAATAGTATAGCGTGTATACATGCAAAAAAAAATATAATCACTCCAAAAAAAAATTTTTTTTTTTTATTTGTGTCGTGAAATTTTCACAAAACGATTAAATTGAAACGTAAAAGAAACACTCTGTACACGCACACTTGTATTTCAACGTAGAAAAACAAGTGTGACAAGTGGGCGTGTACAGAGAGTTTATTTTCCTTAACAATTTAATATTTTTTGTGAATATTTTACTATACAAAAACAAAAAAAAACATTTTTTTTTTAATGGTAATATTTTTTTTTGCATGTATAGACGCTATACTATTGCAGGTTAACGGGAACGCCCTTTGTTAGTTAACATGGTGTATAACAACATACCGTCCGGACCATAGTCGTAGCCGCATGCACGATGCCCTTGTACCTATGTTGCCCCGTGAACTGGAACGCGAGGCGCGCGCGAATGGTGTCCAGCGGGTACGTCAAAGTGACAGCTGTCACTCCGGCCCCCGCGCCTGCGATGAACTTGTCGCCGTGTTGCACTATCGGCAGGTTGATGTGGCTTAGGTACTGGAAAGGTTTAAGAGTTTCTTAGGTTTGCATGAAGGTATATAAAGGCTTTGAGGGGCCCCTGGCTAAACAATAACAGCAGAACGGTTCGACCGAGGGTTAAGATCTTAAATCTTTGACTGAAGGCCAAAGATCTTCAAGGGGTATTTGTACCGGTTACTTAGTGTGTTGGTGTGTTGTTAACTAAAAATATAAATTGCACTCTTGTAAGATGTGGATTGCAAGGGATATCGGTTAGATATATTATCAGAACACTTCAACCACAGTATAATAAAGTATTATTATGTAACCGAACGACGACGTCGTCCGATATTATCCGATAATTAGGTGATCGCACTCACTTTCTTTTACATTATTATTATGTTTGGTGTGATCTGCCCGAATACTGGTATTTAGCTGCATCTGGTAAGACTGGAAGCCGACCCCAATGTAGTTGGGGAAAGGCTAGGCAGATGATGATGAAGGTTTATTCGGCCGACAGAGTGTAAATGTTCGCCGAAAGGTCTACTTACTGTCCCCAAGAAATTCAAACGGGGTTGTTTAAAAAAAGTAAGAAGATTTAAAATGGTAGAGAAACACCCACGTTGTGGTAGCCATAGCTACACGACTTGGTAATTTTGCAAACACGAGAATTACGGAGAAAGATTTAGGAACTCCACAACATACATAATGGAGGAAAAAATAACCGTTTACCACGTTGACGCCAAAATATTTACTTTATTATTACCTATTTCGTTCCACAACAAGATAACGATAAGTCAACACGCATTCCAATGGTGTGAATCAATAGCTTCAATATAGTCGCAAATATTGGTCTTTACCTATGAAATTGCCGTTTTGTATGAAAAAATTTAAACTATTTTTTTTCAAGTATTTTTTATTTGTATTAATCGAAGTAATCACCCATGCAATCAATGCATCTTTGCCAACGCAGTGGCAGTTTATTGATGCCCTTCTTAAAGAAATCAGCTGGACGGGAGGCAACAAATTCTTCAAAGGCATTTTGTACTGCCTCTCGGGTATTGAATTTTTTTCCCGCCAAGAAGTTATCCAAATTCTGGAAAAAGTAGTAGTCTGTAGGCGCAAGGTCTGGTGAGTAGGGCGGATGATGGAGAGCTTCCAACCCCAGTTCTTGCAACTTGGAGACCGTCTGCTGTGCAGTATGAGGTCGCGCGTTGTCGTGCAGGAGCAGCGGAGACGAGCGATTGACCAATGCTGGTTGGAGATATGCCAGCTTCTCCATCATTGTGTTCAGTTCTTCACAGTACACATCTGCAGTAATGCTCACCCCGTTTGATAAGAAGCTGTGATGAATCACACCGGCGCTAGACCACCAAACAGTGACCATCACTTTTCTAGGGGTAAGTTTTCGTTTAGAGCATTGTTTAGGTACTGAACCAGGATCCAACCAACTTGCTGAGCGCTTGCGGTTATCAAACAGAATCCATTTTTCATCGCAGGTAACAATGCGGTTCAAAATTCCTTCATTTGTGTGTCTGTTGAGCAGTGCAAGGCACGCCTCGACGCGTACTTCGCGCTGGCGATCATTGAGTTCGTGGGGCACCCATTTGTCAAGCTTTTTTACCTTGCCAATTTGACGCAAATGGACCAATATTGTTTTGACGCTAACGTCGAAAGCTGCTGCTAATTCAGCCGTAGATTGTGTATGCATCAGCTTCCACAATCGCCTTTAATTCGTCATTGTCGACCAAAGTCTTCGGACGACCGCGAGGTTCATTTTTCAGGTCGAAATTTCCAGAACGGAAGCGAGCAAACCAATAACAGGTGGTGCGTTGGTTTGTAGTGTTAGCTCCGTAAACGTCGTTGATGTTTCGTGCCGCTTGTGCCGCGTTGCTGCCACGAGGGTACTCATATTCCATAATTACTCGAATTTTTAACGTATCCATGATGACAAAAAAGATTGAAATGCGATGAAAACGTAACACTAATCATTAAACAAATGACTTCTTTTGAAAAAAGAATTCCATGTTTTTTAAATAAAATTAATTTGAAATTAGAATACTTAGCCAAACAAAAATTATTTTGATTTGAAATGGCCAGTACTGCAGAACGGCAATTTCATAGGTAAAGACCTATTAGTAGTAATACGTAATCTGTTTGGGGGCTTGGCTGTGATGATAACTATCTCTCTCTTGTATAACGGGTTAGTTACCAGCACCCTAATTCGTAATACACGATCAATCACAATCTGAATCGTTTTGAAACAGATTGCTAATCCATTGCTTCATAAGTTCGAAAAAAAATCTGCTCAACAACGTAAATAACGCAATGAATGTTGTTGAACTGTCAAATGAAACGGATTAGTTTTAATCATTTACCGAAAATGTGTTACGCAATTAGATAGCGGGCGTGCGGGCGCTATACGAGTATTGACTTATTTAAAGAATATTTGAATTATTTGCGGCTTTCGATGGCAAAGTTAAGCAATCAACATGGTTCGATAACCTTTGAGTGTTTGTATTACGATTTGTAGTAGCCATTTTGATAAATATGGCGATGGATACCAGGAGTTCATCCACCAGTTTGGGTTCATTGACATCGATAATAAAATTAAAATAATATTTTGTAAGGTCCTTAGCGAAATGGAAAAAGAGCAGAGGGCTTAGACAAGTGACCATCGCCTCCACAGCGTTTCGTATTTCTACAACGACTTTCAAAGCATTTCGATAGCTTATGTCAGTCCTATACATTTTTGCCTTTCCATCATCGTTATCGCTGATAGAGATAGAATGTCACTTTGTCAATGTCTATTGCCTTAGGGCAGCCTTTGCCTCAGTAGTGGGACATTACAGGCTTTTAATAATAATAATTATTATTTTGTTAAAGTTTATTAGCTCATACGCTTCTCTGGAAGGACGTCATATGAAGATGTTTGCATATCAATCAGCATTCCGTAAAGTCGTAAATATTATTGATGTGCGCTTCCCATTAACTATATATTTGCAAAAACTATGGCGTATTGAAGGCTTGAATGAAGGTGGGCGAAGGTCTGTCAAATATCAGTTCTTAAAAAGCCGCTACAAAATTATAGCAAAGCTCAAGGGATCAATCAAGTCCTATCTCTAAAACCATGTTGTGTCCACAAGGAGCTTTCGGGATCTCAGATAAATAAAATATACTAGTGCTTGTTCTGCTCCTTATGCATGGGATAATGTCAAGGCACTTCTTGACATCCCATGTAAGAGAAACATACTATTTTCGCCCAAATACATCGGCCTCCCACAAACAGCTACAAAAAACCGCCATATTGCCTCGGCCACGGTCCCTATCTCTTACATTGACAAATTTTCCCTAATCATCATCAACCTTTACTTTCCACCTCTCTACCATTCATCATTAGGGTTTTATGTGACAAGTTATATGAATGCCTAACTTCCGTGTATGTCGTAGTCGTCAGTGGGTCGCGCCGTGTCATAATGTCATCACTACACGCCGCGCCTCGCGCACTCTCTCTTTCATAAGGTCACGGGAGTTTCATTTTCCTTCATGCTTTAAAGCTTATAGCAATAATTATTAACGTTTTAATGACGTGATTAGTTGATTGTACAGCTCATTTTTATTCACAAAACGTAATGCTCTGAGGACAAGACTTTAGGAAGTTTTGGACTGTCAAAAAATTTAAGAGACAGGCCCATAAATATCTGCCAGGGTTGCGGGAAAGTCCGAAAGGGTTACCGGGACCCTTGGCAACAGGAAACTGAAGGAACACGGGTGGGTTTTAGTGAGTAAAAGTCTAACACGCCCTCCCGCTCCGCCCAGAGCGAAGTCACTTAATGACTTCCAAAACTCAAAAAAAAAAAGACCCACAAGCATGGTTCCTAGTGTTTTCCACCAAGAGGAAACTTTGCAAAAAAACTACGTAGACTCGCAACATCCTGCTGTTGTTGATTGCTCACCAACACCATAGGACCTTCACAAAGATTTATCTATCCTGCCTATATTTTGTCCGTTACCAATTCACTAGTTAGCGAGTTTCTGACTTTAAAATTTTTTTGCACATGGGCCGCGCTTTAGTTTGGTACAAAAATGGACGTGGCCTTTTAATAATTTTTATTTATTGTTTTTTTATTTTTATTGTCTTTGGGTGGCTCACAGCCTATCATCACAGAGGTAAGAATGAGGTAATTCACGACAAGCCATTTACAAGCTTCCCTAGTTAGCAATCGATTTTCATAATGACCCTGTATTGGAGTAATAACTTTAATGGACAGCAGTACGATCGATGTTCCCTCGAGACAGATAAATGCGAGACTTATTGCTCTCAGAAGCCGTCAACCGTCATACATATAGCAAGTTTTTGAAAGGACCGTACAATGGTAGCATGAGTCATACGATAATGACGCACTTAACCATCGCCCATTTTGTAATTCTCTGTATTCACATAAATTTTGTTAGAAATAGGTAATGGCCGCAAAAGCCGCACGATGCGTGATTTCTTTGAGAAAATGTCGTATTGTTCGGTACAGGGAAAATATACATGTTTTTCTGTATAAAAAGGTACCTATGTTACTTATATAGCGTTAATGGCTAGAGCCATTACGCTACAGCTTAAGGAAGGTGAAGTCATCAGTCATCATTCTTTGCCCATAACCCAATTTATTTGGAGTCGGGGCAACATCATTATCTTTTTCTGCCAGCCTTCTTTATTTGTCGTCACCCCCTTTCTAGGCATATCATTATATACTATACATTGATTAGGTACTTACATGTAAGTACCTTTCTACCAAAAGTGATGGAAAGCCAGAAAAAAATAATCAATAATTCAGAATAGACTTAAACATCCAAACTGAAATTGTCTCTACTGTGTCACTTATCTTCGGTAGATTACGCCATAAACAGAACAGGTGATTTGTGATTGCATAATGATTGAATGGTAGATATGGGTAAAGTAAGGTTTATCGTGGTTATTTCAGGCCAGGCCCCACTGAGACTACTGAAAAATGAATCTTATGACAATTTCATATATTCCAAAATTAAATACACATACACGCAAGCTCGAGCATGGTCGAGTATCAATTTGGACTCTCAACATGTATTTAATTTTGCAATGTATGTAATTGTCATAAGATTCATTTTTCAGTAGTCTCAGAAAATGCTCTGCTCTGCTCTTGGTATGCGCTGACGCTTAGGCTTTAAATGTAATAAATTCTTCATGGCTTTTGGTGAGGTGAAAAGTTAAAGACAAACGAAGGACCAGTTTTATACAAGTTTGTATAGGAGAGAGTATTTATTCTGTGGCTAAAATAAAACGGTGTCGCTTTGAACTCGAAACCAAAGGTTGTTCTTTGTAAGTAGCTCGCGAAACCAGACATTTACGATGAATCATCTTTAGTTATACTGTGGTAGGTGTAACAAAAAACTGTTATTGTCACTAAAACGTGGCAGCTCTTTGCCTGCATTGCACCTGATGGTAGGTGATGATCAAGCCGAAGGTGGAAGCGAGCTTGACCCGGAATCCCCAACCACAGAGGAACTGGCTATCTTACCTTTAACCGCCGAAAAACAACAATGCTGCATTCCAATGGCATTCCATTTGGTATGCTTAAGTTAGAGGTAACAAAACTGATAAGTAGGTAGGTATCATTAATCAACTCCAGTTTTTTAAATAAAGAAAATTTTATTATGATTGATATCAAACCAATAAAAGGACAGACTATGAGTAAAGATAAAAAAAAAAACTATCGTTACCAAAAGAGGAAAAATAAAAGTAAAACATAAAGCCATAATTAAACGAAGATGGCTATAATACGACTAGAAAGCTGATAACCAGCATAAAGGCCATGAACTTTATAACAATTCAATCAAAAACCAATCCATTCATATGACACTAAACTTTTAATACAAGGTCAAGTACTAAAGCACTTGTCAGTAGAATCTGTCATCGTAGCCACCGGCGTGTGCGCAGTGTGCCAGTTAACGGTCGGCGGCCCCACCGGGACCGAACACCGGTTCTTTTGAAAGTGAAGCTGGAACTACATATAAGTATGTGGGGTATTGGAGGAAGGTGAAGAATGCCGTGGGTTTGGTACTGAAACTTTTTGGTTTTTGATCGCTAGTAGGATCCTCTTTGGACAAAATATGCAGAAGTTGAGAAAGATACCATTAAGGATGGAAAGTTCGTCTTTCTATCTGCAATTCTGGATTTCAGACTTGATATTGTGTCTACATCTCCCAAAGGTTGACTGGTAGAAAATGCCTAAAGCAAGTCCGCCTCTGTACATTTGTGTGCTTAAATAAATAAATAATATTGCCAAAGTTGTCCCGACCAAGGTTCATGTCCATTCTTTGCTCTTAGCTTCACTGATTACTTTATTAATTTATTTGGGATCTTCAACAGAGGATACACAGATACTATAGAAATCAGACAAAAGGTACTTTTATGCTCCTTCAGTTACAGCAGACCACAGCATGCAATGTATTTTAGACAAAGAACAGATATTATTAGGGTTGATTTCATCAAAGTCTTTTAACCGTGGAATAAAATTGACGTCTGACAGTTTTTATATGGAAAAACTGTCAAAAATTCATAATTTATTCGCAGAATACGACTTATACTAGGTATAAAAGTTTAGTGAAATTCGCCCTTAGACGAGGCCAAAGATGCATGTACACCTGTTTCCTCATAACTCCTAAACTCCTCGTCATTTTTTTTTGCAGCTGCGTTTACTGTAGATTCAAATACAAAAACAATGACCGGAAAGCGAAAAGCGACTTTACTCCCGTATTGAACATAACTACAGATCGAGAAAAACAAAACACTGAAACACAGTGACATAATCAATGAAATGCACATCCGCAGCGATACAACCTTGAACTTGAAACTCTTTAGGCAATGCAACAAAAATAGTGGGCTATTTTTAAATATTCTCAATCAGAGACCACTCTTGGCACAGAGCGCATAAGTTCATGACGACACAACCAGACGCGATACGAGTAATAGTCGTGATTATAATGATATACGATGGTGTTGAATCTACAGGGTTATGGGTTATATGTCGGGAATCCATTAAGGGGATGTAGGAGAGGTCATTTTCAATCAAATAACCCCTTTGACTCCTATGCAAATGTGACAAATTTTCGAGTAATTTGGCATTTTATATTTTTATTTCATATATTTTAAAATTTACTCGAAAATGGTTGACAATGGCATAGGGGTTCATCATCTATCGTTTTTTTGGTCTGATGAAATCTAAGTATCTAAAATATTTATTTAATTTTGATGAAAAATGTTGAGAAGCTTGTTATGAAGTTACTAACTTTCGAACTACTTTCGAAATTATACACCGGGATAAAAAGTATTATATGTCCTAACCCAGGTCATGGTCTCCCCCATGGGGATGTGCCAAATTTCATCCAAATCTGTTCAGCCATTTTACCGTAAAAGCGTAACAAACAAACAAACTCACTTTCGCATAATTAGTATTAGTTATGATTCTGATGAATGTAGAACAATATAAAGGTGTATTTGTTTCGCAGTGGGTCAAACACTAAAATCTTGTTCTTATATGCAACATTCATGATATAGTTTCTAAGAATTCAATAGTCCAGTCATTGCGGAATTTTAAATAGCTCCACAGTAAAACCACATTACTGTTTGGAGTGCAAATACGAATATTGATGAGCATGTTTTGCATACTTAAAACTATTTCAGACTAATGATAAATCTATGCTTATGGGGCTGTATTGAAGTATAGTATGTTTTAGGAATGAATAACTGGCTAGTACGATTGATTGATGAAATCCGCTCAAAGTCTGCATTTTGCTACTTTACCAAAAAGTATATGCAACCATGTTCAAGTTGCATAAATCTATAACCAATATATCAAAAGAATATAGAGAAAACCAGGCAATGAGAAATTCAGGGAAGCCAAGGAGGAAATACTCAAGACTGGTCTTCTTAGTTTCTTCTATGCTTATCTGAGCATAGAAGAAACTGAACGCGATATGCACATCTAAAACTCGCTCAAGAGCTGTCAAATGTCAATATTTCACAGAAAATATTGACACTCACAGCCCTTAACGTAGTTTATGTACTGATCAGGTTCAGTTTCATTGGTGAAATCCACCCGAAAAAATATATTCTATTATAATATCTTCTGCGCCAAAGGCAGGAGATTGGTCGCCATGGCCGAAATTCGGTCTGGAGGACTATCTTATAATATGAGTAATCATGTTCTCGAAAACGTCTTTAACAATTTCAATGAAAGTTGCAATTTATTACGGGGGCGATAAATAAATAAATCCAGATAGGTCTCATAACGGGCAAAATTTGTTTTTTCTATTTTCACAGGCTTGGGAATGTAATCCATTTGGGGCCACAGCATTTTGAGAATGTGATACTCGGTCGACCAGGTACTATTATGGGAACAAGACAAGAACAGAAGAAGACTTCTAAATTCAATTACCTCCACATTCTTTTCAAAAGTATCTCGGAAACGGTTTCTGAAAGTGCCATAGCATTTTGCAAATTCTAAAATCCAGTATTAAAGCTCGCTTTTGCATTGACGTAGCACATCTGGGAAAAATTAAGTAAATAAATCTCCATGTGTCTGTGTTCACGGGAATGCGGATTGCCGAGGGATTAATTTTAGACCTAATTAATGATTATCGATCGGTATTTAAGTATTGTTGGGTATTGAGAAAACGGCGGAATTTTTAAATCTTTATCTAATTGCGTAACTTATTTTCGTAACCGATTATGACTAATCTGCCTCATTTGGACAGTTCAACAATATTCATTATTATTTACGTTTTTTATCCGTTTTTTTTCGAACTTAGGAAGCAATGGATTATTCATTTGTTTCAAACCGATTGAGATTATGATTGTTCGTGTTCGTGTTCTGTAAATATACTACGACGTATTAATGCCACCATTTTTCTAGTGTTAGTGAGAGACGGAGCTATACAAGGCCGCTAGCACCATCCTTTTTTCGCAGTGGAATAATGATGGCATTAATACTTCATAATCAGCCCCCCCGTCTTTGAAAACGATGTTTCGTGGAATATTGAAAACGTCAGTAATGGAAGCGGAATATAATTTTCGAACCAACATCTGTAAAAATATTTGTTCCTCGTAGCTTTCTTCATAAGTTCTGGATTTTTTAACTTGCATGTTTTCAAGTTAAGGCTGCTAGCTTTTGTTCGATTTTTATTATATTACGGAAGTATTCTATCGGAAGTTTATTAGAGTGCGTAGGAGAAGAAAATATTAAAATGGGACATTTCAATTTCTAGCGCCCATAGACCGCCATAATGTTTACAAGTAAGTAAGAAAAAACATTACCCTCCGTCTGGGGCAGTCGGGTAATTAGTTGGCTTAGGTATGCATTGTTATCTCTCTGTTTTCATAGTCTTGAGGTGTGTGTTGTTCATACGCCAATAAACTGATTTTTCTTTCCTTTTTATTTAAAATATTTCTTGCAGAAGTTCCCGAAGAACTTTTCCACAGAAAATAAATAAAAATCTTACCGTTTTATAAATTTCAAAGCTAGTGAACTGCGTGGCTGCGTACGGGAATATCCTAACCATCTGAGCTCCATTACCCTTATACAGGGCTATTAGGGACTCATTCTTGACTATGGCGGTTAGCCCGCCGATGACTCCGTGGTTCTTATAGTGTGTCGACTGCGCTTGGAGCAGGATCTTCATCCGATCTAATGGGGCCACTGTGGTTTTGGCGCACATGCCTGCCACACCTAGAAAGAGAAAATGGTATGTAAACGTCTTTAAGAATTTCGCTGAATATAGTTATACTAGCTTAGCTTCCGCCCGCGACTTCGCCAGCGTGGTATGTCGATAAAAAAAGTAGCCCATGTCCTTTCTCAGGCTGTAGACTATCTGTGTACCAAATTTCATGTAAATCGGTTCAGGAGTTTTGGCGTGAAAGCGCGACAGACAGACAGACAGAGTAACTTTCGCATTTACTTAATCCTTACTTCCTTACTAATATTTAGTAAGGAAGTAAGGATTTATAACTGTAGTGCATCAGGAATGTTTGCCGAAACACATACTGATGGTTTTAATAACATCTTGCGAAAAAGGATTGCGTCCATGATGTGCAGAGTGCGTGGGAGCGTCAACGGCATTCTGAGGGTCATGATAAGCTATGTTGCACCATTATGGCGCATTGGGTGCATGTAGCTGGTGCATCAGGTGAGTGCAACAGATAGATGAATTGATATGATTTTGTTTTGTATTTTTGTAACTAACATACTTTTTAAATAGTGTGTGTGTGAGTAACATCGTATGGATCAAGGTCTGAAATAAAGTCTTTTTATTTTATTTTGTAGCTTACTGCTGGGTGGGAAATAACTATACTCCATTTGAAATAAGATTAGACGTTTAAATAAACCTTTTTTACAGTCCGTTCAACCGATTTTGACTTTTATTGCGTTGGTCGCATGGCAAATGGCAGCTGCAGTAGACAGTTGGTATTGTGTAGCCTTTTTTGCGTTTAATGCCATCCTTATGCCTACGGTATAGAAGTCAAAATCGGTTGAACGGACTGTATAAAGGTTTGTTTCAATGTCTAATCTTATTTCAAATGGGGTATAGGCTTTCTAGTTCAAATAACTCATAGGCTCATAGGCAAGCGAAAAAGGTTATGCAGCTGATGAGAGCTGGGTGCGCAACATAACAACGCAAGATTGAGGGCGACTGAATTAAAGTAATTTTTTATATTGTACAGATTACAACCGGTTTATGATATTTTATAATAGACGGTCTTATCACAATAATTGTTATCGTAGCTGGGCTGAATTGAAGGTTCATCGTACCTAAGATAAAGCAAAATATAGTGTACACACGGCTACACATCAAGCTGTACATTTCCAGTTTATGTTGATCTCGCATTATATAGGTTTTCCGTACAATGCGAGGTCAGCTTATACTGGGTATGTATAGCTTGATGTGTAGCCGTGTGTACACGGTACACCAAAGAGATTATAGATGCTTATGTGGTTGTATCACAGAGCACGGATTCACCGCACTAGCAGGGTCTAAAGACTAGACGGCATCCTAATAATTCCTAACTAATATTATAAATACGAAAATAAGTTTGTTTGTTGGTTTTTTGTTTGTTACGCTTTCACGCTAAAACGGCTGAACGGATTTAGATGAAATTTTGCACATAAGTAGACCATGACCTGGAATAGGACATAAGATACTTTTTATCCCGATATTCCTACGTAATCGAGACTTACGCGGGTGAAACTGAGGTGCGCAGCTAGTTATTAATAAAAGTCGTGGCGCCGAAAGTGCGTCGAGCGCATATTTCTGTCAAAAGCCGTCAGTTTCTAGTTATTCATGTCGTAGTACGAGTAAACGGTGACAAACTCAAAGCATTTATTTCAATTAAACCATTTACAGGCACTTTTGAATTGTCAAGGAGTCGGTCAGACAGAAATATGAAGCTCGTGGAAAGTCTTGACAATGCCGTCTCCAGCGGCCTCCAGCAGCGTCCGCTCCACTGAGGCGTCGCCGTGCTCTGAAGGCGGTAGTCACATCAGCATTTCCCTAGCGATGGTTGTGCAAAAGATGACAAATGTGATGCAAGAGGATGGGCATCGGGCACGCTTCTTCCTGTGTGCTGCAGTTTTCCAAGAATGAAACATCCTACTTACTTACCTACCTACTTACTTACTTAAAAGTCGTGAAACATACATGCGACTTGGGCTTTTGTTTTGATGTGATGACACTTAATGGATAATTTTTATTTTTTATACACCATTAATCAGGGAACTTAAGAAGTCCATGTTCAAAGTGGATATTTATGATAAATCAGTAGGTACAAAGAACTAATCCTTACTAATATTATAAATGCGAAAGTAACTCTGTCTATCTGTCGGTCTGTCTGTCTGTCTGTCTGTCTGTCTGTCTGTCTGTCGCGCTTTCACGCCAAAACTACTGAACCGATTTAAATGAAATTTGGTACACAGATAGTCTAAAGCCTGAGAAAGGACATAGGCTACTTTTTATCGACGTAATACGCGAGCGAAGCCGTGGGCGGAAGCTAGTATTTTTTATTCAGAACACTCCTAGCAATGCCATTACCAGTAAGGTAGGCCCTGCGTGAGTAGCATGAAGATCACGACACAATAAAATGCTTTGATACATTTTAGATGTATGATCATTTTGATCATGTATGATAAAATGTGGATACCTATTTGAATTTGTGTGTCAGTGTCCGTGTGTTTTTACTGTCAAATGTGTGATATGGAGCGGCTTGTGGTTCCACACGGGTCGAACGCAGGTTAAGCTACGGTTGCCGAGGTCTGTCCGTGGATGGGTGACCATCCATTACCTACTTAACGAGACTCCTCCGTGTCTCGGAAAGCACGTTAAGCTGCCAAGCTGTCATTTGTAGATCTTTGACAATCGTTACGTGTAGTCGGAAGCCCGAAAGTCAGATATCCAGTCTTGCCATGGGGTATCGTATTACCCAGTAACTGGGTAAGATTGGGTTGTGGAGGTCAGATAAGCAGTCGCTCCATGTAAAATACTGGTATGTAGCTGCATTCGGTTAGACTGGAAGCCGACCCCAACGTAGTTGGGAAAAGGCTAGGTAGATAATGATGAATGATGATAAGCATAACAGTGCTGGTTCTGTCTCTGGCCTTGACTGATAACATTGCCTGGAAGAAACTGCAGACTCTGATAAGACTGCCTAATATTATGTTTTTAAAAGACAGTTTTTTTAAATGATTTTGTGTACCTTGTAGTAATTGTAACATTAGGCTCGCCTTATTATTATAGGATTTGAATGTGACTAGTGAAATGTAGGTATTCCATGTTGTATTTTAAGTGACTGCTACACGGTTGCCATTCGCGTCCCCCACAGAGGTGTCCTTGGTTGGTGTTGTGCAATACAGGCGTAATGGTATGTTAAAAAGCTTTTACTTAACCAGCAGTGGTCTTCAAATTCTGTCAATAAAGGTATTGACAGAAATACACCAAATTATAATCAACTAGCTGTGAGTCTCGATCCCGTGGGAATATCGAGTCAAAGTCAAATAATTTCAAAGTCAAATACTTTATTTCAAGTAGGCACATTAAAGGCACTTTTGAACTTCTAAAACAAACAAATAGAACTGATTCTAGTTGCACCTTCCAAAAGCTGGTTTTCGTATGGAGAAGAATGGGCAAGAAACTCCACAAGATATTCGAGATATAAAGTATTCTATGTCCTAATCCAGGTCATCGTCTACCTATGTGCCAAATTTCATCCAAATCTGTTCAGCCGTTTTAACGTGATAGTGTAACAAACAATCTCACTTTCATCATCTACCTAGCCTTTTCTCAACTATGTTGGGGTCGGCTTCCAGTCTAACCGGATGCAGCTGAATACCAGTATTTTACATGGAGCGACTGCCTATCTGACCTCCACAACCCAGTAACTGGGTAATACGATACCCCTTGTATAGACTGGTTGTCAGACTTTCGTGCTTCTGATGACTCGTAACGACTGTCAAAGATCCACAAATGACAGTCGGGACCAACGGCTTAACGTCAAACGTAAACAATCTCACTTTCGCATTTATAATATTAGTTAGGATTAAATAATTGAATGGCATGAAAAACACTTGGTAAGTTAATACTTATTTCTATCTATGACTGTTCTATTTTAAATGTCGAGATTTGATTTGCAATATTGAATGTTGAGTTGAGTACCCAGACAGTCTGAGATACAAGATTACATATTATGTTAAATTATATCTGATTAAGTTTAAAAATAGCAGTATTTTTCTGCATTATCATTTTGACTGATTATACCTACTTTGATTTTTGTTTATAAGTATTAAAGAATATTTTACAATGGCTAATTGGGTTTCATTCTCACATTGTAAATATTTTCATTATAAAATTGTATTTAGAACTATCCGAACTAAAGGTACTAAACCATAAAACGGCTATTAGTATAGAAAATACAAAAACACTAAGAAAAAAACCAAAGTGCCTGGAACATAGTGATTAATTATTATATTCAGTTCTATATGAGGTAAATCAATTAATATTCAAGCAAATAAATGATTTGAATTGAAAAATATTTGGAAAGTAGTTACATAAATGTTCAAATTAAAAGTTTTGTCATAAATTTTGATTATGTTGATAAGAAACATATAGAGTGGTTATTTTTTTAACACAATTATAAAAAATAACATGATTTGCTTTACTCATGCATTACAAAGCACTAAATACTCTTTGTACAAAGTTCAAAATATTGTGACCTCTTTACCTACTTGTTGAACTTTCTTTGCCATAGCGTAGTATTATAATATCTGTGGCCATAGTGTCTGGTCTGTTTACCACTTTCAAACATCAAGAACTAATAATAAAACTGATAAATGCTTACCTCCAGCCAACAAGTTCTTGAGTATAAAATCAAGATCATTTTTCTGCTCCACGGTTAAAGCCATATTAACTTCAATTCACAATAAATAAATTTACAGAAACAAAGTAGGATTATCCCTGTTTTCATTGGCCCCTCACATTTGTACGCAAATATTCGATAGAAAATCACCAGTTAACACCATGGCACGCTTTAGAAACTGTCCGATTAATTTATTCAAACAAAGTACGAATGGACAGTGGACATTTCTTGATGATTGTTCACGCTACATTTACGCCGACTTTCACCACCGATTATTAGCGCAACTAAAACTTTTTATTCACAACACACATTAGCCGCCTGCCGAGTCAGCGGCCGAGTGAGTGAGCGCCACGCTTGTGACGCTTGACGGGACGAACCTGACTCCAATTTGATTGAATGTTCAAAACTCGTCCGTATTTACAATATCATTACTGCTTGTCGGCTGAATGTATCTGGCAGTCAGCTGTTGATGCGCTTTTTCAAACACCAGTAATGTTTGTTTTTTCCTTAAAATGTACCTACTACGGAATATATTTTTATGATGTTTCATTCATAAATGCAGATGAAAGTAAGGAAAAGCGGCTGAAGTGCTTAGGAAATCAACAATATTTTCATTTCTTTGGTTTCACAGCCTTGAAAAATGGGAAACACTATTTTCTATTTTATTTCTCCGCAATGACAACATTGACAACTTTACAAGTGTCACTGTCACAATGACAGTTTGCTGCTCGTTTACGAATAGTGCTTTCCAAAGATTATTTGTTTATATATATTTTTAAGAAAAAATAAATAGAATAATAAAATAATATTGTCTTTTAACGCCAACCTACCTTGTAAGCGTTATATACATACATGAGTAAACTTGTAATTTGTCGTTTAAAGATTTTATTAACCGACTTCAAAAAAAGGAGGAGGTTATCAATTCGTCTGTATTTGAAACAGACCTATTGTATGTAGCGGCGTAGCGTATTCGTATTGATCCTACAACAGTAGAACCAACATTATGGCATAGGAACTATTTGATGAAACGCACTGTAGTATTTTTTTCTGTTATAGCGCCTGCCTGAAACATGCTAGCATTCTTTGGTTCTTGTGCTTTCAATGTGTAGGGTAAGGCGCATGCACGGTAAATCGTACCGTGATGTAGGTCCGTGGCTGAGCCGTATTGATGTAGATAGCAGGATTCCTGCCGCAGAAGCTATGTTTTACAGCTTACGTGTTGCAGCGCTCAAAATTCTTTTACTAATGGGAAGCTACAGTATTGCCGAGTGATAGGATTTTATGTTACAACTTGAACTAGGTAGATATTTCACGAATGAATTGAATTTTTGAATTCATTTTTTGAATGTTATTTTTTTAATGCAATGTTCCTGTAAAGTATAAACTATGACTCAACTTATCTTGAGATATCGGCGCGTCGTTCACCTATCTACCTTGTACAACCTACCTTAACTAAACAAGCCACTATAGTTTCAAACTGACTTTTTCTAATCTAACAAACAACTTTGCGCAGTTCCCCTGAGTTTCAAAGAAAAGTTTCTATCGATTTCGGCTTGAAGGTCACCTTGAAGCTTTTAGTGGCGCGAAAGCTCAAATAGGACGCGTGTGTGTGACGCGAGACGACGCCCCCAAAACGTTTGGTACCTACATGGCGCTTAGCACGTTCCTCCTCATTGATATATAACGTAAACGTTGCACCAGCATTACTGATCATTTCGCCATGATACGAACGCGTTGCGTTGCGTAGAGGACGCGCAGTGGTTTGCTGAACAGTGACACAAGCGCGCGTTGTTTTGAGTGGATCATTTTGTTTTGAAGGAGTTTTCTGTTCCCGCGTGTTTAGTAAAAGTGTACCTAATCATTTTAATTTGGTAGAATAAGACTGAAATAATTATGGAGGTTCCAGTAAAAGAAAGTGTTTTGTGGCGTAAGTACCTACTTATTTATTTTATTTTATTTTGTGAGCGCGTAAAGTTACTTATATATTTTTTTACGGGTTAAGTAAAATGAATTATCAATGAAAATACCTATAAAACGAGTCAACTATAGTTAATTTATATTACTTAATTACTTACATAACTACATTTAATTCATTATTTTTTATTTTTTTTATTGAGCAACTTCTAACAGAGTAAACGTTTGCATTGATTCTTTGGAAACGTCCCGTCTGCTCGACCCGTCCTTGAAATTGGAAAGGTCACAGGATGATGCCCGCGTCTATGATTTTGGTGGGGTCGTTAACCTTCATCCCATCCTTATGCTGCTATGACCCTAAAATGCATCTTATAATATAATGCCAACTTAGGCGACCAATAAGATAATGCTAATGAGCCTATCAGATGAATAATAATTTGCCACCTAAAGTATTTTTCAACACACTTGCTCGTAAAGTGGCTCTTATTGAACCGCTTTTAGATTCATAATGCAGTGTATTATGGAAGCGTGATTTTTACTTTACATTACCGCACTAGTGCGGTAATGTAAAGTACCACCTCTGAAGTACCACCTCTGAAGCATGACATAGCAGACAAAAAAAGAATCATCAAAATCGATTCATAATTTGGCGGATAAATCGCGTGCCATACACACAAAAAAAAAAAAACTTACAGACGAATTGAGAACCTCCTCCTTTTTGAACACCGACCAAGCTGTAAGTACCTAGATAAAAACACGGGGGTATCCGTTTGGATACCCCCGTATTTTTTCATATTCCATAAGGCCGTCAAGGGATGCACCCAAAATTGGCTACTTACGAAAAACGTAAATTTTTTCACCGCAATCCAGTGCGCGGAGTCGGACCCGTCACTGCGTTCGAGTTATAGGTACCGTACGGCAGAAATAACGCACCATATTTCACCGCACCGCAGTGCGTGCTAGCCCTAAATTGAAAACACAGGAAAAGGAAGACGCGCGAGATTAACAATTTTTTTTTTTTTAGTCTTATGGTTGGAACCTAGTCTGTTATTAAATAATTTATTACTTAGCTGTTAATTGAAAAAAGGTACCTAGAAAGCTATAAACCTATAATTTCTTACTTAGCATCATAACTAAACTGCCTAGACTTCTGTCTAATTCAAACCGCGTAAATAGTACATTACATGGGACTTAAAAACATAACTGAATAAATGTGGGTGTACTGTAGGAACACCGCTGCCCAACCCTTCTGGGAAACAAGGCGTGATGTTACTTGTGTAATTACCTAGTACATTCTGTCTAGGCTAGGTCCAACAGCCAGCATAATCTAGGTATTTTCGAATGCCTATTGGGATATCCTGTCGAAGTTTCACAAAACATTGCGGACTCATTAGGCTAGACTGGAAATGGAACACAAAAATACATAAAACCTAAAGTAGTACCTACCTAACATTGCGGACTCATTAGGCTAGACTGGAAATGAAACACAAAAATACATAAAACCTAAAGTAGTACCTACCTAACATTGCGGACTCATTAGGCTAGACTGGAAATGAAACACAAAAATACATAAAACCTAAAGTAGTACCTACCTAACATTGCGGACTCATTAGGCTAGACTGGAAAAGAAACACAAAAATACATAAAACCTAAAGTAGTACCTACCTACCTAGTTATGCACAATAGTAGTAGGCTGGTTTGTACCTTACCCTTTATAATAACGTATCCTACTTTATTTTTGGTGATTATACTTTATTATACAAATAAAGTATATGAAAATACTTTATTTCCAACCATTACTGTAAAGCGTAGAACAAAACACTCATTATAGGTAACTACTTAACAATTTAACGGTACACGTCGACATTCTGACATTTGTCATTGATACTATCGACGAAATTAATAATAATTTTGTTTATTTATAAGAAGGGACACGTTTACAATAAATACAATAACAGTTTAAAATAGAGCACAGTTGCATATTTGCCTGAACTAGGTTGAACCTGTGCTTCAGGCTAGAAAGTGCATAGATACTTATTTTAATAAATTAACAATGAGTACAAAATTAAAAAACTAAAGCAAGAACTTAGGTACATAAAAACAAAGAGGCACGTTAGCGGTTCTATTTGCAGACAACAAGTAGATCTTCCGTTTGTGCATAATCTAGGGTTAGTAAATAATTAAGTATATTTTTTTTACAGCTAAAGTAATTTAATTTATAGATACTAAGTATTCTATTTAATCTATTATACAAAAAGGGTCCTAAAAATGTAAAAAATCTTTCTACAAAGACATGTTTTGAGGTTGCATTAGATGTGCACACTATATCATTCCGTCTTTTGTTAGTATTGTCAGCAGTAAACTTGAGCATGGTGTGCTGTTTTAATACTAAGTGCATAATGAAAAGCTGGCGAACCGTCAGTACGTTACAGGATCTATATAGCTGATCTGTGGGAAAGAAGAAGGGATGGAAGTTTGCTATCTTTAAAATTGCTCTCTGAGATCTTTCAAGAGGAAGTAAATTAGTTTTGGGTGCGCCACCCCAAGAAGTGATACAGTATTGAATTATTGATTGACATAGGGTCAAATAAACTTGTGTGATTAATTTTGAATCAGCAAATGATCGTAATTTTTTAAAAACATATAATAGTTTGCGCACTCTTTTAACTAAACTTTCGATATGTTTTCTAAAAGAGAGTGTTTCGTCTATTATTACCCCGAGATATTTTAAGTTGCTTGTTTTGAGGATAACAGGACAATTACACATGTTGACTGTACGGTTTTTACATTCATGGGCATATAGGTGAGGGTTAGTAATGTTAACTTGAGGCTTGCGCATGGAGAAGTGAATATATTTTGTCTTGTCAGCATTTAATGTTAGTAAATTGCATTGAAGCCAATTAGTCACAGTATTAAAACCTAGTTGAGCGATTTCAAACAGTTCGCTACTGGTTTTAGCGCTAAATATTAACGCCGTGTCGTCGGCATAAGATATAATTTTGCCGTCTTTTATATTAAGACCACACAAGTCGTTAATATAGATCAGGAATAGCGTAGGGCCCAGAATACTCCCTTGAGGAACACCAAAACCAGTATTTTTCTGTTCATCACTCGTAATATTATCAATTTTAACACATTGGTACCGGCCGTCTAAATAGTCAGCAAATAGTTTCAGCGGCGTTCCCCTAATTCCTAAGATCTCTAACTTGTTTAGCAGACCAGAAACAGACACCGTGTCGAAGGCCTTGGCTAAATCAAGGAAGATTCCCAAAGTCTGGTTTCCTTTGCCGAGTTCTTGTGAAATATAATCAGTCAGGTTATGCACCGCATCGGCTGTCGATAGTTTAGCTCTAAAACCAAATTGTGCCGGGGATAGAAAGTTGTTTTTTTCTAGGTAGTTAACTAGCCTACTGTTTATAATTTTCTCTAGTATTTTTGATATTGAGGGGAGTAAGGATATTGGCCTATAATTATTAACTAAATCTTTGCTTCCAGATTTAAAGATAGGGATTACAACTGCCTTTTTGAGACAACAAGGGAAAATTCCTTCGGCAAGACACATTCGAAAAATATGCGTTAAGGGAGGTACCAAAATACTCTTAAATAGTTTAAGGATCTTATTGCTTATATTATCCCATCCAACAGCACAGTCATCTTTTAGCCGAGAAATTATTCGAGTTATTTCATCTTCATCAGTGTCTATCATAGCAAAAGATTTTGGGTTACAGCTATTACTTGATTTTTGGAAAGGCAGTTGGTCACTATGTTTCGGGATCTGTTCGGCAAGAGTTTTTCCAACATTTACAAAATAGTTATTAACATTGTTAGCTGACAATAATGGTGAAGGATTAGTAAGCAGTAAACTCGAATTTGATTCACGCTGTTTAGACATATTGGTGACATTTTTAATATGTTTCCAAAGTTGCTTGCTATTGTTACCTGCTCTATTTAGTTCATTTTTATCGTAGCTATTCTTTAAATTCTTTAGGAGATTATTGCAGAAATTCCTGTATTTTTTATAGGTGGTTTGAATTATTAGATTATCAGGGTACCTCTTTGATCTTTGATGAAGTTTATCTCTGTGTCTTATACATCGGATTAACCCAGGAGTAATCCAAGGTTTAATATTATAGAGTTTCTTATTTACCGTAGAAACTGTCGTGTTACGTAATATCGCTTGTTGGACATGTTTTATTAAGTACGATAAAGCCAAATTAGCGTCAGCGGTATTGTAAACTGGGCTAAAATCAAGGTTAATTTAATTAATTTCACTTTTACCGACGAAATTTCATTCACTGAAAGAGTTTTTTCAGTGATAAATCTAAAGGTGGCGAGAAGAAAGAACTATAGCGTCAATCAATTTAATTTTAAAAACGATTTTTTTATTCATTTTTTAAATTTTGATTGTCAAACAAGCTTTGAAACATTTAAAGATAGCAAAAAATTTTTTGCATGTGCTAAAAGCACACAAAAATACGTTTTTAAGGCAATAAAAACATAAAATTTGAAAAATTTTTTTTTTTCTTCCAAATACTTTATTTTTTCCTATTCAAACCATTTTATACCTACGTTTTTTTTTGCAAATAAAGTTGGCAACCCTATTTGTACCCTAATTGCGTAGGTAACACTTTCAATCGTAATCCGAGGGTTTTGTTTTTGAAGGAAATTCCTAATCCATTGCTACATAGGTTTGAAAAAATCACCTGCTCAACAACGTAAATAATAAGTAACACAATGCGTGGCTGAACCACATGACTAAATAGGGAGCTTTTTATGGCATGTGGCTGAACTGTCAAAATTAATGTCAAATGAATTGCGATCAATTGTCACTCTATGTGTGATAGGTACCTACGCAAATATCCCGCAGATCTTTTGAATGCATTGGATTGGAAGTTATATTTTGGGGACTACAAAAACGTGAAAACTGTAGGTCCTATCAAAATTTAAACTTATTTAATTTAGAACGTATCCCATTGTTGGTAATGATTTCTAAAAGGAATTTGCCTGCTCTAAATCTAAACGAACCAAACCGTTGGAACTATTAGGTAAGTAGGTATTTAGATAATTTTCCTTGTTTATGTACAGTCACGAGCATTAATATGTATACAGTTAGCAACTTTTAAAAGTGATTTTTTCCTACTGTATTGGTTGTAACTTTATGATATAACGAACATAGTATTATTGAACCCCTATTATTATGAAATAGGTATAATCTCAAAATTACAATCGTTATTCCACGAGAAAAACGTTATTTAATTTTTCTGGGCGTATACATATTTTTGCTCGTGACTGTACCTACTTACCTACATTTATCAATTAGACCACAGTTTGGTTTGTCATAAGTCATAAACCTCCAACTGTCATTAACGAGACACAATAGAATTTTAATTGTTATCGGCCACTAGGAGGCCAATCGACAGTTGAGCAGATAACTTATAATGAGTTATTTTCCTTTTTTTTTTTAAACTATGAAGATATTTATTTGAATAAGAATATAACATTATATTTTATGGAATTAATAATTAACAAAAAAAAACTAAAACTAAAACGACTTACTAATAGATATAAAAACAAAGGGACCCAAAGGCGTCGAAGTATTCGTCCGCATCGCTGTCATCCGCAAACGTGCCCAGATGACTGGCAGCATTGCCACGTTGAATGGCAATGCTAATTCTTTGGCCAAAGAACAAGCCAGCCCTCTGGTCACGTGAAGTATCGACCAGTCGGTGACAAATTTCCTTAAAAAGGAGACGCGCACTCGGGCCCCATGACCCAAGCGTTTCGACCCCAAACGGCTCAAAACTGTAGTTGCCCACAAGGTTACAGTATTTGCGCCGCTTGAGGGTCTCAGCAGCCGCGGCAGCGGCGCCAGCACAGCCCGCCGTGCTAGGAACATGGGATGGCGCAAGGGTGTCGACACACATTGCGTCCCACACCAGAGGCCTACCCACCTTCCAAGGCAGCAACGTCATGCCATCTGGTCTCTTCTCATCGTCACGTACCAAGCCGTTTGGTTCTAATACCGTTGGTACGCCGGCGGTGACAAGGGCTCGACGAATAATATCGTTGATGCTGGCGTGCCGTGCTATGCGGCCTGCACTCCTGTAGCAGGACAGGCCATGGTGCCCGAGACTGTCGACAGCTTCGCCGCAGTGACACCGATGCGGAACAACACAAGGTGCGCCTAAGCGGAGACATGTAGCGAGCCGAAACGATGAGTCATCCATCATAGTACCTATGGTGGATTCCTTTTAATTTCGATTGGATCCTCTATTGTCTGAGGTAATAGAATCTATATAGAAACTGATGTAATCAATATCGCTCATCGGTCCACAGACGTCCAAACTTTGTAACGGAACATCGCCTCCGCCTAGTGGAACTTCCGCAAGATCGTATCTATCTACCTACTTCCGCATCCAAGTCGTCCTATAAAGAAAATCATCATCATCTCTGTTCACGCGTTTTCTAGCTATCGCACGCGTATAGTCAATATGTACTAAATAATAGTCATTTACAAACTGTGACACATTTTCCATTTTCCTCGAACATAAAAGGTTATTTGTATTTGATGCACACGTGGTATGTATGATGAAATTTAAAAATAGGTAGGTACATTAAATGCACACAATTTATGATTACTTATTTTTATTTACGTATACAAAAAAAATCAGCTGTTTAATACATTTTGTCGATTTAAGTGAACACAAATGTATGGAACAGCTGATTTTTTTTCGCGATTTCAAGTTTGGTCCCATAGAAAAAGTTGTTCAAAATGATGAATATATATAATGACCCCTTTTCGGGTTTAGCATAAATAAAAAATAATGTTGTATAACTACACATACGTGTATTTTAGTTTAAAAAATTAAAAGAGTTCTTAATTAGGAACTTACGCAATTATTGAATTTAAAAAAAAAGTAGGTATGCCTAGTAAAAATATAAATCAATTATATTTCCTTAAGTATTTATAATGTTGTGCAATGAGGAGCTCGTGGCTAAGTCAGCCGCTCGGGTCGATACATCAGGTTAAGCTACGCTTGCCGGGGTTGGTCCGTGGATGGGTGACCATTTTCACATATCGAGACTCCTCCGTGCCTCGGAAAGCACGTTAAGCCGTTGGTCCCGGCTGTCATTTGTGGATCTTTGACAGTCGTTACAAAGCACGAAGCACGAATGTCTGACAATCAGTCTAACCAAGAGGTATCGTATTACCCAGTTACTGGGTTGTGGAGGTCAGATAGGCAGTCGCTCCATGTAAAATACTGGTACTCAGCTGCATCCGGTTAGACTGGAAGCCGACCCCAACATAGTTGGGAAAAGGCTAGGCAAATGATGAAGTATTTATAATGTTACCTACATTATAGAGAAAAATACTACGAACGCAGCGGCATCGGAAGGAAGCCGAGAGGATAAATCCTGATTTTCAGTCATTTCTGACTCTACTTTTAGTGAAGAAAGTTAGCCAGGTAAACCCAATTTAGGTGGTCAGTGATCAATCAGTGATGTGATTTACGAATGTTATCTTAATAATTATGTGTCGTTAATGGATAAGTCTGAATATATGTCATAAACTTATAATGACCGCACCATAGACCACCCAAATGACTTCTACGAAGTGGAAGACAAAGGTACTCACTCATTTTGCCATTTACATAATCTAACATCCCGAAGGGTTAGGCAGAGGTGTACTTATTGTACCTTCATTCACATTTTCACCCGCTTGGGGGCGGCCCAATGACTATATAGCCTCTAATACTCTTTGGGGCGGCCCTATTGCCATCATCCGGGCAAAGATCCAGACTCCGGGCTGCCACTGAGAAATTCCTGTTGGAAAAACCCAATAACACTTTGCCTGACCTGGGAATCGAACCCAGGACCTCAAGCTCAGCAGTAGCACTGCGACTATTTGACCAAGAAGCAGTCGCAGGCAGTCAGTTTCCATGTAGGTAATATGGGAGAGTCACATTGGAAATCCATACTCCGGGCTGCAACTGAGCAATTCCCGATTAGTGGCAGATCGGTCGATCGGTTTTTGGTATCTGCGCGCGTAGCATGACTACTGACCACTGTAGAAACGGGTTTTGTCGACGGAAGAATAGACAAAATGACAGATAGTGATTGTTTATCTGTCATTTTGTTTATTCTTCCGTCGACAAAATCCGTTTCTACAGTGGCCGTGGCAATGCCATGCTGCGCGTGCTGCTACAATTACAATTTACAATGGCCAGCTACCTACTTACTTATGATCTTCTGATGCGAAATACCGGCTATAAATCCATGGCTAGAACAAGAAGGACAGTTTAATGAAGTAAACTAGAAACCAAGACGTTTAGAACAAATACGCTAATGAATGACTAATGAGTCAGAGTTTACTGACGGTTTGCGATAGACATCGAAGTTATATTTAAAAGTTGACTCATTTATTTGCACGATTAAAATACTATTATAATAACATTGTATGGATTTTACGCCGTTCTTCAATTTTTAAGAGCTGTTCACTATTGTAATGCTATTTGTGCACCTTGGTCTGTGTAGTGTTAGTCAATTTAATCACACGAAGTCCTAAGTGCATAGTATAGTGCACCACGAGAGGTAGCAGCAACAACACAGCCGATACTTTAATGGAGTAGGTAAAACTCATTGAACTATTTAACCAGCCGAACCATGTGTCAATGAACTGACGCGCTGTTAATGATTAGAATCATTTGTTTGCATATAATGTGATATTGTACCTACGAGTACCAGAGATGTTACGTGATAGAGCCTATACGCCTAGAAACTCGAATTTTTTTGCTTCTCGTCTCGTCATCTTTAGTCGCATCGACTGGGAACCGGCCGGCAAGCGACAGCGACAAAGCCGACAAATGATAAATGATTTTATTTTTTGTAGGTTTAGGTTTAGTTTAGGTGTACAGACACGTCAATACGTCCACGATTAAAGTGCGTTATTAAAGACGTATATTGACGACTGGTTTAAATAGCTCTGGTATTATTACGAGTCAATAGTGAAATAACTTTTCTGAATCTAACAGTAAAATTCAACTTGTTTTTTATGCATTGGATATAAATATTAAGTAATAAAATAACTTTTACGTTGATGGTATCCGAAACGAGCGTTGTAGCGTCATGGCTCAATAAGGATATATGCCATGCACCACACCACCACCATAATGCATTTCATCAGTAGGTATAGACCAGTATAGACATAGGTTCGAGGTGGTAATTGAGGGTACCCAAGGGCCTAGTATTAGATAATAGTAAAGGATTTATCAAAGAAATATGCCTTGTCTCTTGTCTTAATAATCAGTTCATCCATTTGTTGTCCCCCAGTGTATCTCATCAGTATTATTCATGATATCGCCTAATTAGACGATAAAGATTGCCAAAGAGAAATAAACCTAATCTAATACTTAGTATGACTCATTAGTCCATCCTAATGTTGTTTGTAAAAGATCGGTCGAGCGATTAGACCAGAGCCATTGTCACATCCTATGCAAGTTTTTATGGTGTATGAGATAACGTAGGTATACCTACTCATCATTAGCCATCATCATCACCTACGCTCTTGTCACATGTTACTTGGAGTCAGCGCAACACCCTTTCTCTTTCCATTCTCCCATGTCAACCGTCACGCTATCATTCACTCCCTTCTCCGAGTATTATGCTACGGCTACACTTCACGTAGTCGCGAACTTTTCTTCGTGCGCTCACTGTTGCTCAGCGAGTAATCGAGGGGTGTGCGAGAGAGAGCGCACGAAGAAAAGTTCGCGATAACGCGAAGTGTAGCCGTAGCATTACAGAAAACGTAGGTACAATACATTTCTAAAAAAAACATGTTACTGCTATAATTTTAGCAGGATCTAGGTTCAACAGTTCCTCTTCGCCATTCTTCGCAATTCTGTGATTATTTTCACATCTATGTGATTTCCATCACTTTTCAAGTTTTGAAAATATTGAATGAAGGCGTGCCAATAACATCCGACACAATCACTTAGAAGATAGATTCTTGGAGACTTATTGTTTGTATTTATCAATTAAAGAAGTGGCGGAAGGGCATGGCTTGTGTGTTATCGATAACTTCTATTAATTGGTTACAAATTAATAATACCATGTAACGCTTACCTAAATAAGTCTTCTTGTAAGGAGTCTGGTAAAAACTCAATACTTTTCTAATTAATTTGTCTTTGCTCTTTTTAGGTATTGTCCCAGCGCGGTACGTCCTAGCCGCCCTCGGGTCTATAGGCTTCGCCATAGTCTATGGTCTGAAGGTGAATCTCTCGGTGGCTATGGTGGGGATGCTGAACCATAGTGCGATCAAAGCTGCCCAAGAGGCTGAATATGGACCCCTTAATAAGAATGCGAGTTTGTTGGCGCCTGGCCATGAGGTGTGTGAAGGGGGGCTCGGCGATTCTACTGTAAGTAGCGATTTTGTTGCAGTTTCAAGTAGGGGTCACTTGGGGTAAGATTAACAAATCGCATTTTGACTTCGCTAAGCAAAGTTAGCATTTCTAAGGAACCTTATTTTAACAACGTAAGGTCTATATTCGGTGATTTTGGTAGCTCACAATGGGCCTCATTAGAAGGCTGAAAATCACCGAAAGGGCAATGAAGAGGGCTGAGCACAGAACCGGTCGAAGTGGCGGTGCTGGGGGGAGGCCTATGGCCAGCAGTGGGAACATTATAGGCTAATCATTTTTATATGGGATAGAGATGTAGAGAGACCAGCATTAACCAGAACAACAAACATATTAGGATTGAAAGCCTAACTCATATATTTTTTTTTAGGTAAGTACCTTGACATTTCTTTGTCCAATCTCATAATAGCTTTTTGGAATACTATTTGATTACAAAAATTTATGAGGTTATTCAGTAAAGTAACCTCATAAATCAGTAGTCCCATAAAGTTACTCAACGAATACGGCTTAAATATAGGTATAAAAAAAGTGGATACCTATAAGTAGCTATAATAGGGTAGGGCACTATAAAGTTAGAATGCCATAACCTTATATAGTTCATTCAACTCTGGGCATATAGGTGATCTGAAATCTAAAAAAAAAACTAATTTATTTAACTTTTGGCCTTTACTCAGCCTTATGGTACTGTTGGAAATGTGGCTCAATTTGAAAGAGAGTAGATATTTAAATTTCCCCGATCACATAATTTTGGGTCTCCTACTCTCCTCCGCTACAAGGAATATCATTGTCTTGATAAAAAAGTTCTCGCAATGTCATATCAAATTGACCTGGTTTTCATTAACTTGCAAATAAACATGAGTTGTTTTTAAACAGCAATTGGGGCCGATCGTAAACGAATATGATACATTTCATTTGCTATATCAATGTTTCACTTTTAAATCAACTCTTACGCAGACGTTTGCGACATCATAAATTACGAATTCCACGGACGTACAGCTTTCGCGTTAAAGATAAATTATGTAGGTACCTATTTACTGTGACATTGTTTTAATTTTGTATGAGGAAAATGCTGTAGTTTTTTTGCTTTTTTGTATGACAATAATTTGGTACAACTGTGCATTGGCTAACGATGCTTAGAGATGCTGTCCTTATAAAGTTATAGGTGATAAATACAGGGCTCGTGGCCGAATGGATGGGTGGCTGGCTATCCATTACATATCGAGACGCCTCCATGCCTCGGAAGCCGTTGGACCCGACTGTCATATTTTGTAGATCTGTGACAGTCGTTATGAAGGCCGAAAATCGAATATTCAGTCTTGCTACCCCGTAACTGGGTTGTGGAGGTCAGATAGGCAGTCACTCCTCATCATTGGGTCTCCTCACTCATCTGGTTAGACTGGAAGCTGACCTCAACATAGTTGGGAAAAGGCTAGGCAGACTGATTGAGGTGATAGTCCAAAACTAGGTTCAAACTTATGGTTCAAACTAAAAAAAGAACGACCTTGATTTGTCATAACCATTAACCATCTGGAAACTCTTCGTTGATTTCATTTTTGGATCAGTTCCAAACGTTCGAAATGATTCTGGGGAAAGAATTTTCAACAAAAACAATCTTTAACTTAATTTCATTCGATCTTTAAATTATTTTGCTTCAGTAAGTTTTATCTTGGGTACAAGTAATGTAATAGGGTTGTTTCGGGGGTTGAAGCCCTTTTCAACCCCTGACAGACAGACAGAGGACGAACGGGCATCGCTCCTCATAAAATCCTGCTTTTATAGCTCGCATCATATTAACTCTCTTTTCTGAATTACGAGAATAACTACTGAACACTCCGTAACTCAATTTTAGTCTCAAACTGTCTTTATCAGTTTAGGATGATGAACACCCCTAGTTTAAATTTTACATTGATAGCGCCGTTATGTAGTAACACTTTTGCATTACGAAAATCAAGTGTTACCACTGATGCGCTGTTGTCTGTGTACACACGGCTACACATAAAGCTATACATTTCCATATGTATATATAATGTATAGCTTGATGTGAAGCCTATTCGGGGGTATTTATAAATGTTTTCTGTTTTTATTAGGAACCGGATGGACCGTTCGTGTGGTCTTCAGAAGTTCAAGGCGTTGTCCTCAGCTGTTATTTCTGGGGCTATTTCATCTCGCAATTACCTGGTAACTCCGAAGCCTAGAATCTAGCTATAAGTATATCGCTCTAAATATTTTTATACCCGCATTGCATTTATGATGACATATTAACGACACTTCTTATAAATAGCAGCGAAGTGCTGTCGACTCTCCGATCCTGCCTGTTCCTTGGTGCTCTTCCCCAGCAACGCCCTTAACCGTGGTCCCTACCACACAGGGGGGTGCTCTTGGCGTGTAGTCGCTTAGTTTATGAGGATTTTTCCTGGCTGGAAGCCTAATTTATAAGGCATCCGCAGGATAGTCTGGTTAAGCAGCCGACAACTTCCTACGTTGAATTGCTAAGTGATAAAGGACAAAAAAATGCCGTAGAGAGTAGCTCCGATAAACGGTGTCGATATTGTGCCCAGTTTAAATGGCAGTATGTTAATAACGAGTCTCACAGTAGTCGCAATGATGTGTAACATCTGACATCTTGGCTGACAGTACCAACCTCTCGGAAAATGGGTTGGTACCTGTGACGGCAAAATCTAGCACCGCGCGCGCTCAAATCAAATATCGCACGCTTCCCCGGCTTCCTGTTACACACTTCCGTTCCTTTTCACGAAATCACACCCACAGATTGCAGGGAAGCGAGAGGAAAAAATTGCAGGAACGCGAAATGAAAGATGTTACACATCATAAATTTTTCGAAATGTAAATACCTACTCCACTCTACAGGCGTGCTGATATTCATTGATAAATGCTTTGTCCTCTATAGCTGCCCGCATAGCAGAGCTGTACTCAGCGAAATGGGTCATGTTCTTCAGTGTGTTTATCAATGTGTTGTGCACTCTGCTGACCCCGGTCATGTGTGAGCTACACTACTCTGCGGCTGTGCTCATGAGGATCGGCGAAGGCATTGGAGGGGTAAGCTGTTATAAGTATTTTAAGCTAAGCTGTTATAAGTCTTATTTACTCTTGGACATAATGCAGGTATGCTACACCTAAACTGCATGGTATATAGGGCCTAATTTATCGAGCAAACTTTAAAGTACCTACCTATGTACAATTTGGTAGGTAGGTACACACGGCTACACATCAAGCAAGCTATACATTTCCAGTATAAGCTGACCTCGCATTGTACGGAAATCCTATACAATGCGAGATCAGCATAAACTGGAAATGTATAGCTTGATGTGTTACCGTGTGTACACCCACATTTCCGCCAGTTATGTTTTAAGTCCCATTTAATAGAGTCTATTGCCATCAACCGGGCACAAATCCAGACTCTGGGCTGCTACTGAGAAATTCCTGTTGGAAAAAAACCCAATAATACTTTGCCGGACCTGGGAATCGAACCCATTCCAGGACCTCATGTGTACACTAGACCAACGAGGCTGTCAATTTAAGATAAGTAGTAAATCATAATAAAATACGTGCTCCTACATAAATAGAATCATGCGGTATTACCCGTGCATTCATCAAAGCATAACATACCTTTATTATTCCTCTTTCTATTGAGATTATTGTCCGAAACGACGTCAACTCTATTTATTGATTACAATGTGTAGGTACCCAACTACGTTGGCGACACATACGTATTTTATAGTATCAATATGTTTATGTAAACATAACATAATAATATGGAGAATGGAGACATGTTTACCATAGAAATACATGTACAAGTTGTACAACCTACAATAGAATAGACTATTAGATATTCACTTCAAAAAACAGCCAAGTGCGTAACCGCGTGGTCGTATTCAGGCTTCCGTACCACCGTACAATATTGAATAGGTACTACATTATTATATCACGAAATATTTTTTTCTAGTAGACCCCCTTTAATTTTTAACTTTATTTTATTTTTATTTCAAGAAAATTTAAAGTATACAAAGTGGAGACGATAATACAACAATAAATGAAAACACTTAAAAAAGTCATTTTTTCGAACAAATTAAATAGTAGTGATGGGCCGACTATGGGGTTTGCCGATCCCGGACTAGCTATCGTAACTAAACTATTGGATATTTTTGATTATTTTTTTGTAGGTAGACCGAGAACGTCATTAGATAAAACGGAGTTTTATTTTATGTCATATTGTCGTCTCCACCTTGTATAACTACTAGCTGCGCCTCGTGGTTTCACCCGCGTAAGTCTCGATCCCGTGAGAATATCAGGATAAAAAGTCCTATGTCCTGTTCCAGGCCAAGGTCTACCCCTGTGCCAAATTTCATCCAAATCCGTTGAGCCGTTTCCTCGGAACGGAATCCTAAAAAAGGTCGTAACATGTCTCCCTTTCTAAAGTTATATTCTTGTATCCAGGGAGTGACATTCCCCGCCATGCACACGCTGCTGTCAAAATGGGCGCCACCTTCGGAGAGAAGCTTCATGGCTGCCCTGACTTACGCGGGAACTTCCCTGGGCACCGTCATATCTATGCTGATGGCTGGCGTTCTAACTGCTAATGTTGGTAAGCCTATGACGTCGGAGAGTCGCTAGAGAAACAAATTGATAGGTACACTACTTTATTTTCCCGTGTCGAAATCACATATTCTGTCAAAGATTGACGGTTGGGATTTGAATTTAGCGGACAAGTTGACAATGGTGCCGATTCTCTTGTACACCGAACTAAACTAACTAAACTATCACTAAAATTCCTTACTTTTTACTATGAGAATCTTAGAGCTATTCTGCCAAAAAAAATCTCTAAATTTAAAAATTATTTTGACACAACTAAAATCGAATTTGACAACCGCGACTCCACTTGGTACCTACTTGTTTGCCTACCACGTGATTTTTTTTGAGCCGGAGAGGCGCGCAATGTGGCCGTCTCGACGTATGGAATTTTTCACTTTTTTGAAGAAAACAAAAAAATAAAATTACCAATATGTAGAGTATTACGGGTTTGCGGATTGCAAAGGGGGTCAAAATTTTCATTATTTTTGCGATAGGACACACCATTTTCGAGATATAAGCAAAAGAAAAAAAAAAGGTACAGTACCGTTTTGTTACTGAATTCGAGGTGTTGGTTTGAATTTTAGTTCATGACATCTAATTTTATTCCACACATTTTTAATCGTGATTAAAAATAGTCAGAGTTAGTTAAAGGATTTTAGATATAGAACAAAAATTTAGGTTAAAACGTCAAATTCAGAATAGCATTTTCACTAAATTAAAACTCAGTGCCATCTTAGTGCTGTCAAACTAAATTATAGTTAAGTTGTGTCACTTTGGTCTATTTTCAGAATGGGAAATCGTCGTTTGACAGGAATAAACTAAATTTTAGTGATTTTTAGTTTAGTTTAGAGAATTTGTGACAAGAGAATCGGCACCATTGTCGACGTCGTCGAAGTGGCGAAGTTTGGGACCTTTTGGGCCAAAGCGTCAGGTGAGTGACAGCTCACTTCACTTAAGTTTGCACGGTGAGGTGTTTACAGCAAAGGCCGGCTGAAATACTGTCAATAGAATTGCTCATCAGTGGTGACAATTTGACAATTATTGCGCCTTTGTGTGGTAGCAGTATGGGTGATTTTCGTAGCGCAAGTGTTATCTATCGATGATGTGCGGGTGACTGAACATTTTTACTTTCATCATACTTGTTATAAAAGAGGAGGTTCTATGTTCGTCTGTATGTTTTTTTGTATGTTCTTCAATATTTTTGCAATAAAAAAAAACTCTTTTTTAGTTCAAACTAGAGTATACTCCCGAGGTGGTCCCATATAAATTTTAATAGGTTAACTTTGCTTGCGTAGTTTTTGAGTTAGCTTCAATATTTTGTATTTTTTCCCACCGTATGTGTCCACGACATTCTAAGTGACTCCCGTCACTGTTAGGTAGTGGTATTCGAATTTGTGTGGGGTCGTTACCACAAATAAAAAGTGAAAAATAAAAACTCGGAAGTCGGTTGTTTTTTTTTTTGTTAAAAGTTTTTATTTATGCAAAGCTTATTAATAAATGGCCGGAGAGGATACAGGACTGGTTACCTCATAGGCCGGTCTAAATTTACTGCTGCAAGAATATTTTTTACTTACTAAACCTTCACAAATATTTTAAAAGAGCATTCATCATTTTTTTGGCAGCCCTGCAGATCAACTTCTAGGAATTTTTCACCCATAGAATCGTAGATAAATTGTTTTGGACGATGAACGGATATCCTGCATGCAACAGTTGGTTGGAGCAATCTGAGATAAAAAAAATATTTAGAACTGCCAAATGTCGATCGTCGTCAACCATAGAGATATAATATTACGTAGAGTGCGCGTATTGCACAAATCGCTTAGTGCACATCGTAGACAGGTGAGCTATAGATTAGTGTTGGGTAGGACATACAAGAGGCACTTCAAATGTCCCATACAAAATGATTGAATGTCCCAACACCTCAAAATAACATTTTGTACGGCTTCACTGTGACATAAAATGAATGAATCTCGAACTGTCAAGTGAGTGACTGTGGTGAGGAACGTCGTGTTGTTCAAACCTGTGTCTACTGTTCATGGTTTGTTGCAGGGCTTGAAATACCTTTAAAAATATGGTATCGTTACAGCCTTCTGATGCAGGTATCGTTAACTAATAAATAACGTTATATTATTTAACGTTATATCTGGCACATTTTACCGTTAAACAGACGTAACGTTAAAATCTAAGGTAACGATAATTTTATCGTTATAATTAGTTTTGTTACCGTCGCTCTCGTCCAATCGCAAAAGAATATCAGATTGCATCGACGCTAAGACTGCCGTACGACTATTTGCGCGTTTAATAGTTATTATCTTATCATTGCTATTCTGTGTTGTGCTTGTACTTGAGAATATACTTGGTTGGTTGGTCCACCGTGTTCTGTAAGCGCGTACGACTGCCGTGAGCGGTGAGAGATATGAAGACTACAAACGAAATGGCAACAGCGCCGACAGCGTGTGAGAGTGAGAGGGGCGCGCGCGCACGCCGGCCGCGGCCGCCTTTGAGACGGGCTGGCAACGTCGCATAAAATAACAAAATAATACCGATAATTTTTTACCGCTATTTTTACAATAACATTAAAAATACCGGTAATTTTTACCAACAATTTTAACGTTATTATTATGTTATGCTACTAAGTAACGCTACCAAATTGTACCGATATCGAAGTATCTCTACGGAAATACCGTTACTTAACGTTACTTTTAATGGGAATTGGTATCGTTTTCAAGCCCTGGTTTGTTGCGCGCACTCTATACTATTATTATATCTCTATGTCGTCAACCTACAAATTACTACCATAAATTTTAACTGAGCAGCAAAATCATTTCTCCTCCATTTCTCCCCCCCACAGGTTGGGAGAGCGTATTCTACGTAATGGGTGGCCTGTCCCTCATATGGTGCGTCCTGTGGGTGCTGCTGGTGCAGGACTCGCCGCAGCAGCAGCCGTTCATGACTGCCGATGAGAGAGAAATGGTTGTTACCGCGTTGGGCAACCAAGGGCAGCAAGCTAAAAAGGTGAGGAATTGATTTTAAGGCAATTAAAAACTTATTTTCATCCCACCTATTCGAAAAGGACGACTTGGTTCGCCTTTTAAGTGCACCCAAAGGTGGTGTTTTCTATAAGAAACTTTTAGAGGGCAGTAATGAGTTTTTAATCCTCTTTATAAGTGCGCCGCAATTATCTTTTCCGCGCACTTTTTGAATTCTCTTAATATGTGCGCCGCAATTATCTTTGCCGCGCACTTTTTGAATTTGGTACATCTTAGTGTTCAGCGCCAAAGAATGCAAATATTGTTTGAATAAAGACTGGCTTGGATGGATGGATGGATGGATGGATGGGATGGGATGGGATGGGATGTGATGGGATGGGATGGGATGGGTGGATGGATTGATGGATGGATGGGATGGGATGGGATGGGATGGGATGGGATAGGAATACAATCTACTATTAAGTTTCTAAATAAATGCTAGAAATGCAAAAAGGGTTTAGTTAATTGAATCAGGCGTGACTTTGCTGAAATCTATATGTATAAAAGGAGAAACTGACTGACTGACTGACTGACTGTTGATATATCAACACACAGCCCAAATCGCTGGTCCTAGAGACATGAAACTTGGAGGGTGTGTTCTTTGTGAAGAGTAAGTATCCACTAAGAAAGGATTTTTGGGAATTCCACCCCTAAAGGGGAAAAATAGGGGATGGAAGTTTGTATGAAAGTCCATCAGTTTTGAAGTTAGGATCTTCAAATTTTGATTTTAGACTGACGATTGAAAATTAATCAATACGTATCTCAATGTTTTTGATAATTCTACCCCCGAAGGGTTAAAACGGGGAATAAAGTTGAAAATCCTTAATTTTCGAAGAAAAATCACTACTATCTAACGCAACGGTGTTGTTAGAATTTCAACCCTTAAGGGGGTGAAAAGGGGGATGAAATTTTGTTTTTATTTAAAGTTCTTTATTTTTTAATTTAAAATCACTAATATTTCGGCTTATGGTTGGAAACTAACACAACCTAAATATTTGTTTTTTTTTTTTAATTTCAACCCACAAGGGTCTGAAAGGGGTATGAAGTTTTGTATTGAAGTTGTTCATTCGCAAAATTTTGTATTCAAGTAAAAATAATATTTATAAGTACACGTGTACTGTTTCTAACTTTACAGTATTTTACATGGAGCGACTACCTATCTGACCTCCACAACGCAGCAGTTATTAGGTAATACGATTCCCGATGGTAAGAATGGTTGTCAGACTTTCGGGCTTCTGACTTCCCGTAACGACTGTCAAAGATCCACGAATGACAGCCGGGACCAACAGCTTAATACTTTCCGAGGCACGGACGGGTCTCTGTATCTAAAGATGGTCACCCATCCATAGACCAACCGCGACAAGCGTAGCTTAACCTGATCGATCGACCAGTGCGGCTGTTTTTATTTAGCCACGGGCCCCTCTCCCGGATAAACCCCTCCACCCCCTTCTCCGGGCGAATCAATATAGATATAAATAGATTAGGATAGTTAGGATACGAACAGAATGCCATTCTGCTCATCACTCATAGCAAATAGCGTGATAATAAGTACCCTACAGACTGACCACACTTATAGGGAACATCTATGCAAAATTTGAACAAAATCGATCCGGTAGTTTTTGCGTCATACTTTCAGACCAACGAGCAAAGCAATCTTGCCGAAGTGCTTAAAAATATTAAACTAATAGTATGGGATGAAATAACGATGGCGCACAAAAGAGGAGTTGAAGCCTTGAATAGGAGTTTGCAGGACATACGAAATAATAAAAACATAATGGGTGGTATGACGGTGTTGCTGGCAGGAGATTTTCGACAGACTTTACCGGTAGTGCCTAAAGGTACGCGCGCAAATGAGATCAAAGCATGCATCAAAAGATCTTTCTTATGGCCTTCAATTAAAGTTCTAAAACTTACTCGAAACATGAGAGTACATCTCAGAGGTGAAGTTTCTGCCGGCAGATTTGCAGATCTTCTTCTTCAAATCGGAAACGGAAACTTTCCACAAATAGATGGGTTGATACAAATACCATACGAATTATGTACTGTGGTATCAACAGTTGAGGGACTTGTAGATAAAATTTATCCTGATATTAAAAATATTAAAGGCAAACCGATGGAGTGGTTATGCGAGAGAGCCATTTTGACTCCCAAAAACGACCAAGCCGCTGCGATCAACGAAATGTTGATAAATACATTCGAAGGCGAAGAAATGATTTACAATTCTGTTGACACCATGGTCGATATGGACGAGTCGGTTAATTATCCTGTAGAATTTTTAAACTCTCTTAATCCGCCGGGTCTTCCGTGTCACAGACTTATGTTGCGTGTAGGTGCTCCTGTCATGTTACTTCGAAATTTACATCCTCCAAAATTGTGCAATGGAACTAGACTCCAAGTAACAGCTCTCCGCCGCAATGTTATTGAGGCGAAAATACTAACTGGATCTGCCAGAGGAGAAACAGTATTCGTGCCGCGTATACCATTGATACCAAATGACCTTCCGTTTGAATTTAAAAGATTGCAGTTCCCAATCAAGGTTTGTTTCGCGATGACTATTAATAAGTCACAGGGTCAAACTCTAAAATTTGCTGGAGTTGATTTGCAGCAAGACTGTTTCTCCCACGGCCAAATTTATGTGGCTTGCTCACGTGTTAGCTCTCCAACTAGCCTGGTTGTTTTAGTGCCCGCTTCCGAATTAGTGAAAAACATCGTATATAGAGAAATACTGTGAAGGATTTAGGTAGATACCGGTCCTTTACAGCAGGTATTTCTTTACAGTATTCCTCAAACATCACACGTAGTAGAGGACAATTAGCCATGAAGAAAGGTCTATTGTTATTGTTATAATACCTAATTCATAATTATCTAGAAAAAAAGAATTTATACTCTACGCAGACGACGTAAAATAAAATAGTAACGAAGTCAAATATTACATTGAATATTCGAGTCTGATGTTGAATATATAGTTTTTAGAATTTTTGGTCTGTTTGTTTGTATCTATGTTCCGGCTTGCACAAACACGGATGAGCGGATTTAGATGATATTTGGCACACAGAAAGTTTATAACCTGGATTAACCTATAGGTTATTTTTTAATCCCGATTGTACGTTCCCGTCGGATATTTTTCGACATCCACGCGGGCGAAGCCGCGGGCAAAAGCTAGTCCATTATAAAATACAAGAGAAAGAAATCCACACGTGTCTCACCTCTCAACGGGTCATCCTCAGGATGACGATTCGTCGTGTTTGGGTTCGCGACTGGTCAATCGTCATCCTGAAGATGCCTCGTTGAGAGGTGAAACTCGTGTCGATTTCATACAGTTTTTTTTTTGTGTTAGTCTATTAATTTTTTTTTAAGGATTTGACTATTTTTTACAGTCAAAAGTATTTAGACTGAGCATTTATACAGGTTTATTGAAATCGGTAGTTTAGCAGATATTTGCAACATTTTTAGATAAATCCCTAGAAATATTAATTAATTATCAGCACTCTTCACTAATTGCACGTAAATACGTAATCTTCATTGACGAAGGCTGCAAGTTGTACTCTACACCTGTAGTTTTCATTCAAAGGAATTATGCAGAGGAGGCGCCGGTACGTTGGGTACCAACAGCCTCTCTGATCCAAAAATTATGTGTTGGGTATGTCTTGATAGCCATACCCCACGCACCTCACGGCGCATGTGTCATGAAAGCGACAAACACCCTTTTTATTTATCCTAGTCACCGCCGGCACTTGTAGTCAGCCGCGTAACGAAACCATAGCGCGATTCAGGAATATAGGTTATCAACTAACAACGCCATCTATCGAGGAGCATAGAACTATTTTTGTATGTAAAAAAAATGTTATTACAAATCAATAAAAAATGAAAAAATGTAAGTACCTATTTTGAGATATACCGCGGCAATTGATTAAATCAAACAAAAAGTGAGTCTTTTGTATTTTATTTTCACATAAAGGGTGTTTCACAATATTTTTCCCTTATAGATTTGTCTCTTTATGATCCGACTAATATTGTATATGTGAAAGTTTGTGTGTTTGGATGTTTGTTACTCAATCACGCAAAAACGACTGAATGGATTTGGATGAAATTTGGCAAACAGATAGTTTATAATATGGATTAACACATAGGATACTTTTTATCCCAATATTCCCACGGGATCGAGACTTACGCGGGTGAAACCGCGGGGCGCAACTCGTAATCAATAATTATAAATCCGCCTTTGTACAGTATTTTTTTACTTGTGCATAAAGTCTTAATAAATACCTTGCCTTTACAGCCCAACCACCCGGTACCGTGGCGAGCCGTGTTCACCTCGCCAGCCTTCCTAGCTATCCTGATAGCTCACACTTGCTCCAACTTCGGCTGGTACATGGTGCTCATAGAACTGCCTTTCTACATGAAGCAAGTGCTCAAGTTTAATATGACTGAGGTAAGTAATAAGTCTAAGAGAGGAAGTTGTTACGAGAATTTAGAAACCCTAAGTTTCTAAATTGCCTCAAAGAGATGTCAGCACACTTGACGGGGTCCGTTAGCACCGCCAGGGATGCGGGAAAGTCCGAAAGGGATACCGGGACCTTGGCAACAGGCAACTGAAGGAACACGGGTGGGTTTTATTCAGTAAAAGTCTGACACGCCCTTCCGCTCCGCACAGAGCAGAAGTCATTTGATGATTTACCACTATAAAAAAAGGGGTTTCCAAATTGCAGGAGAGTGCGAAATCGCGAAAAAAAAATCAGCTGTTCCCTACATTTATGTTCGCATAGCTCGTCAAAGTGTAGGGAACAACTGATTTTTTTTCGCGATTTCAGGGTTGGACCCATAGTGAAAGTTGTTCATAATGATGAGTAAAATGACCCCTTAAGAGGATGCCCATGAATTACAATTCACCCTGTATATAGCCTTGCTGGATTGGTCTAGATCTAGTTCAAGGCCAGTCCAGCAATTCTGCCATATCGAAATGTTTGTACCTTGTTACCAGCTGCCGTGTTTTTGTTTCAGAACGCATTGGCAGTCTCTATGCCCTTCCTGTCTCTATGGTTCTTCAGCATGATCCTGAGTCGAACCTTGGACTGGCTGCGCGGCAAGTCAATAATCACAACAACCACAGCGAGGAAGATTGGCACGATATTTGGTAAGAGTATTTCTATCAGAAACAGTTTGAAATTAAAATTAAATCACATTATTCTAAGCATCTGATTTCGATGCTCTTGTCTGATGAAGTGATGATAAAGCACATGGGGCTGGCCATTGTCAATTAGGAATTAGGAAACAAGGTACCTCCGGAATTACATTAAACAATTTAACTGCATGGTACGTGATGAGGACAGGACTTTGAGAAAAAAATTAAAGTTATAAAACTAAAACACAACTACGAAAAAGAGACTAAAAAGATGTAAACAAGACATCACAGACAGATAAATTAAAAATCCGGCGTCACACACTTAGTGACGTTAGGGCATAAATCGAACAGATTACGTTTGACTCCGGATTCGTTTTAATCCTCTTTAGGGGTCATTGTACTCATCATTATAACCTAATTATAATAATTGTAAAAGAACTCTCAAAGAAGCTCTTCAAAGTATGTCCTATGAAGATACAGTTGTACTTAAATAACAATTGTATTTGTACTGATTAAGTTTAGCTAAGTTAGGTTTTGTAAGAATTAAGATTTTATATTTATTTTTTGTGTATTTACACCTTTTTACATACTTAGATGACTAGATTTTTATATTTAAGTATGTGATTATTTAGAAATACTATGCCTTGCCTCGCCTGAAACTCAGGATGACCTAGTTCAGGCACATAAAACTGTTTGATTTTTCGTAGATTTAAGCAAATTTGTATTTACTGTTTACCTTTTTACCAGAATAAACTTTTATTTATTATTATTATATTATTATGAACAACTTTCACTATGGGACCAACGCTGAAATCGCGAAAAAAATCAGCTGTTCCCTACATTTATGTTCGCATTGTTCGTCAAAATGTAGGGAACAGCAGATGTTTTTTCGCGATTTCAGCGTCCCCTGGCACCCTGTATATCAAGCTATAGCAACCTGCGGGGTAGTTACGTAACCCACTTACAATGGCTTTCATTTTAGAAAATTCAACAATATTCACTGTGTCATTTACGTTGTTGAGCTGACAAATTCTTAAAAAATATGAAGAATTCAGAAATGGGTTAGCAAATTTCTTCGGATTCTGATTGAAAGTGAGGGTGGGATTTTATACATCTTCCTATACAGTATGTAACAAAAACCCTGTCCGATCCATTAAAGGCGTATTCCTGGGTTAACATACGTACTATAAAAAATATATTTAAAAATGTAACTCATAAAAATCAAAAGATAATGATTATTTTATTTTTATAAACCATGCGACATTCACACTAAATACGGCAAATTTTCATAAATTGACAACATTCCACTCACCGGGGAAATCTTTTTATTTTACCTATTTTTATTTCAAAGGATACCGCCCTACACTGGGCGCGCTGTCGGTGCTCTCTAGCGAGTCGCCGACTTGTCTGATGTAGCCGACTGGTTGCCTACCGTGCGGTGCGGCGCGTGTCTGTACGCTTGTTGCTAGTCAGTCTTTCGTGAAGATTCCTTTCGATCGGACGTCCGTAATGTCATATTCCAATCGGGAATATTTTAATATGTTAATGTGCTTAGGCAAGGCCGATTGTAATTATGCAGCTGCGCGTAGAGATTATGAGGTGCGTTTTCACAGGCCAGGTGTGCCAGTACCGTCGGAGCGTGCGTTCCAACGTCTACATAACCGTGTGTTCACCACAGGCAGTGCTCATGGCCACGAGACACAGCGCGCTGATGCCGGAAGACCACGAGAGCGCAACCTGGATATCGAGGAACAAGTTTTGGATATGTTTGCGGCGGACGCCACGCAAAGCACACGCTCTGTTGCTCGACAACTAGACACTAATCACATGCTGGTTTGGAGAGTGCTGAAGGGAGATGGTCAGCACCCTTATCACTACCGGCGGGCTCAATCCCTTCTTCCCACTGATTACGAACCAAGAATGGAATTTTGTAATTGGATCTTAAGAAAAGTCGAAGAACATGAAGGTTTCTTGAATCGCGTGCTTTTCTCCGATGAATGCTCGTTTGTAAGAACAGGTGTATTCAACTGCCACAACGAACACGTGTGGGCGCTCGAAAACCCGCTAGCTATGAAACCGAGTAATTTCCAACATCGTTGGCGTGTTAACGTGTGGGCTGGTATCCTCGGAGACCAGATTATTGGTCCATACTTTTTGAGGCCCACAATGAATGGTTCAAACTACCTGTCTTTCTTGAGTGAAGAGCTGAGTGAAGAGTTGGATCCTTTAATAGACCTCAATTTCCATCGCTCAATGTGGTTTCAACATGACGGCGCGCCTCCACATTTCTCGCGTGCGGTGCGCGAGTATTTAGATGCTCAGTTCCCGAGGCAATGGATTGGCCGGGGGGGACCAGTTTCGTGGCCAGCACGGTCTCCCGATCTTACGCCTCTGGACTTCTATTTATGGGGTCATGTCAAACAAATGGTTTTTAAAAAAGAGTGTGATTCGGAAATCGAAGTAAGAGCTCGGATTGTAGCAGCTTTCAATTTAATTAAATCAGACACAAGTGCGCTGCAAAGAGTACGTGACAATTTAATAAAAAGGTGTCGAATGTGTATCAGTGTTGGAGGTAGACATGTGGAGCATGATCGCCGAGGTATCCAACAACAACAAGTTACTGTTTTAATAAACTAATACCAAAATTCGGTAAGTACCTTTTTCTTAGCTCACTTGTGTCTGTTTTCATTTCTGTGCCAAAAGCACATTTTTAATAAGCCCTTTTCTGGGCTACATTTATTTCAATTAATTGTTTCTTGATGAACAGAAATTGAAGTCAAGTTCACTATGCCTAAACGATATCAGCTCAAATCAGCTGATAACAACGCGTAGGCATAACGTAGGTTTATTTAGCTATAAGTTTGTTTGGCGGCAAGCGACAATGCAGGCGGGCGGCTCATGTCAAAGAAACATAAAAACCGTCCCGCTCGGGCGGCTTCAAATTGTAGAACATGAACACATGAAAACAAATACACACACACATGAACTTTATCGAGGATAAGTGTTGCCTTTGATAAGTTTATTTTTATTTTTTTAAATTAATTATTTTCATTGGGGAAAAATAATAATCTCAAAACCATGAAATGGTTACGTATATGGGCACACAATACTATACCAAATAATACCCTTAAGGATCCGACAGGGTTTTTGTTACATACTGTATAACACTTATTGTTCTGCCAGCGTCGCTCGTGCCCGGCTCGTGCCTGCTGGCCATCTGCTACATCGGCTGCGCGCGCGCGGCCGCGGTGGCGCTGATGGCGCTGGCCGTGACGTCTATCGGCGGCATGTTCTGCGGGTTCCTCTCCAACCATATTGATATCTCGCCTAATTTTGCTGGTAAGCTATTTGAACTTATACAAAGGTGTCATATTTAAGGTGATTTAAGGTGTGAGTATGTCATACTCACTTAAATGTCTCGCTGATGGTGGCGCGTGTGTTGGATCATTCGGTTCCCTACAAAATGGTTGAGCTAGATGGTGCTGATCCACGTGTCATGTTCGTGAACGGGCGCTGTCAGTTGAGACTGGTCATCTCTCATCTGCCAGGGCTTATTTTTAATGTTACATTTTGAATTGTTATTGATTATTCTTCATTTGACATTGTTCTCACATATAGAAGCACCAAGAATACTGTACCCAGGATTTTGTAATATCTATATCCATTTTTAAAAGAGTGTCCTTGGAGTTTCTTGCCCGTTCTTCTCCATAGAGATCTACGATTTGGAATGGAATGGGCAACTAGCTTCAACTTTTTGACTAACTGACCGATTCTTTGACAATTCAAAAGTGCCTGTAAATGGTTTAATTGAAATAAATGCTTTGAGTTTGAGTTTTGAGTTTGAAGGGTGTGGAGACTACAGATTATAAAACGGAAGAATATTTCACAATACTTCAATAACTAACCTACCAGACCGAAATTTATTGATTGGACGGCTGATTATTTTTGGAACGAAGTTCTTTAACGCGCATTGCGCTAGGAGTACACTACACACTGACAGAAATCCTGACGCAAAAAAGCGTTCATACTTGCGACTGTCTTCTTCTAATTTGATAGAGAGAGAGAGAGAAAAAGAAAGTTTGAATTTGGTCAAAATTTAAATCCAAGATGTCGACTGTGAAAATTTTCAAATTTTTCGTCATGGGTGTAATTTTCATAGTTTTTGAGGGTGCTAAAGCCGATAGTGAAGTCAAAATGAAAATCCAAGATGGCGGCTGCAACAACAAATTTCGTCATGGGTGTCGTTTTCATAGTTTTCGAGGGGCTTGGCCGTTTCGCTACGTTATGGGCGTAAGGTGAAAAATTTATCCACGGTTCATTACTTTTCTGTTTTACAATAGTTAATTATTCATTCATTTAGTTAATTATTTCTCATGTAGATGCGATTGGGCCGGAAACGGCCAAGCCACATATTTTGACTAAGGTGTAGATTTTGTGAAGTTAGGGCTTGTAGAGTTAGGGCGTGTAGAGTTAGAAGTTTGGCTCTACATGAGATCTGATAACTTTTTGACAGTGCGAGCCATAGTGACTTAGCAACATTTAAGATGAAATTTTTTTGGATGGATAAGATTTGTCATCAATGGTTATAATAAAAAGTCATAAACAGTAACTTTAGATTCAACCACAGGATCTTTATAAATAAACTGTTGCGGTCACTTGCGGTTATTCCAAGGTATTTAATAACGATTGTATGTAATTCCCAGGTACTTTGATGGCTATTACTAACACGGTGGCGACTGTTCCTGGCATTGTGGTGCCAATTTTTGTTGGCTACGTCACTCATGGAAATGTAAGTAATTCACTCATTTGTTTCGAAGTACGGCTTTTATCACAACTATTCTATTCGACAAGTTTAAAAAGCCAGGGTTCAGTTAACGTATTAGAGATGTAAACCTGACGTGGGCCTGATTCAGAAGGCAGTACTCCTTGATAAGGCTTGCATTGTGAGGTTCCTGTCCCTGCAGCCCTAACCACCGCTAGCTTGAACCCAGCTCCCGACACCGGCGGACCTATATATTTAATATTTTTTGTTACTAATTACAAAAAAAGGAAAAAAAAAACATCCTATTATTGTCCCACTGCAGGGCAAAGCCCTCATAAAGAGAAGGCACAGAAGGCACTAAGTACAGTCAGGCTAAGTGAATCATGACCCACTTTGACGATAAATCGTTTGAAACCGTCAAAATAACAAAGATGGCAGATGACAAATTCGTTACCAAGGAAATGTATATTTACGCGAATGTCGACCTAATTGTATTTGAATGTCTGTAAGAAAATAAGCTTATGGTGGGTCAGAATTCAATTTTTTTGACTGTACTTTGATATTACACTACTACTACTATTTTATGCACCAACTAAACAATTTTAATTTGTTCCCAGCAAACAATATCCGCATGGCGCAAGATATTCTTCACCACCATAGGGCTGTACGTTATAGAGTTAGTTGCGTACACCATCTTCGGTTCTGGAGAGGAACAGCCATGGAATAAGGTGGAGACAGATGAAGAGAAAAAGAAAAGCCACAAGGCTCTTAATAAGGAAGAATCGATCTGAGACTCATGCATAGAATACTAAATTACTAGAGAATTTGATATTTTTTTGACAGTCTATACAGGATGTAAGGGACAGACCTCCGCAGATTAACAGGAGGCATTCAGCTCCTTATTTTGAATCATATTCTACCAGAAATTTTGACAGGTTTTTTTTAATCGTTTTTTTCAGTTACTATTCCATAATTTCAGTGTAAAATTACATTCTCTGTACGCAGTATTCCATTTATGTAAATAAAAAAACCATCAATTAATGTTAAAATACTATAGCGAATGACGCATGAAGCTCAGAATTTACATTAATAAATCACGCGGCGCAAGCGCACCCCCCGGCATGGGTACTGCGGCTACGTGCGTTTGGCCACGGTCACGATACACTGCGCGTGAGGTAATAAAACAAATCAGGTTTATTGGATTCCCATGAAGTTCCTGAAATAATTTCATGCACCGGTCGTCTTAGTATGATATGCTGAATTCATCGCATCAGTCTGCGGAGGGCTGTCCCTTACACCCTGTATTCGTAATTATTATAAATTAAAATCGCTTTTCGTGTCCGTCTGTGCGACCGCGTTGTTCTAAACTATGCAACGGATTTCGATGTGGTTTCAACATCATTTAGATAATTTATTTTTGAAGGCTTGTGTATATTACATTAATACATACTGAAATCTCTCTTTAAGAGGGAAATGGCATAACTTGTGATTGTAGGCGAAAAAAAAATCTTGATTTTTATTATTATTATGACCCAAATCGGGAAAGGACAAAAGGGTTGGTAATCTCGTAATATAATATAGTCCGCGAGCAACCTCAGCGGAGACCAGCCTTCGGCGCGGGAGATATTATACTGTACAAGTGTGTGCGCAGACACAGGTGCACTCTCTCTTCCCTCACTCTCATAGTCCGATGAGACGGCAGTCCGACACGACCGGAGAGAGAATGTAATACATACATATAGTTAGAATATAGTAAAATTACAAAAAAAATCTAGAGAGGTTTGATACATAAAAAATATAATTATTAATGTTTAAAATTATGCTTTAAATGTCATTATAGGAAAAACTATAGAGTAAACCACTAAAGGTTATTCAATATTAAACCGATTTAACGTTAGAATAAAGGCATAATGAATGGAAAATCTTTTATGGTTAAATCAGTGTTAATGACTGTATTTTTGTAACACAATACCATTATATCCAAGTTTCTCTCTGCCTGACCAAAATGTGCCATAGTATTTTATGGTTTTATTGTTTGTACAGCACTTTTATACATAATCATTAGAGATCTTACAATGAATGGAATATTTTTAATTTTATAGGACATGTTTTGTAAATTTTGTTTAAAACTACAATATTTTGATAACCAGGTACAAATCCAGACCCGGAGTCTGCTAGGAATTTCTCAGTAGCAGCCCGGAGTTTGAATTTGTGCCCGGTTAATGGCAACAGGCTCACCCCTATTACATGGGACTTAAACATAACTGGATGTGGGTGTAATGTACTATAAGTTACACCTTTGCACCCTTCGGGGATTACAGGCGTGATGTATGTTATGTTAAGATGTTATTTTAATAATAAGACTTGCCACGATTTTTCTTGACTTTTTTAATAAATTGAAATGAGTACTTAGAATGTACTTATAAGCCATTTTAATGTTTTATAACCACTTAAATTGTCTATGAAATGATAGGCTTAAGTAAAACTTTACTAGTCTGGCCGGGACCGCTGCTCCGCGCCTTAGGAATGTGCGGCGAGGTGCGGCAGCGTTGACTAATGAGCGGCTTGCACCGGCCGCCCGTGAGCCGCGTGCGTACGTCACGCACGGAACAGCGTTCTCGGTCAAACTATAGCTGATTGTTTTTGTATATTTTATTTGAAGATCTCTTGAATATTCAACTAATCGAAAGAGGCTTGATATTAATTTTCAAGGCATAATAATAATTAGGGAGTTTGACTGACAGCGAATATTTTCTATAAAACTATATCAGTATGTATATTTATATTCATTTTTATAAGCATTTTACAATATATAAGACTTGAAGTTATATTTATGAATATTTACCAAGCAAGATGTAAACGCTTTGTATTTGAATTTTACTTTTAATCGTAAGTTCACTTACCAAAGACGATTTGTGTACTTACGCAAAGGTTTAAAAGTTTTTAATAAATAAACGTTTTATTTTAATTATATTTGGTTTTATTATGTGAAAGTTATTATTTACAATATTTACAAAGTATCTTATTTTAACATGATTCGGTACGTTCACCATTTTACATAATAATGCCAAATCCGGAAAAAAAGTCTAGGTTCTGAATTCCAGCGATTTTAGTCAGTGGCGATAACGATGTTGCTATTGGAAATATATCGTATTTGATACTTGATATTTTTTATCGATATATCAAAATAATAAATATCGCCTAAAAAGTTCATATATCGAACAAAAAATACAGACTATATTTCGATATTTTATCTACAAGCCAAGACGTAAGATAAACGCCAGTTCTGAGCCAGTAAGTCGGAGTTTGAGCCGCTTTCCACCCAGCTGTCTGATTATTTTGATCAGCTAGTAAGTCCAGTTTCTTACTAAAATTAATATTTACCAACCAAGTCTTTCTTCTGTTTTCTACCGAACGCGAACAAGTTTGGAGATATAGGAAGGCCCGAAGTTGGCGCCGACAGAGGGCGTGACGAGCTGTCCGTACTTAGGGGCTGCAGAACCAGTGCCCAACACCAGCGTGCTTGCCAGGCCGGACATTGAGGATGACATGTCCCTGAAACGTGTTATAATGTTAATAAATGGTTACTTAAATGTAATCTAACTAATATTATAAACGCGAAAGTTTGTAATGGATGGATGGATGTTTGTTACTCTTTCACGTAAAAACTACTGAATGGATTTGGATTAAATTTGGCAAACAGATAGTTTATAACCTGGATTAACACATAGGATACTTTTTATCCTGATATTCCCACGGGATCGAGACTTACGCGGGTGAAACCGCGGGGCGCAGCTAGTACATAAATAAAACTGTGGACGTGTGAAAAGTAGGGGATGAAGAACGAATCAACTCTGTTTTATCTTGAAACAACGAGTGCCCGACTTGTCAAAAGGTTTAATTAACATTAGGTACTACTAGCACAAATTAGGACAGATAATTCACTCCTATAGATGCCTAACGCTATATTTATATACTAAAATATTACAGTCGTTTCGTGCGCGCTAAAATGTACCTTACGCGGACGCCCGAGGGTACAGACTGGATTTTTGTTCGCCTGGGTGTACGCGAGGCGGAGGTACGTTTATGCGTGACCTCGAACGAGTGACGGAGGCCTGCTACTGGTGTTACTGAATTCAGTAGTTCCTCAGCAATAAGTATGATAGGGTTTGCGATATTTAAACACTCTGTTAATTTAATCTTAATTAATATTATAAATGCGAAAGTGAGTTTGTCTGTTTGTTACGCTTTCACGCTAACACAGCTGAACGGATTTAGATGAAATTTGGCACATGGGTAGACCATGACCTGGAATAGGACATATATTTTTTATCCCGGTAGTACGTTCCCGTGGAATAATTTCCAGCCTCCACGCGGTCGAAGCCGCTGGCAAAAGCTAGTCTATAATACATGGGAAGATTTAAGATAACTCGATGATATTTTGGTCACCCAATCATTAGGCTTCCTGTACGTGACGCCGGAGCCGCACCGACACCGCATAGATTTTACACTCATTCTGTACTTTTTTTTTATCTTGCGGTCCTCTCTCTTGCGGTCTCTGCGGTGGCGGTGCGTCACATGGGCGATATTCATTTGTATACACAAACATGCGGTCCGGCGCCGGGGCGGCTCCGGCTTCATGTACAGGAAGCCTTTGTTTCGTCGGAAACTTGATCAAGATTTGAAAAAGACTATAATAACAGGATATCGATATTCAGTAGTGAACGTTCTTACTTGATAGTGGCGATCAAGCTGTGAGCCTCGAAAGCTTGTTTGAGAGCCATATGAACTACGCCGTCATTCTGCACGGGACTCAGCGAACACGTTGAGTATATCACGGTGCCACCCACTTTGACTAGTCTCAGAGCGTTACTGAAAAATAATTAAATAAAATGTTGATACGAAAATTGATCTATGCAAATAATAAAAATCCTTACTAATATTATAAATGCAAAAGTAACTCTGTCTGTCTGTGGGGATTTCACATCAAAACTACTGAGCCGATTTAAAAGAAATTTGGTACACAGGTAGTCTACAGCCTGAGAAAGGACATAGGCTACTTTTTATCGACATACCACGCGAGCGAAGCCGCGGGCGGAAGCTTAATAGTAATGAAATAAAATGTTAAATTTTATTAATAATGAAACGAAAATTGATCTATACAATTATCGTAGAATTCGGTTTCAACAACTCGACTGTTGCGTCAAAGTAAAGAAATCCCGATTACTCAAAAGAATTTCGATCTTAGAAATATTGTTAAAAACATTTAAATAAAACGGTAAACGAGAACATCGTGAGGAAACGGTGTCCTAGAGCCAACATTCTAACAACCTGCACTGGGCCCACTCCCTCTGACAAAGAGGAGGCCCTAAGTCCCAGCAGTGGGAACATTATAGGCCGAATATGTAACTTTGAAGAACACAGACGTTGGATTGGTGATATATTTAACATTAAATACAAGATTGTTCAAAATGAAGTTACAAATGGCTATCCGCTAATAGTTTCTACAGTGTTAGGGAGTTCCTGGAACATAAAATCTCACGATAACTTATTGTTTCGTTATGCATGTAAAATTTGCACGCTTATATTGGGTCCCCACCTATGAAATTGGCGTTTTTTTCTCACTAATAGAGAACCTTGTCGCTTCTATGATTTAAAACATTCATCAATTGCTTGGTATCATATCGAATAATGACCATCATAGACAACTACCAATAGTAAAAAAACCTTATTACTTATAGTTTTCTTAACATAAAAAATTCCTTAAAAATGACTCCTCATTTTGTTAGCAGAAATGACCACATTTTTTTTTTTGCCAAAACTTATTTTTGTCGCTTAACCTAAGTGGCATACGTTATCTTAGTTTTTAAACAGTAGTGCATAAAAGTTTTAAAACAGTAGTGTTCATGGTTGTTATATAAATTAAGAAAACGTTAGTATGAAAAATGCAACTGCTTTAAAATTCCCCATACAAAACACCAATTTCATAGGCACCTAATATCTATTGAGCAAAACATGTTTGTTCACATTATTAACATTACCATCTGTTATACCATGTTTTTAGCAAACAAATGATATTTCTATTTCTATCATAAATTTTATGGTAAGAATAAACTGGCTTACTTACACTAACAACAGTGACTGCATTTCAGGTATCCGGAGCCTTTCCTTGATCCTGTCTGGTCTGAATATGTTGTTTTCATCTTCATTCATGGAGTGACGGTCTGTCGTACATGGCACGTCCACTAAGACCTGGATAAAAATAAGGTGTTAAAAAAATAACTTTACTAAGAGGTCCTACACTTATACTACGACGTATTAATGCCACCATTTTTCCAGTGTTAGTGAGAGACGGAGCTATACAAGACCGCTAGCACCATCCTTTTTTCGCAGTGAAATAATGATGGCATTAATACTTCATAGTCCGCCCCCTGTGCTTTAGATTAGACCTTTGAACTGAATCCATACTAATATTATAAATTCGAAAGTAACTCTGTTTTGTAACTTTTTCACGCCTAAACCACTGAACGGATGTCGACAGAATTTGGCAAGGAGATAGATCACCTTGGGGAAGGTCAAAGGCTACTTTTTATCAAAATACCGCGCGGGCGAAGCCGCGGGCGGAAGCTAGTAACTTATATAATGCGGCCAACTTTGAAATCGCAAAAAAAATCTGCTGTTCCTACTAAAGTTTGTGTGCTTCTAAAATGTATGGGACAGCTGTTTTTGACATTGCTATATATACCTTGTCAAATCCTTGGTCATCAGTATACAGTCGGCCATCCACTCTCTTGAAGATGACTCGTTCCCGCCATTTATTGCTGGTTTCGAAATCAAACAGGTAGTCGCGGAATGATCGCTGTATTCTGAAAAAATAAGGAGACGAGAATGTGCCATAAACGCTCAACTATCCAATTAAAAAATGTATGAACGGTCGATCGGAACATAAACCATGTCGCAGCTACAGGATTTTCTCACAGTAACCGTTACAAACTCAAAACCCAGGACCCTACTCTCTAAAGTCCGTTAACGAAGATGCCCGTCGAAGAATGTAATTCGCAAAACTTGGATTGAACTATAGACCCGTTCGGGTCTATGGTAATTAACTTTTTCGGACGGGCAAAAACACATTCCGAGTAGGGAAGGGACTACTGTTGAATCGTGGTGTCATTCATTCATAAGTCGATAAGGAGCTGGTCTCACCCGTAACTTCGGTCGGAACTACGGATTTATAACTAAGGGAGTAGACGTGCTTGCGGGAAAGTCCGAAAGGGATACCGGGACCCTTGGCAACAGGCAACTGAAGGAACACGGGTGGGTTTTAGTCAGTAAAAGTCTGACCCGCCCAGAGTGGGAGAAGTAATTTGAGGATTTCTCAACCTCAAAAAAAAAAAAAAAAGGGAGTAGAGGTGCAGACTCGTATAATTGATCAGTTATCACATACTGATAATAACGAAGTGCGGTACTATTCAGCCACAAAAAGCTTTAAAAAAGTAAAATAACAGTGTACATTCACAAATTCCTGAGGTCTTACCTATTCAACCTGGATAAAGAAACATCATTGCATACAATAACGTCTGGCAGTAACGTCTGTAACATGACCAGGGCTTTGCCCCCTGGCGCTGAACATAGGTCGAGCACTCTGTCACCAGGTTGGAGGCCTAGCGCTAATACTGTTAACACACTCCCGCAGTCCATTGGATAGTAGTTGAAAACACCTGAAAAAATTATCGAAGATTGTTGAGTCCATTTTTAGGGTTCCGTACCCAAAGGGTAAAACGGGACCCTATTACTAAGACTCCGCTGTCCGTCCGTCTGTCACAGGCTGTATCTCATGAACCGTGATAGTTAGACAGTTGAAATTTTCACAGATGATGTATTTCTGTTGCCGCTATAACTACAAATACTAAAAAACAGAATAAAATCAATATTTAAGGGGGCTCCCATACAACCAACACGAGTCCGACTCACACTTAGCCGGTTTTTTAATACTGCAAAAGTATTTTTAGATGAATGTTGATTTTTAGTTTGATATTAAAAATTCTAGTATAAAATGATTATTATTTTATTATCTAATTATTATAACATTCATCTTTCTTTTTCGTGTGGTTAGTGACTAACCTGGGTGTCAGAGTTTTTATGCTGTCCATGGGAGTCTGACTTGGATTCACATGCCGTCAAGAAATATCTCTCGAGCATGCCGTTTCCTCACGATGTTATTCGTTTATCGTTTTTGAAGCAACTGATAACTATACAATACGCACATGAATCCTAAAAGTCAGACGTGCTTGCGCGGCTTGGGTTCGAACTGGAGACAAGTCATAGTCACATCACTAGGCTATCACTGTTATGCAATATATCTTTCATGAAACACATAAAGTCTGTTTTTTAAAACATGAAGTCTGTTTTTTAATCTCGGTGAAAACATTTTGAATTTGAATTTTTTTCCTATGTATTTTTATTTGACGGTATGTTGAAAAAAACCCCCTTCACATTAAAATTAACAATATTTACATTTTAAAACTGTATTTATCTAGCTTTATTAACATAGCTTATCTGATTCAGATTCCAACGACATATGTTATGTAAACATCTCCGATACAAAACTTAAAACGTATCATAGTTATAATCTCAAGTGGTCCCATTCGGGTATCGGGTTACAGACCACCCAGAAGTGGCCTTGACACGCGTACGGAAAGACTCGGAGCGAATTGGACCGTCCAGGGGTTATTAAAAAAACAAACAACAATCGCTTGAAATGTCAAATTAGTCTACGAGTTTAAAAACAGACTTTAGTAGGTATGTTCTCCGTTCGAGTTTGATACTAGTCTAGGTTTAACTATTACCTATATAACTTATCAATTACCTGTTTGACATCTTTTGGGTTCAGGAAACGTGGTAGCGTCGCTGTCCATTTCGTAAGTGAAAACTTTCAAATGTTCTGGATAGTTCAGTGGGCCTTCTGGTTCTATCACTAAAGGGAAGTCTTTGTCCCCTGAAAATATACAGAAAGTGGTGGAAAATAGGTAAATTGCGCTTTAAAAATAAATATAGACTCGATGGGAAATGTTAGTCCTGTGAAGTTTGTTGCGCCAAGGGCTGCGTTTTGGGGGACTGTCTTATGCAAATGAATGATAATTTAATGTTCAGCTCTTCATAAATGATTCAGAACAAAATGTTGACTCACTGTGTAAGTTACTCAACATTTCATACTACACAATAATGTACACGCGCTGCGCAGCCCCGCGCATCTCAGCGTACTTTGACACGTGTCAACCCTCGCACTGAAATTATACCTTGTCGTAAAGAAAATAAGTTCGATAATTGTTAAAAAGTGCGTGCAGCGTCGCGTCCACATGACCATTAGGCCATAGCATCAAAATTTTCAATTCTTGCCTATCAAAAACCAATAAAAAAATACTGTAGTACTTACCAGATAAATAAGAATAATGTACTGACTCTGAAACCCACTCATCCATGCCTTTCAGTTTAGTAGCCGGTAGGAACTGGTACAGGGATTCTGATGTCATTCCTAGTGAAGGGTCTATTACTCTGGATTCATCTATCTTTGCTTCAGCTAGAGATTCTTCTAGAGTTCTATTTGGGTAGTTACTGGAAGATAGTTTTTATTTTTTTAGTATGACACCCGAGAATCTTTAAGCCTCAGAAGTTGGTACTCCTATTAATTTGGTACATAAAATTATGCAATCAAATAACATCAGTTCCTAATTAAGTACGTAACACACTTTCAATCAGTGAATGATTTTAAATAATATTGCTAATCCATAGCTGCTTATATTTGATAAAGTTGTCTGCTTAACAACGTAAATAACGCAATGAAACTCAATGAAATTCAACTGTCAAAATGAAAGCCACTGCTACCGTTAGTGTGTTACGCAATTTCCCGCAGTCTCAAGTTGGGTTGTTAATTTTTTTAATCTCGGAGACTAATTGAATGATTTTAAAGGATATTGCTAATCCATTGCTGCATATATTTGATAAAGTTGTCTGCTCAACAACGTAAATAACGCAATGAAACTCAATGAAATGCAATAAAATTCAACCGTCAAAATGAAAGCCACTGCTACTGTTAGTGTGTTACGCAATTTCCCGCAGTTTCAAGTTGGGTTGTTACAAATGTCAAAACAAGTTGTTTTGAGGTTTTTTTAGACATAGTTTTATTCTTATGCCTGTTTCATTACTCCTAGATGAGTTCTGGTGGATTTAATAGAGACTACCTATTACTGGACACTGTGAGTTTTTAGGAGTGAATTTGGTAAATCTATTATAAAATATAACAGACATAGATAGTTGTTCTCCCTGCGCTGATAACGATCGAAGCCGAGTTGCGCCGAGCAGTAATCCTATATAAGTGGGGGTGCCGGTCGATTTGATTCACTCTGCGTCCAGTCGTGTTCTGGTTTGCGACTGGTCAATCGTCTTAAGAATGCCTAGTTGAGAGGTGAAACACATGTCAATGTCTTACAGGGATTTTTTATGACTCTTGAAGAATAGTTAAGCGGAATAGGTCTATGTCTATTTTATTAGAACTTGATAGGTCATTACCATGTTTTGGGCTTTCAACAGCTAGTAACCTTACAACCCACAGATAAATAACTACAAACTTACATTTCCTGCTTGACTTTCTTCACCTCAATTTCCTCGTCATCTCTCATATCCAACTTCTCAGGTATATTATCAGTCTTAGGGTAAATACTGGATATTTCATCAGTCTGTTGTTTTTCTATGTACTCTGCTAGTCTTTCTGACTGCTTGTCTGTCTGTGCAGGTACTTGTGTTGGTGCAGGTGTGATGTTGTACTCTTTGTGAAACTCTTGTTGTATTGATATTAAGTTCTTTAGACAGTGGGCACCTGGAAAAGGTAAATGATGTATGAGAATTGAGTTTTGATGTTTGGCAGCAAATAGACATCATCATAGAATGAGGAACATCTTTGACTGCTTTAAGAATTACGTGATACTAGCTGTATTATGAACAAGTTTTATTTCAGGATTGTAGGAGAGAGGACAGGACACATAAAATGCATACCTATACTTGAAGTTTTGTTGAGAGGTCTTCATTAATAGTAAACATAAAGAATACTATGACTTCTAAATTAATTTACAGAGCAAATACAAATATGTAGCATATTTACCTCTGTTCGTAAGCTCTTCTATTGTCTTCTCAGCGTCTCCATAATTATTTACGACTGCTACATATTTTGACCGGCGTAGCATCGCCTCGCGCATGGGCTCCCATTTATTGCCAAACACAGACCCGTAGAACTCATCGAAATGATTTAATGCCTTATATTTCGGGCCTGTTTTTTTCTTCAATTTGGACTGTAATTTTTTAAATAAAATGAGTTTTAAATACTCTGGGAAGCAGATTAGAAATCAAATATTTATAAGCCATAGTATTTACCCAATGTATCTTCGTTTTGTATCGAGCTTGTAGCACTAAATAAGAAGTAACACATGTGTTTTTGTAAACCCTGGATATATTAAACATTTTCACTTATTTTCAGGCTATATTCCGCTTTATTTTGGTTTCAATTCCAACTATCAATTCAATTTTTGAGGTTATTTTGAGTCCGTATGACTTTGACGTTTTTTGCGTTTCGTTAGTCTTTCTATCAATGGTTTCGTTTATCTGAACGCAGCCTCAGCTGTTTGTTTGGGTTTGAAAATTCAGACAAAAGTTTTCGGGTCAACGGCAACCTAGTCAGACTAAATAACGACGACTGTGTGTATTTAGATTCCATCATGATTACCAGTTGATTACAGTTCATTACATATAAACTTTTTGCTGTATTGTTATTTTTATTTTCAAAACACAGTACATTGAGCGAGTTTTTAAATAGGAACGCAGCTGTAAATCTGTCATATTGACACTGACTTAGGGTGCGTTCCTTATTACGCTGTAATCGATTTGTGCGCGATAAAACCCGTACCGTATTAGTTTGATCGCGATAACGATATCCCTTGAATCGTCATAGATGACGTCATGACATGCGCCATTTTGCGATAACGCCGACCATGCCCTACATTATTATCACTGTGAGCGCTGTCAATGTGGCTGTCAAATAGTGTCATAGTGACAGACGTGACAGTTGTATTGTTTTTTTTTGAGTCGTACCAATAGTTCCAAAATTGTGAAGAAGAAGAAATTTGATGTATATATTGTAATAACCACGAAAACTCAAATGAATATAGCCGACGAGAATCACGGGCGACTGTTTTCTGTTATGCTAACATCAGAGGAATACGAGAGGGCTCAGAGAGGTAAGTGCTGAATTTTAGCCCACTTACATTTCTGCCCACTGCTTAAACGATTATGATGGAAATGTTTTACAGCCCACAACTGCTTGGCTGTCTGTTTGCAAAAGCTATCTTACAGTTTTTAAAGTGCATACAACCACTCTTTAGCTATTGTCTTCTGATCAATCATAAATGTTTACTTAACTGGTTCTTGCTGTTTACAGATACTGAATATGTACAGCAATTGGTGAATGACTGATGCAAATATGCCTAGCTAAGAAACAGAGTCACAGCAATTGGTGAATGACTTTGATGCAAATATGCCTAGCCGAGAAACAGAGTCACTGCTGAATGAACCAAAAAACAGTACGGTAAGTATTTTATATTATTATCTGGTTATGTGCAGAAGATACTTATTAGCTGAATGTGCCTGTTGTTTTTGCATAACATCATGTTGACAACAGTTTATGTGGTTACGCATACTCCAATAATTAATCTATAACAAAAGCAAGATAAAAGTGTTCTATGGTTTTGTGTTATTAGTATGTTGACAGTTAATTCTTAAGAACTTGCTCTCAGATTTTATAAAAGTATTTTCTTTAGTATATTAAAATATCCTGTTTTATTCCAGGATATGATTATCTATGTGCCAAGTTTCATTCAAATCTATTAAGCTATTATTGAAGAATTCAGTAAAAAAAATCATCACAAACAATATTATTGCAGTGTTAGTAGGAACGGAAGTACCTTCTTAATATTTTTTTTTTTTTCAGTAGATCAAGAGTTGAACCACCTCTATTCATTTGGAACGAGTCATGCATTTTGTTACTACTCACATTATACAGTGAGCATAGAAAAAATGCATCTTGAGATGGTGTATGACGTCATAGCAAGAACAATGTGCAACATACAATAATTATGTTACTGGTATCCAGTGCCAGTCAAAAATAAACAGCTTAAAAAAAACATTATAAAAAGATAGTGGATCACAATGCAACATCTGGAAACGATGGCCTGATACTCTGATGTAAGACTTTACTGTGCTTTTTTTGGCTGTTAACACGGAACTGATTCATTTTGCAGTTGTTGTGTAACAAGACTAACAACAACTATTAAATTGAAGTTTTTTATAGATCTTTACATGTAAGTATAGATATGATCAGCACCTGTTTTATTATTAGTAGCCCTACTTGTGATTTTTTATTCGTTTTTAAGATTTGATCAGTACCTGTTGACTTAGTAGTATACTGTGATTGTTGATCAGTAAGTACTTACCTGTTTTAATACGTACTAAGTATAGATACTTGTGATTTTTTATTAGTTTTAAGATTTGAACAGTACCCGTTTGAATAGAAATACCTGGTAAAATCTGTGAATTTTATTAATGTTTAAATTGCACTGTATGTTTGTGCTTTTACATAATATTTACTAAAATAGATAAGGAGTTAATAATATAAGTACATAAGAATTTTGTTACTGTTGTACTGTTTGATATTTGTCTTATATTAGCATAAATAATAATAAGGAGAAGATTGTGGCTTGGAGCGCGACCAGGGTACCTCAGGTTCAGTCTGATTATACTGTGATTCTAATTGATTGTTAATAAAAATGTTTTATTACTATTATTGTTGAACATTATTTATATACCCATCTCAATACATTGCGCAATGGTAACAAGTTCCCTTCTCAAATATTTTAAATACTTAAGTACATGAATAAGAAGTATTTAAAAAAAAGAAAATCTACTTGCCAAGAATGAATTTCACATTTACTTACCTATCAGTTGCATTAATGTACCTAAATATAAAACTTATTCAAATGATAAAGGATGTTCTAAGTAAAACTACAAAATAGATTATACATTACTTAATTAGATAATTTATTGAATATTAAGAAGTTTATTAAAATTACACTGTCCTATTGGACAATGTTTGTCGCTTGCGCATCCCTTCTTCTCTCCCGTTGATGCTGTCGTTAGTATGGCGACCAGAGTCGATAGAGTCAACCAACAAACAAATAGTAGAACTTCCATTTTGAAAAAATATACAATCAGTCCTTCTTGTTTGAGGTTATGTTTATGTTTTGAAGTTGAGCGAGGACTGTGAGCGCGTTCACGAGCGTTCCGAATTGATGACAGCCGTCAGCTGTCATAATTGTGATATCTAAAACGGAACGCAAGATTTCGATGTGAGCGCTGTCAGCGATTATTTCCTAATTCGGAAAGCAGCCTGAAATAGGAATGTCATTCGTATCTGCTCGCACTTGCGCCCGCGAACACCAAATTGGAGTATTGATTTGTTTACAAGTAGCAGCGCACGGAGATTTCTCGAGTATCTTGCACTATAGCTATATCCTACAGCCTTGTCAGAGCGATTGGGAGATAATATCCCGCTTAATTACTGCCTTCCGTGTCAGACTTTATCAGTGGTCGGTGCCAGCTGTGAGCCTCGCCGCGAGTTCCGACGGCTAAGCTAATTACAACAGTTTGGGGCGAGTTGTTTTATCGATTGCTCGCCCTTCCGTGCCCCGCTTCAGTGGTGTTCTCCGAGTCGCTGCGAGACTCGATAAAGATCTGAGAATGTGCGACGAAATGATGTATGTCAATGGTTTTATTCACGAATTGGGTCATCGATGAGTTTCTCTCGGAGTCTCGGCAGACGCGGCGTATTCGCGCGGAACACCCGATAATGGTTGTTTATTTATTCAAGCTGTAGTTACGTCTCCCAGGCAATGGATAGTGCAGTGATTGTGTTTTGAGGGGTATTAGAAAACAGTCGTCATGTATGGGATGTTGTATGTTGGCTCACTGGCGGGTAACAAGGTGGAATGGATAGCGGCAGACTGGAGGCGGCCCCTTCCGGGGCTGTACACTTGGACACAGTGAGGGCCCTGCACCAGACTGTAGTGTCACTTAGAACTGCACTTGAAATATCCAAGAATGAGCTCAAACAGTTGAAGGAAAAGTATGAGCAGCACTCCCATTGCTTAGAATATGCAGATGTTATAGAAAAATTGACTTTAGAGAATCATATTCTGAGGCGTAGAATAATAGATACAGATTATGAGGAAAAGGACCCTAATGCACAAAACATAAAGTTGGAAGTTACTTACAGCCCTCACACACATAATATTGAAGAATACAGCAGCAGTGAAGTAGTGATAGCAACTGCTACAGACAGGAACAGCACTATAGATGAACTAGACCCCATCCCACAGGAATCAGACGAGAATAGTAATTTTTGTTCTGCTGAAAAATTGAATGAAATCCCAGAAGACCTGGGAGAATTTTCTGACGCTCCTGAATTTAATGAGTCTGGAGGATACAGTCCAGCTGATGATGCAAATAACAATACTGAAGTAGAAGAAATCTCTCAGATCTCCAGTTTACCCAAACAGACTGAGGAATCTGAAGGAGTACATCTACCAAGTTTTAAAACAAAGCTAGAACTATTATCAAAATTTGACGTAAGAATAAAAGTACGGACGTTAAAAGAAGGTACAATTATTTCTAGTACCACATCGGAGAGTGATTCATCTGAAGACAGAAAAGCTTTCGAAAAGGAATCAAAGGTCTTCAGAACAGGTCAACATTTTCAAGAAAAAGAAGAACAGTTTGATAATAATAAGACAGTGAATATAAAATCTTATTCAACGGACAACGTCAGGATGGCAGTGCCAAATGAAGTGGACGCTAAGAGTAAAACAGACAAGTTTGATGTCCAAGTGAGGATCACGTCTGAGGAGAATCTTGTTGTGAAGGAAAATGTAGAGAGGAGTAGGAGAAAGGATACCCTCAACCTGGATGTGGATGATCTGAGTCTCAGGTGAGTTGTTATTTAGCCTGTTCTTTTACAGTTGTTCTGGAGATGCTCGGAGGAGGCCTGATACCAGCAGTGTCAGACTTTCAGGTGATATGCTGATGATTATGCTCTTCCTCTTGTTTTTGACATCTTCAACAATAAATTTACTGTCTGTAAAGAACATAGATTTTTAAGCTAGTTCAAAATTATTTGTAAAATTGGCGAAACAATAAAATAACTGCGGTAAAAAAGCCATGTTTTCAATAATCCTCAGTGGGCTATTCACAAGCGAATTTACAAATTTTTGTTTTCTACATAAGTTTCAACATGTTTCTCATTTTTTTCTGAGTTGAGCATATGGCTCGTGAAATTAATTCGCAGGTTTAGAAAAAACTAGGTAGGTACTACATTGTTCATCTCTCGTAGGTATTGACACGAGTTCACACGAGAGAATAAGCTCATGATGCGTTAATTCATAATTTCTAAGCCGACTGCCCAAGCAGCGCGGTGCGCTGGACGCACTTTAGGTACTTATTTCACTCGTATAATTATCACTTGCTTCAAAAACGGTGAAGGAAAACATCGTGAGGAAACGGCATGCCTGAGAGATATTTCTCGGCGGCATGTGAGCCAAGTCAGAGGCCCACGGGAAAAACTCACATTTACATAGAGCGACGGCCTATCTGACCCCCACAACCCAGTAACTGGGTAATATGACACCCCTTGGTAAGTCTGGTTGTCAGACTTTCGGGCTTCTGACTACCCGTACCGACTATCAAAGATCAACGAATGACAGCCGGGACCAACGGCTCATCGTGCTTTCCGAGGCACGGAGGAGTCTGGGTATGTAAAGATCACCCATCCACGGACCAACCCCGGCAAGTGTAGCTTAACCTCATGGATCGACCCGTGCGGCTGTTATTACTTAGCCACGAGCTCCTCCACCACTTTAGTCACTAACCACTCAAAAAAGGAAGAAGACTCGTGTGGATATTTTATTTTGATTTCCGTTAACCATCATGACTAATGAAGATGAAGAATGAAGAACCTAATGAAGATAAACAACCTCCGAAATTATTGGTAGAAAAACCACAATTGTCTGTCAAGACGTCCAGATGGCTCAGACCCGGTCAGCCCCTGTCCTTCTTACTTAGTTCCTAATCTGTTAGTCGCCTCTTGGGATATTGCCTGCCTGTAGTAAACTGAAGTGAACAAGCTTAATTTAGCGAGCTCTGACGTGACCCAAATTTTCGTGATTTTCGTGGGCAGTGAAACACAAAGCCGTTGGTATCTGAGCAGTCGATCACGAGAGGTAGCTTGTAGAATGCTACAGGCACACATTTCCAATATCTACGAAACGAAAGCCCTGCTCCAATCCTAAAGTAATCAACGCAATTTTCAGATTCAATCTTTGCCGAAGAAATCTTATCATGTATTTGAGCCTCTCAAATTAAGAGTAAGCCACCTACGCCCTAGGGAGCAGACGACGAAAGAAAATTCAATCAAGAAGCAATTGCGTCCTCGCTGTTTACTGAATGAATCCCTGATTTTATGGCGATTACAATCAGAAAATTACTTTCTTTCAAATATTTGGACCTATTATCACAACGTAACTCGATTTACGTAATAAAAAGATAAATTGTGCACACAATTGAACCCATTCACTGAAAATACACGGAATCAACCCTCATGCACGACATCGCGTTTCTGTCTGACGTCTCAAATTTCAGCGCTATCATCTACATTTCTGACTACCCGCCTTATTTATGACGCGCGGTATTGCAAAGGAACACGATATCGTGTTGATGCCAATTCTGGGTATATGTGTAGATAGGGATACACCATTTATAATCCAACTTTTAACGGTTGAAAACTTACTTCTCCATGGAAACTCGTTAGTTCCCCCTTTAGTCGCGATTTTACGGAAAATGTGGGAAGTTTGTTAGAATTTTTATACGAATCCTTATACATAGTTCCACCAACTTCTATATAATGTAATTTGATAGGGTGTGGATTATAGGTACTGGGAACACGTAGATATTAAATTGCACCGTTTTATAGGGTTTCAGCCTACGGACACAGAATAATAATAAAGTGAATTGTTATTTCATCCTTTGTGACCTAGTTCCAGTTGTGAGCTATTTATAAGTAAATGAGGTTATTCAGCTACAACCAGGCTACGCAGACGCATAAGCACAACATCAATAGTTATTTATTTATTCCATAATGCACATGTATTATGGTACAAAAGCGGGCCCAATTTAATGCCTTGTGGCACTCTCTACTACTCAGTCTATACCTCGTTTAATTGTATACCTATCTATACATATTATAAATTAAAGTCGCTTTTCGTGTTTGTCTGGGTTGTTCTTGTTCAGCATCGTTTAGAGAATTTATTCCGGAAGTTTTATGTGTATAATGATTACATTACTAAGAAATCTCGAAGTTTTGTCAAATCGTAAAAACGGTGCGAAGCAGGAGTCGCTAGTTTTATATGAATACAAATATATAAAGCAGTAAAATTTGTGAATTTGAATTTAGGGGTTAGTGTTCGGAACGAATAATCCGATTTAAAAAAATCTTTCACTGATTGGAAGCTACAATATGCCAACTGCCGTAGGATAAGGTTTCATTTTAAAATTTTACGTTGACAAAGTCACAGGCAGTCTAGTCATTGATCAAAAAAATCAAGTAATAAAAACTAAAACCCAACTACGACTTAAAAAGTATAAACAAGACACCACAGACAAATTTAAAATCCGGAGTCACACGTGTTAGGGCATAAATCGAACAGATTACGTGTGACTCCGGATTTTTAATTTGTCTGTCTGTGGTGTCTTGTTTATACCTTTTAAGTCGTAGTTGGGTTTTAGTTTTTATTACTTGATTTTTTTTAAAATTCTTTTGGGTTTATAATATATATATTTTTGAAATGTGCTCATTAAGCCCTTTCATTTGATACCCCCATTTTTTTTTTAAGTTCCTTACTTTATGTCCTCTAGAGGGCGCCATTTTTAATTTAATGTGACTTCACATAGCCTATAACCAGCGGACAATCACGACGCTTCTAACGATACCTCATTTGTCAAATTGTGATGTGGTTTGGAAGATAGGAGGGAACAGATGAACATGAACATACATACATACATACCGGTCAAAATCATAACCCTCCTTTTTTCTTTGCCGTATACATACATACATACATACCGGTCAAAATCATAACCCTCCTTTTTTCTTCGCCGTAGTCCAAAAAAGAACCACAGTGCCATCTTTCAACTGTCAACTTCTAGTAGTTCCAAAGTTAGTGTTAGGTACTCCTTCGAGAATATCTTCAACAAGATTTTCAAGCACGATTTTTAAACTCCTTGTTTTATTCACTGTTCTAAAATAAACATGGTCTAGCTACAAGAATCATACTAACCTCCCTGGAGCCTGCAGGCAAACTTAAACGTACACAGAAGCAGTTTGTTTGTACTTGTAGTTTATGTTTTAGTTCTACGCGTTCGTTACGTACATTACGTACGAAGGTTAGGTATAGCAAAAGGCAAGGCAGCTTTGCTTGTAAATCTACTAGATTTTATAGTCCTTAGTCAGCGTTGCAAGTAGGTATGAAAGCATCTGAAAAGTACGCAATTTTAAAAACCTTACCCATAGGTGGTTAATTTAATTTCTACAATGAATTTGACTACACAGAATTGCTACAATGCAAGCTAACCCAGTTACTTCATATTCATTACGTTATCATTTTCAATAGAACCCCTGTTTATAAATAGACCGACAAGTACAAAGATCGTTTCGACGAAACGGCTTTTCCACGTAAATGATACTGTTTCTATCGAGCGCGCAACTGTAAAACCTAGATGCTATTTTTCAAGTAAAATAGTGTGCTTCGTAACAACAACTTGACATCGTGAATTTTACAGTTTATTTGGCGGGAGTACTGACATTTTAAACTGGGTTTTACTACGGAGCAGCGAATGTAGATATTCGTTTGAATCTGGCACGCAAACATAAAGTTGTGTCCTGTGGCTCTTATTACCCGACTACGGCGAAGAAAAAGGAGGGTTATGATTTTGACCGGTATGTATGTATGTATGTATGTTCATCTGTTCCCTCCTATCTTCCAAACCACTTATCACAATTTGACAAATGAGGTATCGTTAGATGCGTCGTGATTGTCCGCTGGTTATAGGCTATGTGAAGTCACGTTAAATTAAAAATGGCGCCCTCTAGAGGACAAAAAGTGAGGAACTTAAAAATAAAAATGGTTTAATCGTACCATGTTGGGTATCAAATGAAAGGGCTTAATGAGCACATTTCAAATATATATATATATTATAACCCCAAAAGAATTTAAAAAAAAATCAAGTAATAAAAACTAAAACCCAACTACGACTTAAAAGGTATAAACAAGACACCACAGACAGACAAATTAAAAATCCGGAGTCACACGTAACCTGTTCGATTTATGCCCTAGCACGTGTGACTCCGGATTTTAAATTTGTCTGTCTGTGGTGTCTTGTTTATACCTTTTAAGTCGTAGTTGGGTTTTAGTTTTTATTACTTGATTTTTTTTTTCGTGAGTTGCTTTATGCATGGCTAGCGTGAACATACCAAACGTACAAAATGTTTGCAGCAGAAGGCTTGTAAAGATTATGTTAGGGAATCTGCTGCAGCATCTTCGGTTTTGCTAAAACAATATACGATCAATATTCCAGCATTGAAAATTGAACAAGAAGTTTTATTGGGTTTTTTTATCAGGAATTTCACAGAAATAGCCCGGACTCTGGTTGTGTGCGCGGTTGGTGGCAACTTACAAATAACTGGCGAAATGTGGGTATACTATTATCAGCACCTCTGCCTAACCCTTCGGGGAAAACAGGCGAGATTTTTTGTTATAATCTATAATCTCCTAAGGTCAGTCTTTGCCGGCCAATTTTACTAAAACGCTAAACTAGAAAACGTAGAAAACATTAACTTTTACCCTCGAATTCCAGACTAACTTAATGACTGGTCCAACATAAACAGAGCCTAGCTTCATTTCAGGCTAACCTTCTCGTATAAAAGTTTGCTCACAAACAGAGCGGGGCAAGTCTATTTGTATGACTTTGTGTAGCTGAAGGTTTCAGGGAAATCTCTAGATTCCCTTGATTCAGTGTGGATCGCGGGTTCATTTTGTTGTGAGTTGATTTGATTGTTTACTCAACAAAGGGCAAAGACGGGCTTCCAACACAATCAAATCTCATTCCGAGTCAATTTCAAAGCAGCTTTCACCTCGCGTTGGTTATTTTGAAACTGTTTGTATGGAAGACCTTTTGTCGCTATTTTTGAGCAATTTTTCTTCAGGATTTATACAAATTCCGAGGAACTATAATGGAAATGGATTTAAAATGTTTTTAAGAGACACTATATGAAAGATAAAGTAATTAGCGCTGTGCGCCCTTTTTTTTCATGGTGGGAAATCATCAAATAACTTCTCCCGCACTGGGCGGAGCGGGAGGGCGTGTCAGACTTTTACTGACTACAACCCACCCGTGTTCCTTCAGTTGCCTGTTGCCAAGGGCCTTGGTATCCCTTTCGGACTTTCCCGCAACCCTGGCAGGCATCGGACCCCGTCAGTTGTGCTGACATCTCTTTGAGGCACGCGTGGAACACAACGCACCGTAGCCCGGGCCTGGTCCTTATTGGACGGCGAGGTAACCATTGCTTGCCGTCCGCAAGCCCGCGCCTACAGTGGTCGGGAATCCGCCTGGGATTCCCGACGCTGTGCGACCTGAATTGTACTTTATTCTGTCGTAGCAAGAGTCGCTTTTTATTTAAATGATCTGTGACACAGGCAAGAAATGGTTGATCTCTTATCGAAGATCACGCACATAGCGGTTTTTACAAACAACCTTTTTATGATTGAATTTCTAGAAAATTGCTTTAAGAACACGTTTCTTGAAAGCAATTAAATAAACATCTTACTACATTATGTTTGGGGTTTATTTTTAGGCATGTATCTCTAGTAAGGCTTTCAATAATCCAGATGACGACGGATTTAAACATAATCGTGAAGCGAATCCACTTACAGAGCTAATAAGCCCCCGACAAGCTAGTTGCTAATTGGCCTTGAGTAATTTTATCGCAAACGAAATCATAGAGCAGCGAAACCGCAGTAGTTCAAATGTACTGATGGCCTAGACAAGTGACAATCGCTTCGAAAGCGTTTCGTATTTCTACAACGACTTTCAACAGGATTGACACTGATTGACATAAGCTTTTCGATAGCTTATGTCACTCCTATACATTTTTTGCCTTTTCCATCATCGTTATCTGATAGAATGTCACTTTGTCTAGGGCCTCTGACTCGCGTCATGTTCCGCTAGTCCAATCGGATTCTAATAGCGGAACATGATGCGAGACAGTACAATTTCGGTTTAGTAATAATTATGTTCATAATTATTATTTCCATTACTCATAACAAAACATCTTATTTTATGCCGATTCTGCTCTCTAGCCACAGACATGGATTGAATGGAATAGTTAATGAATTCTAAGTAGGTACTGTATTCCTCTTCAGCTTTTGTTTTATGGGATAAACGGAGAACCGAGGCCACGTATTCATTATTGTAATATCTTGGCATTTCTAGATGATAATATTTTCTATGGCGAGCTATTTCCGGGGAAACAAACGTGACCTATTTCCTATCTTCTATCTATATCTATACATATAATAAATCTGTAGACGAGGCGTTTCTGTACAATGAAAAAAAAAAAAAAAAAATTGGTTGGTTGTCCAAGAATAACCAACAGATTCCATTTCTACCATTTTTGGAATTTTTGTCTGTTTGTCTGTTTGTCTGTCTGTCTGTTTGTATGTTGTTTAGTTTGATTGTTCCACTATCACGTAAAAAGTACGAAATCAATATGGTTAACTTTTATACTCAAATATTGTGTGTAACTCGATGTTTCAATTAGTTTTTGTTTCATCGCAATCGCTTCAAAATATCAAAAGATATATGAATTTAAAGTGTTCAAGAAGGAATTTTCATTACGTAATGTACATCCACGTAACGACATCTGTTGACGCGAAATGATACTTACTTCTTAATTACTAGGTTTGTGAGATCGTGTGTTGTTATATGACCGTCATTTGCTTTGCGCGGAAACTTAACGCGATACATTGTGTATTTGTGTATAGAATATAACTCTAAAGTTAGATTAATTAAAATTTTCCAGATGCGTTGTTTATTTATTAGTTTAGTATTAGTGCGATAGGTGGCGCTACCTATCTTTCAAATCTTGATAATCATGAAAGAATAGTGACAAATGTTAATTTCTTAAAAAATTTAGGTATTTATTCTTTAATTTTTCACTTTTCTACATAGTTTATTTAGCTTACAGAGTGTTCGAACGTTTTCCCATATATTTTGACAGTATCATTTCGTGCTCGATAGATGGCGTTGTTCGTTTAATGTCATTTTCTGAATCGCGGTGTTAAGACTCTCCGTCGAAGAATGACTTTCGCCCAGATATTCCAAATAATTTTTAGTATAGGTATCTTTGTTTTTGACTTCTTTAGTGTCGATAATATAATAATATAATAAATAAATAATAAATTGTTGGTTGGGTTGGGTTGTCAATGGGTTGTCACAGCTAAATTACGATATCTGTTATCACTGTGACTGTGACACAAAAATCACAGTGACAAATATCTGTTATTAAATCACAGCCAGTGATTTTTGTACCAACGATAAATACGTATTACGTATCTCATATCTCAATTGAATATCTTTTTTGTTTCTTTTCGTTTATAGTTGATAATCGTATTCGACGTTTTGTCTAGAAATAACGGGGTAATGTGAAATTATAGAATTACGTTTGTTTTTTTTTTTTAGTCATCCTGTTAAACTGGAAGCTGGCCCTAACATAGATTTAAAAGGCTAGGCAGATTGATCGATTATTTTTTTAAGTTAATTCCAAACTGAACACTTTCCTTCGTACTTTATTACAGGCTTAGGACTGTCAGTTTACTATAAAATTATAAATATTACGATGTAATTAAAAATTGATTACGTTTCGCAAACTGGCGCACTTAAAAGTGTTCAATTCATTTTATGTACATGACTATTTACATTATCAATCACTTAAACTGTATCTACATGAATATTTACATTATCAATCACCTATTCTATACCTACATTTACATATTCTACATATATATTTACAAATTCTGATTGAGGAAAATTAGTTGCTGCAATTTTCTGACTCCTAACCGGGTCCGTCTTTCATTAAGTATATTCCCTGCAGCAGAGAATACCCTTTCGCAGGGAACCGACGAAGCCATTGCGTTGAGCTTTGTGGCTGCAATCTTATATAAAGTGGGGTACACCGATTTGTGCTCTCTCCACCATTTCAAGGGGCAGTCGGTTCTAGAAATAATTTTGTCATCCTGATGCCGTTGTACCTCTACGATGGCACGGGATTGAGCTGTGCCCTCCGGTTGGATGCCTTGCATTCTTCTCTCAAAATCTTGCCAAATTGATTTGGTTTGGTTGGTGGAAGATGTTGTGGGTTCAACTGTTTGTACATGTACGTCGCTTTGAGTCGCCGCATCACGCGAATTTTGAGCTGCAACTAATGAAATTATGCGTCGTTTCGTTTCTTCTGCCACATGTTGATCGTCAAAATAAAATTTAAATCGCGGATCGAGAAACATACAATTCCCGAACGTCTTGCTTTGGTTTAAATTTAAAAACCGTCGTTTTATGTTACCTATCAGGTCCTGACGTAACCCATCCACGACTGGCATGAAAACATTCTGATCCCCCAATTGTTCCAATGCTTTTAAAAGCCCTACTGTTATAGGAATGACTAAGCTGCCAGTTATATACTTTTGCCCACTTAATTCGCGTGTGACTTCTTCACATGGTTGGAGTATCTGACATAATTCTAGACAGATTTGCCACTCATAACCGGAAACAGGGCTCATCCCCAGGTTTACCATGGAACTGTTTAGAGGTTCTCTTAGTTCCACACAACGTTTGAGCATATAAAAGATGGAGTTCCACCTCGTTTGTACTTCTTGTAACGGCCGTTTAGCCGTGGCGCCGGCTTGTTCCTGGTATCGCTTTAGCTTTTCCCAGGCAACATTACTTTGTTTAAAGTGCCGGACGATTCCCTTGATTTTTGTCAGCAATTCAGATATTTCTAGGTTTTTTAACACGTCATTTACTGCCAAATTTAAGGTGTGGGTATAACATGGGAAATGTTTCCACCCCAATTCCCTTTCAATAGCGCTTTTAATGTTGGCGCCATTGTCAGATACGGCCAAAAGTATTTTGTCGGCCACATTCCATTCTTGACATATAAACTTTATTGTGTCGGCCAAATTTTTTGCCGTATGGGTATTCAGGAGAGGAATACAGTCTAACAGGAAAGATTTGAGGGCAAACTCTTCCTCCTCGATGTAATGCCCAGTCACGGCTAGCACCGAGTCATTTGCGCAGGATGTCCAAATGTCTACTGTGATACAGAGCGACTTTACTTGGCTGCAAACGGTTTCTTTCAAGTCTGCCTTAACCTTCTCATACACTGCCGGCAACATTGTGTTGGCAAAATATTTTCTAGTAGGGATGGTATAGTACGGGAATGCGTACTCGATCAGCTCCCGAAATCCAAGATCCTCAACAATCCTAAAAGGCTGAAAATCTTTTATAAAAAGATTCATAATTTTTTTGTCAATTTCCGCTTTTACATTATTGCCTCGCCTGTTTACAAAATTTGTTATAGGCTGATGTCCATACGTTCTTCTTGGTGGTGGCTGTGACTGAGGCTGTAAGAGTACCTGGGATGGCGGCGTGGTTAATGACTGGGGTGGTGGTGCGGATGATGACTGCGGAAATGGCTCCGTTGATGGTTCTGCTAGCGACAGGGATGGCAGTACCACTTGACCACTGGCTATCGAACTACCGGTTCTGTCAAGCACCCGAACCGTGGGATGCTTCCTATCAATGTGCTTCTTCAGATTAGTTACTGAGGTTCTAAACGACAATTTTGTTTTACATATATTGCAGGTCGCGAAGTGACCACCTATGTCCACAAAATGGTCCCACACAACACTAACTTTTCTATGTACACTCATTGTTTTCTTAAATTACATTACCTTTTACTGTACACAACTTAATTACCAAATTATTAAAAAAAAAGTTAACGGCACTCCTACACTAAACTAAACTATAAAATGAATAACCTAAACTAAAAACTATTATCTAACTAACATCTGTACATAAATTGAATAAACACTAATTCACGATGCACACTTAGAAATTATTTTGACCAATTTCGTCTTCCGTTTTAGGAAAGAAGTGAAAAATCCATCAAAACAAATTTGAAAAATACAAAAATGTCAACAAATAAACCAGCCAAATTAATTTCAAATGAATATCATCTTTATTTCTATTCGAATAAAGTCGTACATGCGTGGAACATTTTGCGACCAATCCCGTCAAACGTCAAACCAAAGATAATAAAGGAGTCCGGAGACGATCACTATAATTTTTTTGGTTGCATCCCAAAGAAAATCTGCCAACAATAACAAACAAACCAGGCAAATTCAATCCTCAATAAACATATTTACTGGTTTCGCAATAAATTCGTAAATTAATATTTTGCGATTAAATCGGATACGATCAATAGAGTACGCGCAAGATATGTCTGCGCACGACTGTTGGCGTGCTTTATGATATTGTAATATTTAAAATATAATGTAGTTATTTAATTTAATTTATGATTTAAAATATCTATACCAATAATTAATCTTACATTAATATGAAATAAATAATTCTAAAACTTAGGACGACAAGACGGCGCGGCCTACGATAATACGATTAGTTCCGATTTGAGCCGCGTGCAGGCATATCCTGCGAGCACTCTAATTTTCTTGGTTGCAAATCAAATTGCCATACAGAAAATTAAAATAAAATTTTAAGTTTTTTTTGTTGGTCACTCACTCACTGATCAGTAACAGGTAACACGACCTAATTTAAGAGTCACATTTTCGAAAATGTTTGTTCTTGTAAGACCATCAACTGTATTTTAGGGATAATAATTACTAAGTGCTTCTCTTTCTAGCGTAGTTAAACCGCTTTAGTAAGAATGAGAAGTAAAAATATTTCTAACTAAATAATAGGTGTTTCTCTTTTTAGCAAGGGTGAGGAAAAGAGAGAAATTGAGATATTCCTTCCTTCCTTCGTGTGAGTGTGTGTATGTGAAATGTGAGTAACAGCTGTACAGCCAATACCAGACCAGGAACAGGTCAGTACAGTAACAGTCGCGCGGTCACAGTCACAGTCACAGTTTTGAGGGCCTGTTATTTTAGGTAGCAGATATTTTTATCGGTAGGAGCAACTGTGATTTGTGATTTTTAAATATCTGTGATTTCTATCTGTTACGATAAATACGCCTCTCCCCTAGTTGTCATTCGTTGAAATAGAGATGGGTTGTAACAGGTGAAACACGATATCTGTGATCACTGTGACTGTGAGAAAAAATAACAGATTCAAATATCTGTTATTAAATCACAGCCTGTGATTTTTGATAAATACGTATCTCAATCGAATATCATCTTTATTTCTTTTGATATAAAGTCGAAAATCGTATCTATCTGTTATAAAATCACAGCCTGTGATTTTTGTACAGACGATAAATACGTATTGACTCAATTGAATATCTTCTTTATTTCTTTTCGTTAAAGTCGAAAATCGTATCCGAAGTTTTAACAGTAACAGTCTTGAGGATCTGTGATTTTAAGTAACAGATATTTTTTATCGTTAGGAGCAATTGCTATCTGCTATTTTATAATATCTGTGATTTCTATCTGTGATGATAAATACGCCTCACTCCTAATTGATCTGATTGGTTTTGATTTGGTATTTTGGTTGGTTTCGTTCATTAGGTTCAAATTAAGAAGTCAAGAAACGAGTCGTTACAGATCGATTCAAACTTAATGGCGGCTCGGAAGTTAGCTTTTAGCTGCGCAGTACCCTACCACTCACCCCCGCTGTCACATGAAATTGTTACTGCGCAGCGACTCGCCTCATGTTCCGAGCCGCCATTAAGTTTGAATCGAACTGTACTATACTTCGTAATTTTTTCGTATGATTCGTGACCGCCGCTCATTCGATTCGATCGTTGTTGGCGTGTGTAAGGCCTCGGCCTTGAATCTTGCGGGCAGCGGGGCGGATGGCGGCTCGGAAGTTAACTTTTAGCTGCGCAGTACCCCACCCCTCACCCCCGCTGTCACATGAAATTGTTACTGCGCAGCGACTCGCCTCATGTTCCGAGCCGCCATTAAGTTTGAATCGAACTGTATTATACTTCGTAATTTGTTCGTATGATTCGTGACCATCGCTCATTCGATTCGATCGTTGTTGGCATGTGTAAGGCCTCGGCCTCGAATCTTGGGGGCAGCGGGGCGGCGGCGGCGGCGGCGCGGGAGCGGGGCGGGCATCAAAGACCCGTTCTCGAAACTAGCGGGCAGATCGCGCGTCACTATAGCCGCGTAGTGTTGTGTTCACGATTTTGTCGTCGAGATATTTGTTTTTATTCGCGAAAGAAATGGCTGAACAATGGCGGCAACATCTTTTTGATTCAAATTTATTCCTAACGCTCAATTTATTGTGGGCAACAACACTGCAATGCAGACGCGCGGGCGGTCACCGCTTGAATGGAGTGCACCGCTCGCTGCCCGCCGCCTCGCCGCTGCCGCGCCGCTGTTTTCGAGAACCGGTCCATTTGATTTTACGCATAAGATCCTGCTGCGCCCGCGCCGCCGCCGCCGCCGCCGCCGCCCCGCTGCCCGCAAGGTTCGAGGCAGAGGCCTTATGGTTGATTCGATTTGTTCGACTATCGGACAGCAATAAATACACAAATATTGGCACATGTTTCTGGGGAAAGTCAACAATATACATCGATAAATACGGTTCCTGAAGAAGAAGATGTCACACACTATCCAGTAGAGTTCTTAGAATCCCTTAACACACCCGGTCTTTCAGCACACAAAATTTGTTTAAAAGTCGGAGTGCCAATAATTCTTCTCAGAAATTTAAGTCCTCCCAAACTTTGCAACGGCACTCGGCTCATAGTCACCAATCACCAACCAAACGTCATCGAAGCCGAAATCTTAACAGGTTGCGGCGCCGGTGATGTTGTTTTTATTCCAAGAATTCCTCTCATTCCCAATAATTTCCCGTTTAGTTTTAAGCGTGTGCAATTCCCCGTCAGCCTGTGTTACGCCATGACCATTAACAAAGCTCAGGGCCAGACATTATCCGTTGCGGGGGTGGATCTTAGTATTGGTTGCTTTTCCCACGGCCAACTTTATGTAGCTCTTTCGCGTGTGAGCAACCCTAGCAACTTTTTTGTGTACGCTCCAGGTGGTTCCACCGCTAATATTTTATAAAAGGAAGCATTTTCTTAAATAAAAACACAAGTTTTTTGGCAGTTTCTTACTAGGAAAAATCACCAGGCCTGGTCGAAAGATTCCCCCTTTTTAAATGAAGGTACAACTTTTCTAAGCGACATATTATTGTTTTCCGACATCCATGCGAACGAAGTCGCGGGCACAGCTAGTTTCTACTAAAGTCGGAAGCGATGAGAAAATAAAGTGATATTTCTAAGAAACTTGGATGCAATATTGATTTTACGGGTTCAAAGCGATGCTTCAACGTAAAATGGAATTGAGGAGATATGAGGACGTGAAGCTCGTGACAAACAATTGTCCACCAATCTTCAGTAATACTGGGTTTACACGGTTCGAGTTTAGTTGAACAACTTTTGTTGCTAAACAAACACTACTTTGAATTTGAAATTCGATTTGATTGAAAGTCTGAGGGCCTAGACAAGTGACAATCGCTTCCAAAGCGTTTCGTATTTCTACAACGACTTTCAACAGGATTGACATAAGCTTTTCGATAGCTTATGTCAGTTCTATACATTTTTGGCTTTTCCATCGTCGTTATCGCTGATAGAATGTCACTTTGTCTAGGCCCTCTGTTCAGACGGGTCAAATTGCTTGCGACTTAGCAGTTGATCAACTAAAATCGAACCGTGTGAGCCCGGTATGACTTGGAATTAGCGTTCAATTTCATTGTCATAGCGTTGAAAATTATTAACCATTTGGCATTTATCCAATGTAGAGTATATAACAGCCACTCTCAATTTTACTCTATCCTCGTTGCGAGATCATTTTTTTTTAGATGTTTTGGATTTGGATGAATATATGTTCGGATGTAGCTAATCCACAAAAATGGCGATTTTCCTAACCAGTTCCCTTTTCCCAGATCGATGTCCGAAGGAGACAACTCAGTGTTCTCCGAAGGGGGAACGACTCCCATGGACCCGAACGCAACAGCCGTGGGGGAGGATAAACAGGAAGATAATGCTAGTGGCAACGAGTCTGAAGAAGTGGACGATATAGAACTTATATTTACGACAGACGAGTCGAAGGATATGAGTAATTTGCAGGTGAGGGTAGATTGATAGAAGATTTTTTTTATTAAAAACTGTTATGAGCGTTGACATTGAAAGTTGGCAACGTCGCAAATAGATGTCAAATATTTCGCTGTTTTGATTAATTTGGCAATATTACTGTATGGAAATATGAAATACGGCTAACTAACTGTTTAAAATATTGATTATGAAATGCAATAAATAATATCGTTACATACCTAATATTTAGTTTTAGATGTAACATCGATGTTCACATTTCCATACAGTAATATTGCCAAATTAATCAAAACAGCGAAATATTTGACATCTTTTTGCGATGTTGCCAACTTTCAGCGTAAACGCTCTTAAAATTTACTTAAAATACAGTTGTTAACCGCGGTTTCACTCGTGTTCTAGGAGAATTACTATAATATTATTTATACAGACAAAAGTACTTTATGGCTTCAGCTGTTTTTGAGTAACAATCATCCAAACATCTGAACGATATTGTAAATTCATAATACCTATTAAGATTGAAAATGAATAAAGTATTTTATGCGGTATATAAAATGGCAGGTTTAGACCGTGCCCCGAGCTTTGATGACATGACCGTTACTTAAGATTGTTAGTGATATTAGAAAACTTTTGGGCTGCTTTTCATGACGGTTAATTACCTAAAAGCGAAGTTTTCGGTGTGTTAATTGTATATTTGCGAAGTTTTTATGAGGGCGCTTAGTTACCTCATTAACTTACTAAGATATTGTAGCAGTTCAATTTCAAAAGTCGTGTAAGGAACTTTGAAATCCATTCTTATAACATTACCTTACGGTGAAAGCGACAGGGGAGCCCGCGAAATTCATATTTTTTTTTTAGGTTTTTTGCAATTTTCAGGTCAGTATCAGGTTGCATATGCATCTAAATATGATTCGCAGCCGTATCAAATATTTATTTATAGAATTATAATCATAAAAATCATCAATACAACTCTCTAAATTCATATAATCCTATTGAATGACTAAGTTACTATTCTGTTCTACTTAACTTAAGTTGTATTGCTGATTCTAATAATTATAATCCTGTAAAGCCTTATTTGTTACGTTCACGAATCATATTTTAATCAACATACAACTTGACACTAACCTTCAAATTGCAAATAACGTAAGAAAACTTGAATTTTGCGGGCTACCTTGGCGCATCCCACGCAACGACTTAAACCTTCTATCTGTTCTACCCAGGAGGACCTAGTCTCTATTCGCGAGGGCGACCAATGGGCTCCTCAATCCGCATCAACAGCACAATCCACACCTGTCCTCATAAAGTTCCACACCTTAGACCCTGACTTCCAACCAGGGCCTGAAACCAAAGACAATCCGACAGAAAACCAAGAAAACAAAGACCAAGCCATAGAGGTCTCGAAATTGAAAAGAGTTTCGTTGCCAAACGACAAGGAGATCAGACACGTGGCGTTTAATGGAAAGGGGAGCTTAGATTTGCCAAGTCGGAGTATCCTAAAGAGCTGTGACAATAGATCAGATAATATGCTGTTCAGGAAAAGTTCTAATACAAGTGCTAGGAGACTTGATAGCATTGACAGTCTAACTTGCGAGTACAACCGAGGTCTCAGCTTCGATAATACCAAGTCTTCGAGTTTCGAACTCGGTTCAAGCATGGATATTCTACATAGAGATGAAAGTGTGGACAGTTTTCATAGGAACATACACTTGGGGCATCGGTATTCGGTGTTCGCGGAAACGGATATCTCGAAGTGTGGGACTTCTGAAGATGATTTGGCTGCTAACTTGAATGTTAGGAGGAATACTTGTCCCAATCCGTTTCAGTACAGGTAAGATTCTTTTATAGTTTTTGTAGGAGTCTAGGTTGGTATAATCCCTGAGTACTCAAACGCCACTTAACTTTAAGATTTTAAGTATTTTTGAATCTATGTCGCAGGGTGACTTGATAATTCGACTTTTCGTGAAAATCCTAGGGATATTGCGAAAACCCGGATAATTAGAAAATGGTGAAAAAAAATCTGCGAGCAATTTGGAAGTAGTGCTCGCTGCCGCGCCGGCCGCTACCGTGGCACCGCTCGCGCGCGGTTGGTCATGGTTCTAACCTAAAGTATTTCACCCAGTTCAATATGACGAATTATACACTCTGCCTGCGACTAGATAATTAGACAATGGTGAAAACATTTTTGCGGCAATTTTTTTCACCATTTTCTAATTATCCGGGTTTTTGCAATATCCCTAGGATATCCATAGGGTTTTCGCGAAAAGTCAAATTAATTGCTTCTTAATCGCGACTTAAAATTGAATAGGGAATATGCATGTGATTCAAATATGGGTCAAATATTTTTTTCTATAAACTATGTTACTTCAGAATTATGCCTCCATCAATATTTTTGAATAAAATTTCTTTTTGAGCGAGAAATTAATTTTTAAAAAGTCACAAAAAACTGTGGGTAATTCAAATACTTGAAAAGGCTAAGAGCGGATGTGACGTAACAATCCGGAATAACAATCAAAATGTCAATGTCAAGTCAATCAACAAGTGTCAAGTCAATGTCAAACGCTCATAGAAAAAGGAGTTTTTGACGTTGACTTGACAGTTGCTTGTCTGTTTTCACGAACTGTGACGTCACCACACCAAGCGCGCCAAATGGAGGGTGGGGCGTTTAAATAGCCCGGATCGGTTGGATATTTTTAAACATTTTTTTAACTACTTTAAATTGCTTTTTTGCCGTCGAATTTTTTTTTACTATTATTTGACGATGTAAACTATCGAATAAAAATACATGCATATTCCCTATTGCCTTTGTGTATTCAGCCATGTGTGTGTATGCTCATGTTTTGGACAAATAAATGATCTTATTCTATTTTATTACGATATTCAACCCTTTACCCACCAGACCATCAGGCTACCGCGGCGTGTCCCGGCCTCCCGGCCCGTTCAAGGCGGGCACGGCTCGCCTGCGGCCCGTGCTGCGGGACAGTGCGCATGCGCGGCGGGAGAGCGGCGCGCAGACCGACGTGTGCGCACTGCCGCCGAGGTGGAGCTCGGACGGATATCTTGCTCATAAGGTAACACACACATAACCATCTCAAAGTACTCGAAATTGGGACAGAATTGGGCCGCACTGGGCCGGCCATATAAGCAGTAAAACTGTTGATCATTCATGAGGGCGCAAACGCTTTCGATTGTCACTTATTTAGACAAAAGACAATCGCTTCGAAAACGTTTCGTATTTCTTTAAAGACTTTCAACAGGATTGACATAAGCTTTTCGATAGCTTATGTTAGTCCTATACATTTTTGCCTTTTCTATCATCGTTATCGCTGATAGAATGTCACTTTGTCTAGGGCCACTGGTGATGCATTTTGTTTCAAAAATATAAGATCATGATTTTGCATTTCAAAATAAAAATCTCATAAGGCTCTAATGCCCTGAAATATTATATACGTGTTATAGTAACGCTTTCCCCTTAGCTGCCGGTCCCGCCCGCCAGCGCGCCGACCGTCCCGTCGCGCGGCGCGGGCGCGGGGCGGCGCCTCACGGTGCCCGACGCGCGCCCGCCGCCGCCCGCGCGCCGCACGGACGAGACCCGACGAGTACTGCTTAGTGATATCGGTAAGTTTTACATAACATAAATAGGTAACTGTGGACATAGCTTTTTATTTAATCAAAAGCTTCAGTGTTGCCAACGTAATTCAAATTTTCTTACCTTTTTTAATTATCAGGCTGTATGTTGAATAAAATATGATTCGCGACCGTAACACATATGGATTAACAAAATTATAAACATTAGAATCAGAAATACAACTCTCTAAGTTCATATTATTATAATCCTATGACTATTTCATGAACTCAAGACATTTCCCCCTTCTTTGCCTCTTTAGTGTTGTACAGTCGAACAAACTATTTTGTACACAGGCAAAATATATTAATTTTCCGCTACTCTGCCAAAATTCGATTTGATTGTGTGTGTAATTTAACTTTTTGAGCTTATGGCTTAGGAGAGTGACGTAAAAGTATTCTTGACTACGGAAAACACTCACAAAATTGTTTAAAGTAGGTGCAAGATATCTGTATACCAAATAGTTTGTTGACTATTGAAAACACTCACAAAATTGTTGCAAGTTATCTGCCTGTATACCAAATAGTTTGTTCGACTGTACTATAATGATTATCTTGTAGGCTTCACTTCGATGGTACCGGAGCTGTCTCGCTCAGCGGACCCGGTGTGGGCGCTGGGCAAGCGACAGTCACACCCTGACGACTCCACCACCACTTCTACTTCCAAGTTAGTAACTTCTCTACCCAGAAATGCAATATACAATCCTTGTTTCTAAGATGTCGGTTAAAGCAAGAAAGACGACAAGATGAGGGCATAAGTACTGTGATAAGCATGATGTGATGATTTCTTTGATTAGCAATCCTTTGTCCAGGTCTTGTGATCCAAATATCAATAGCTTTTAAACATAGGTAAGTAGGAATTAGGTGTAGTACGCAACTATAACTCATTTATTTATTTATTTTTATTGGGACATAAAACAGTTACACGTTACAATTTTAGTAGATAACAAGCTAGGGTAGTAGAGGTAAACATGTAACCCACACCAATGTCCGCGGAATAAACTATTGTGGAGAAATTAAACAAAACAAAAGACGCATCTACTGGAGCCGAAATAGGTTAGGAGGAATTCATAAATTATTGTGCAAGCAATTGAACAGCCATTCTTTTAAATTTTATTTGGGATAGTGAAAATATATCAAGATCGAAAAAGTGTGTGTTATATATTTCTAAGAGACGACGGAGGGGCGCCCTTGCGCCAGCATTGGTTCTGCACTTTACAGTGTGGAACAGCCGGGGCAAGCGCGCCTCTCGCCGTAATACAGTTCTGGGTACGATGTAACAAAGTTTATTGGTGATATCAGAGCAGTCAAAGTTGTTATTACATATGCCATGCAGCATCACAGCCATAAGTAGGGTTCGCCTGGCCTGCAAGCCCAGGAGTTTATATGCTTATAGTAGTAGTGCGTACGATATTTTAGAACGGTGGCTTTTATAGTGAATGGAGCGTAAACATTTTTTTTGGGTCATTTCCATCCTTTGCTTATATTTATCATATAAAGGACACCATATTGGGGCTGCGTATTCCAATTGGGAGCGTATTAAGGTTGTGTACAAGATTATAAACGTATGCGGTCGTTTGAAATCAGTTGAGGAGCGCATCAAGAAACCATACATACTATAGGCTTTGTTAATAATGTAGTCAATGTGAAGGTTGAAATGCAATTTTGAGTCAAGTGTAACTCCTAAATCACGAATATGGTCAACTGTTTTAAGAATAGTGCCTTGTAAAGTGTAACAGTATTTAATTAGATTTTTGTGAAAGGTGAAGTTTATTATCTGAACAATAATTGGAAAGTCTGTTGAGGTCTTCCTGAAGGAGCAAGCAGTCTTCTATGTTTTTGCACGACTTATAAATTTTAATGTCATCGGCATACATTAAGAAATGGGAGTTAATAAAGCAGCGTTTTATGTCGTTTACGAACAAAATGAAAAGCACAGGCCCCAAAATTGAGCCCTGAGGCACCCCAGAAGTAACGACAACGGAATCCGATTGAAAGCCCGTTGATAGCCACTTTCTGAGTTCTGTTGTAAATGTATGGTTTAGCATGTAACAAAAACCCTGTCCGATCCTAAAGGGCGATCCCTTTAGGATCGGACAGGGTTTTTGTAGGTATCGCAATAACTTTACTAAAAAGTTTTTTTTTTTTGTTGAAATTAGAAAGTTATTTCTATTTAAAATTCACTTTTTTAGTACCTAAATTACCCCAATTTCAATATAAAATAGCAATTTTTTACAGAGGTCATTTATGTTATGACTTGTACACACCCGCTAGACGAAGGTCGCCCGCGCCCCATGGCCCCGCGCCTAACCTGGAAAAAACCCCTTGAAAAAAATGGGGTGACTTTTTTTCTTTAAAAAAAAAACCAGCGTTTTTTTTAATTGGTTATATAATTGGTTGTTTTAAATTATTTGTTCCATTCTAAGGCCCGCTTGCATCACAAATCACTAAAAACGTTTACCGCTATCGTATCACTCAGTTTCTGTCAATCCTTTGAATATACAGAGACATAATTATGTTAAGCATTAACGCATTTTGTGATAAAAAAAATATATTATGATAATAATTATGGTTGTGTTGATAGATTCCTGTCTCGCGGCTCGTCGTACCGCTCACCATGTCTCAGCATAGACAGGAGCAACGATTGGACACCACAACATGTTTACCTGCCGTCATCTAGAGGTAACTCCTATCATGGTATATCTATCAAAGAACCGCGTAACCCACTAGCAATCACAATCCGAAAGATGTTGAAAGCGATTGCTAATCCATTGCTTCATTTGTTTGTAAAATTCGTCTGCTGACGATGTAAATAACGCAATAAATATTGTAAAATGGTCAAAATGAAAGGCATTGGCAAGTCAATCTGCCTAGCCTTTTCCCAACTATTTTGGGGTCGGCTTCCAGTCACCGGATGCAGCTGGATACCAGTATTTTTTTTATATGGAGCGACTGCCTATCTGACCACCACAACCCAGTAACTGGGCAATACGATACCCCTTGGTAAGACAGGTTGTCAGACTTTCGGGCTTCTGACGACCCGCAACGACTGTCAAAGATCCACGAATGACAGCCAAATGAAAGGCATTATAAGTATGGTATGCAAATAGGCTTCAGGTAGCCAATGAGTGGGCACGCCACAATTGCGGCGATAAGTCCCCTCTTTGAGGAGTGGCTAGAGAGGCGCCACGGCGTCCTCACCTTCCGCCTGACGTAGGTCCTCACCGGACATGGCAGCTTCGGGAGGTACCTGTGTAGGATTAGGCGGGAGGAAACGCCCGGGTGTCACCACTGTGCGGATCGTCCGGAGGACACGGTGGAGCATACGGTGGAGATGTGCCCTGCTTGGGCGGAGCACCGCCGTGTCCTCGTGGAGGCGATTGGCGGCACCTGACCTCTCGCGTCCGGCCCGGGTCCAGGCCATGGTACGGAGCGAGAGGGCATGGGAGGCGGTTACCTCCTTCTGCGAAGCAGTGATGCTCGCGAAGGAGGAGGCGGAACGCGTGAAGGAGAGGCAAGGCCTGTGCCCTCACGCCCCAAACCGTCGCCGCTGGAGACACCCTGGGCGTCGGCCACCATAGGCGCGGTTTGCGGACGGTGAGCAATGGGTAGCTCGCCGTCCGATAAGGACCAGGTCCGGGTCGATGGCGCGTCGTGTTCCACGCGCGCCTCAAAGAGATGTCAGCACACTTGACGGGGTCCGTTAGGACCGATGCCTGCCAGGGTTGCGGAATAGTCCGAAAGGGATACTGGGACCCTGGCAACAGGCAACTGAAGGAACACGGGTGAGTTTTAGTCAGTAAGAGTCTGACACGCCCTTCCGCTCCGCCCAGAGCGGGAGAAGTCATTTGATGATTTCCCACCCAAAAAAAAAAAAGAGGTAGCCAATGAGACAGACTTTAGAGCTATGAGGAACAGGGTGTAAAGTTCACTCATCCTCTATAGAAAAGGGATACAAAAAAGGGAGGATTTATGTGACGTCACGTCCTTCATGCGTAGTTCGCATGTGGCGAGGTAGATGGGAAGCGGTTGTCTTGTGGCGGACAAGACAACCGCTTTTTGGCAAATGGCCGTAGAACCTGGACCAATGCATCTGAGTATCTGTTGTGTGACGTATCTTGAACATGTTTTAGAATTTTACGACTGCCACTATCGTTGGTCTAGTCTAGTGGTCGCAAGCGCTACAGCTGAACATGACGTCCTTTTTTTTTTTTGAGTTTGGTTTATCATCAAATGGCTTCTGCTCGCGGCGGAGCGGAAGGGCGTGTCAGACTTTTACTGACAAAACCCACCCGTGGTCCTTCACTAAAATATTTTAAGGATGTAGGTAGTTTTAAGATTGCCACAGACAATACTTTCTTTGCGTTTTTTGTTTGTATGTTCTTTTTACCCAACTGCCAAGGAAGGGTTTATGTTTTTAATGTCCGTATTTACTTGTTTTCTTCTTTTTTTTTTTTTTTGTTTGTCTTAAAACTTGAATTTATGTAACTATGCTTTTGTGTTGTGTCTTCTATGTTTGTACTGAATAAATGTTTTATCTATCTATCTATCTATCTTCAGTTGCCTGTTGCCAAGGTCCCGGTATCCCTTTCGGACTTTCCCGCAACACTGAACATGAGGTCTTGGGTTCGATTCCCAAGTCGGGCAATTTGGTATTGGGTTTTTCTATCTGAAATTTCTCAATACCAGCCCGGAGTCTGGATTTGTGCCCGGTTGATGGCAATAGGCTCGCGCCCTATTACATGGTACTTAAACATAACTGGCGAAATGTGGGTGTACTAGAGGAACACCTCTGCCTAACCCTCAGGGGATTTCAGGCCTGATGTTATGTGTTAGAATTTTGCAAACCTACGCAGATTAATTCATTATTGATAACAGAGTGACTGCACAAACTTTGAACTGAGGGCCGTTCACATTCAAATCGCAATCTGTCAAACTTGTCAAAAATAATGGTAAATTGATGTTTTTTTTGCACAGATTGCGAATGAGATGCGAATGTGAAGTTCGATTTTTCGTTTCGTATTAAAAAGGTTTTCAGCCAAGCGAACTGATACATCGCAATCTGTCAAACTTGTCAAAAATAATGGTAAATTGATGGTTTTTTTGACAGATTGCGAATGAGATGCGAATGTGAAGTTCGATTTTTCGTTTCGTATTAAAAAGGTTTTCAGCCAAGCGAACTGATACATGGTTACTAGAACCACCTTTTTAATACCGAAACGAAAATCATTCTAAAAATAAAGGAATTGCCCTGTTGTTTGAAAACAAATATTTCATTGGTTTTCAGAAGCTCACCGTCCGTGGCGCAGCTCGTTACCGGACGTTCGTCGCGACGACACCGACGAGTTACTGGAAGAGGCAGAGATATTCGTCCGGCGGTCTATTGACAACTTGCAAGCGCCGGCCATTGACTGTAAGTTCGGCTTAGGTGTTAGCGCAAATTAACGTATCTTTCCATAATTGTCAGATTGCAAAGAAATTTGATAAAACTGTAAATAAAGACAAAGAAAAACGCTTTTTGTCAGGAAAAGTTTATTTTGAGCTGCAAATCATCATCTGCCTCGCCTTTTCTCAACTGTATTGGGGTCGGCTTCCAGTCTAGCCGGAGCGACTGCCTCTCTCAAACTCAAACTCAAACTCAAAGCATTTATTTCAATTAAACCATTTACAGGCACTTTTGAATTGTCAAGGAGTCGGTCAGTCAGAAATATGCAGCTAGTTGCCCATTCCAAAGCGTAGTAGGTACCTATGGAGAAGAACGGGCAAGAAACTCCACGGACACTCTTTTAAATCAAAATATTGTTACAAAATATTGGTTACATCATTCATGTTGAAATTATACATGTGAGAACAATGTAGAAAGCACGTTAAAAGCGTCCGCAATTATAACATAAAAACAAATCAAAATTAAAATAAGCCATGGCAGCTAAGAGATGACCAGTCACAACTGACGGCGCCCGTTCACGAACATGACGCATGGATCAGCACCATTCAGCTCAACCATTTAGAAGGGAGCTAAATGATCCAACACACGCGCCACCATCAGCGAGACATTTGAGTGAGCATGACATTCCCAGCCGCCAGGGAACATTCAAGTCAATTAAAGACAAATTACCCGGTAAATGGCTCTATAGTACATAGTACTCACACCTGTGCTATGCAATTATATAATACTAAAGGAAATTGAGTTTATACAATGCAAAGATGGTCTTACAATCTTCAGCAGCTCCAACATTATTTTCGAATGTTAATTAGTTAGTTGTGGTTGTGGAGCAGGACCAGCATTAAGCCAAGCATTTTTATCAGAAATGTAATCCTCCAACTTATAATATGCCTGCCTGCATAGTGTGCGTTTTATACAAGTTTTGAATTTCGTCTCGTTCAGTTGAAGTACCTCTGACCTGCACAACCCATTATCTGGGTAATACGATACCCTGTGGCAAGACTGGTTGTCAGACTTTCGTGCTTCTGACGACCCGTAACGACTGTCAAAGATCCACATATGACAGCCGGGACCAACGGCTTAACGTGCTTTAACGAGGCACGGAGGAGTCTCGGTATGTAAAGATTGTCGCCCATCGATGGACCAATCGTAGCAAGCGTAGCTTAACCTGATGGATCGACCCATGCGGCTGGTTATTACTTAGCCACTTTTTGAGCTGCAAATATTAAAGAAAATTGTTTTTGGGTGAAATTCGCCAACTACGTCTCTCATAATACTAGTAAAACACTCCTTCCAAATATATATAAAGAAAAGGATAATAAACGTATTATTGAAATCCTTAAAATTGTCTTTCCTTTGGTGTCCAACCATTAACCGCTGTGTTATATTTTAATATTTTCATCAGCTTATTAGTTTATGAATTTTTCAACGAATAACAGGTTTTAAAGGTTTTCCTATTTTAAATTGTTATGGAGGACTTTTATATCACTGATCCTTTGAAGTCACTTGAGGGTTTCCAAGAATAGAATGATGAACGAGTCTGTTAATATGTTATCCGATTGTTTTCAGTGGAGAAATCAATCGGAGTGACAGGTCAGCCGTACATCCCGGCTGAACCTCGTCAGCTAAGGCTCGGACACACTGTCAAGGTGATCACGCCGCATGGACGCATCGCGGTCGGACGTGTCAGGTATACTTTCCATGATCATTTTCAGCCTCTAACATTAATTTTTTTAAATATTCTGTGCACGATGGTTGATTTTAAGACTATTTCACTATTTTTCTTCTTACAGAGAGGATTTGATTTATGCTTTTTTAAGAGTGATAAATTTGCGCAAAATACATGTGTCTATAAGTCCATCTATCAGTTTTTTCGTCCAAAACTAATCCTAACTAATCCATACTAATATTATAAATTCGAAAGTAACTCTGTCTGTCTGTCTGTATGTTACCTTTTCACGCCTTAACCACTGAACCGATTTCGATAAAATTTGGCAAGGAGATAGATGGCATCCCGGGGAAGGACATAGGCTACTTTTTATCGACATACCGCGCGGGCGAAGCCGCGGGCGGAAGCTAGTAATATTATAAATGCGAAAGTGAGTTTGTTTGTTTCTTTGTTACGCTTTCACGCTAAAATGGCTGAACGGATTTGGATGAAATTTGGCACAAGGGCTGACCATGACCTGGAATAGGACATAGGTAATTTTTATCCCGATATTCCCGCGGGATCGAGACACACGCGGGTGAAACCGCGGGGCGCATCTAGTCTTCTATAAATAAGGTCAAGTTTCAGTAAGAGAATGAAATTACTACAAATTTTCGACGGAAATTAAACAACTAAACCTTCTTCATAACCGCCTACTTATTTTGTTAATAAACATAATGGAACATCTGGCCGTCGACGGCCAGATGACCCGAGACTTCACAGCCTACGCTTCTTCAGCTGCTAAATCTATCCACATATACCACAGATACGTGGGCCTCGCCGGCAGCAGCACGGCCACCAGCAGCGTGGTGGTGGGCGCCGAGCTGCTGCACAGCCAGCAGCCGGGGCTCGCGCGCAACGACGGGCTGCACCGCGGCCGGAGGTACTTCCTCGCGCCCGCACTGCACACGGCACTCTTTGTGCCCTTCTCGAAAGTCGTCATGGCGTGGACTAATTAACGGTAAACGACTTCATTTTAGGCTTTATCACACTGATCTTTCAGTATCGTAATGTTTTTTAGAAGACACTGTATGGAAGTTGAGATAATCCGAAGAATCCTGTGCAGTCAAACTTACTGATTGGAAAAAAACATCACCACTGTGATGTGTTATACTCATACAGTCAACCGCACCAGACAAAGCTATATGGTAACATTTGCTGTACTAAAATCACCCTTATAACAAAGAGATAAAGGCGCAAATTTCACCAAAGATTGTAGAACTCTCGTCACAACGGGCGTGTACGTCAAATGTTAGCAGTAAGTGTATGCAAATAAAGATTACGACATATCGGTCCAAAATGCTTTACGGTATCTGAACCCAAACGCGTGTGATAAAGCCAGATTATTTAAAAGATTACAAGCTCAGCTTTGAGATTGTGTGGGTTTATTTCGAGAATTTAGAAACAATACTATCACAAGACAGAAAAATCGACGACGAAAGAAAAGTGCACGATAAAATTAAAAAAATATGGCGGTGTCCAACTGCGTGGATAATATTAAACTATACCGAATATGATGAAAAAGCTGTTGGTGTTGCTGGAAATATAATGAAATGTGTACCCGATATTACAATAATGAAGAAATAGTTTGAAAAAAGGAAAATTAATATGCAAAGTTGAATGTGGAAAATGTTATGTTTTAGTACAGTTTACGGTTCAAGACTTATGTGAGCAAGGATTTGATTGCGAATTATAAAATTGCGACGAGTTGATGACATTCAAAATGACCCGAAATGTAACGTAATGAAAAGCAAGCCCGAATCGAAAGATATTGTGTTGAAACTCGAAATAATTCAAGCAAAGTATATTATTATGCAAGAATAATCTGCTTTCTTGCATCACCCTGTATAATACGATTATTCAAATAACCTCATCGTGAAATGCAAATGTCTGCTCTAATAAAATTACAATAAATTAATTTAAATACAAAAAGTAAAAGTATTATTCATATTAGTCAATGTTATACATTATACAGTTTAGCTAAACATGTATGTATTTAACTTAACTGTCAAACTCCTTACATAAGATTTCTTGTAAAATATGGTGTATTATGATAATTTTATGTGGGATAATAAAAGCTCTAAGATGGGACGTTGTTCATAGAAGGGACCTTATTATACAGGTTGTTAGGGTAAACACCGTTATCCACCGAAACCAGTGGTTTACTTTCATTTATAGAACGTAAAATCAATGGAAAATTACAACTTAAAAAAAAAAGTAAATCTACATTTTACCACAAGAGTATTTCACCATACGCGCTAGGGCAACGAACTTGCGTCTCAACATGGGCGGGGGGCGCGGGACGTTACCTGACCGGCTGCGAGCGCGACCCCTATTGTGTATTTATTCATGTTGTGTAGGTAGGTAGCAGGGGTGGCGACCTCGGACGCATATCCTTGAATTTGCGGACGGTGTCGGATATATGTTTATGATATTTTTTTTTTTTGTTGTGACTCGGTCATTTATTTTTATATTTAAGTCAACTACCCATGGTTTGAGTGACAACGGTGTTTACCCTTACACCCTGTATACCCCGATTTTTCTAACTGTGCTCCTGTCAACGTCAAAATACTGCATTGTATGTATACTGAGTGAAATTGAATTCATGGGCATCCTCTTAAGGGGTCATTGTACTTATGAACAATAACACTTTCGACTCCACTCACTTTTCATAGAGCTCATATGCCATGCCGCTAATAGCGGGCAAAGCTATTGGGGGCCTTTCTAGTTTTAAATGAACAACGCTTGTCGTTATATCAATGTCTTAACTATGAATGATGTCTTACGTCCAATTTCTTCATCAAAAGTAACAGCCGAAGTAACTTCAAAAAGAAACAAATTTAACCAATTCTTTGACTTTTTGACGTTACTTTGGCCGTTACTTTTGAAATGAAATGAAATTGTTTATTCTGTAAATAGGATATCGGAATCACTTTTACACGTCATATTAAAAAAGAAAAATAAGCTAGATGAGGTCGGCGTTTCCTATCTGACTACTCTGAGAAGAAAGGCCGAAACAAACTCAGAGGTCGCAGTCTCTTTTAAGGTCCAGATATAATCTTGGTCAAGCTATATGAGGACCATGTAGATTAATGTATGAAATGGTCTTTTGAGGAAAGAACCACACAGATTTGAGTGGACCTGTTCAGTCAGTGAAAGCATTTGTCAGTAACCGAGGAGCTCAACTCAGATTTTCTTCTTCTTTGATGAAGAAACTGGCCGTTAGTCACTTCTTGTATGTACTAGCTCAATGGCTACTAGCAAACTACCCTACATTAAGACATTTTAAATGTTTAGTAATATTCGTATGGAATTGAATGTACGCCTAACTATGCTTAATGGAGATTTATCTTGAAAATATTAATATATAAATGTATAGAGCACATAGTGGATTATATTAGATATTAAATGTATGTTTTTCTCTATACAAAACTATGTAAGTAAATGGTACTAAGTATTTCGCGAGAATTAGCACTGCCGATATACAGAAATGAGAATTTTGTGTGAGACTAGAATTGAACAATTATTAATTATAACCATTTGGAAATAATAATAATATTTAAAAATATAATTTATATGTATGAAAAATGAAATAAAGAATAATAATAATATGACCGTAGCCAGAAATAAATACAATAATTATCAAAGTTCTGGCTGCCGTCTTAGATAAAACTTATGTAGTTGGTCACCAGATAATTGACGTAAATATTTTACAAATATATACGTAAAATGTTGTCTGTACATTTTAAAGCTACTTATCAATTACAATCGCAAGCTAGATTTCAATAGATTTATATCAGAGGGAATTTTGTTGCATTATGCACTCTATACCAAGAACCATAAGACCTAAAATGGATTGTGTTCAGTTTTGGATAGGCTAGTTATATGCATTATATGTGTATTAATGTATGCCTAAGAAAATATTGTTTATGGAAGGAAAATGGAGGTTAGAATGAATAAAAATTTTAATTTCTAAGATTAAATGTACTTTTTGGCGGATTTAGCTGGATTATCTTGTTGTCATGTAATGAGACAAGAATAAGAACTTATTTTATAATATTGTAGCCATTTTTTCTTTATATTCCAATAAGACTATTACTAATGGATGGCTAAGTGTTCAATGTAAATGCGTTTCAGTGTAATTGTCAATCATTAATCCATAAAAAAATAATCGATATTTTATAGTTGCTGTATCTAACCTCCAAACATAAATGTCATTAATAAATCTGCAGTCAGATATGGCTCAGAGTTAAGCCCGATTTACACTATGCAAGAGAAGTGGTGGCCCAGCAGGCGTAGCATGGCGCTTTCTATCTCTACGAGGAATAGACATAGCTTTTTCTATACAAAGTGACAGTTCGTTTCTTCATTTTTGACATCCACCGTAGAAATGTTTCTACAATCTGTCATTTTGTCTTTCATTTCTAGCGATCTTTGTCTACGTCTTTTTGTAGGTAGACTATTTTGGACGAAAGTTTTCTATCCTTACTGTCAAAATCACACTGACAACCGATAAATCCTATGACAAAGCCGACAAAACAAAGAATTCTGAGTCGAATTATGAAAAAGAGTGAATTTCGTAAAAAGTGCAGTTGACTCTTTCTACTTTGCTTCAGTTGTACTGTCTACAGGAAATGTAATTTTTGTCTACTCTTCCGTCGACAAAACGGTGCTCATGCTACGCCTGCAGGCCCCGACTTACGAGTTGTAGGTCGTGGGTTCGAACCGAACCAGGCGCTTTACTTTGTGCAAATAACTTCATCACCACTGCTCTCAAAACGGTGAAGGAAAACATCGTGAGAAAACCAGCATGTCCTATAACTGAAAATTCGAAGACATATGACATCTACCAACCCGCATTGGGCCCGCGTGCCCACTCCCTCTCGAAGAGAGGAGGCCTGTGTCTGTGTCCCAGCAGTGGGAACATTATAGGCTGATTATGCATTATGAACACTATGCAAGTTTCTTGCCTGTAAAATACCATTTCTGCTTCGTCGTAGTCGGGTAAAAAATGTGACTGGTCATGTATGTTTCAATAGCATCATAATTTCAGCCGAAAGACTGCCACTGCTGGACATAGGCCTCCCCCAAGCACCGCCACTTCGACCGGTTCTGTGCTTTCCGCATCCAGCGGATTCCTGCGGCCTTCACAAGGTCATTGGTCCACCTTATGGGAAGCTTATGAGTATAGCTCATGGTCTGTAAAATGCTAAAATTCTTTATTCATTCAATTACGGGCCATATCTGACCGCAGCGCAGTTTCTCTTTCCTTCATATTCGTGTAAAGATATAAAGGTAATAGGGATGTAAGCTCGTATTGTATTTATATATATTATTAAAATGGGTAGAAAATTGTGTTAACTGTGTAGATAATTAAATGATCTAGCGGCAAAGTACTTCACATTTATAGTGTTTAGTAATTAATTAATGTGTATGGCTAAGTATTGCTCATACTTCTACAATGGTGCTCTGTTAGTTTGTCTTTCTATACAGGGTGTTATGAAAATTGTACACAATATTTTCAATAAAAAAAATGGAGTCTTTGGGACCAGTTTTCATAACATCCTGTATACCAACATATTTGCTTACTATAAATTTTATTAGTCGCTTGCTTCAGGAATATTTAGTAGTAGTTTCTTGAAATTATTACCAATTTATTTACGCATATTCTTTATAAATACTTATTTTTCTATGCAATTCTACAATTTTATACTGTACCTAAGGGTTGATGCGTACTGGATAAAGTATTTTGTTTGAATGTACAGTCGAGGAAGGAAGTCTTTAACCACTTTAAATCATTCAGATTTTTTTTTGACATTAGAACATAAATGCCGGATTGACCGGTGCCAGAAATGTCAGATTGACTTCCTTGATAGTACCTGGCCTGCTATTGCATATCAATACAAATTGTAGTTTATATTTTCTTATCTCTGCGACAATCTGTCTGTGAACTTTTAAATGTTTTAGAAAGCTTAGCCGTTTCGAATGTGTATTTGATGTATAGTGTAATATAATATAATGTATGTCTAATGTAACGTTAACTTATAAACTGTCTGTTGTGTTTGGGCATTAGTTTTGTACCTATGTATTTAAAAGCAAAATAAGTATATATAATAAGTAACATTTTTTTATCCTCTCGTCGCGGGATTGCGTGATTTGTATGTTATAGAATGGTAGAAAAATACATGTTTTGGCGGCCTATAATACTGTCAGTATTCGTTTACAGAATTTCCGAAAGCAAAATTAACTAAAAGTGCTCATTCGTGGCCAGTTTCAGTGACATATTTCGTTTATTTATTCTCTTTTTTATCTATTTACATTTTTAAATATTTTTAGAAAAACATTTAAAAATATAAAAAAAATATTGACATATTATTAATATTATTGTGAATAGTCACAGACAGTGAGTATGAGTACAGTGTAGTACTCATAGACAGGGCTAGTGATGACGAAAACATAATAAATGGAACTTTAAGGCGAACTTTTTGATCAAACACAATGGACAGGTAGCTTTATACCAAAAATATATTTCTCTACTTACCTACTTTATAATGGCTCGAGCGAGCTCGAAATACCTAAGCCTTCTGATGTAAGGCGTATCATTGAAGTTGCATTAGTTATTTATCACCCATCACAGTAAAACTTCTGAAACTGTTACATTACTTTCAATGTAACATTATAACATTAATTAAAATGTTACATTCGTAGAAATTTATAAAATGTCGACATTATGTCTAAAATTATATTTATAAATCGTGAAAGTGGTCTTCTACTTTTATTTACTGGTTGTAAACTTTGACATTTTAACATAACAACATCTCGCCTGTAATCTCCGAAGGGTTAGGCAGAGTTATACCTACATTTCGCCAGTTATGTTTTACGTCAACTACATTTCGCCAGTTATGTTTACGTCTCATGTAATATGCCTACTTTGACATTTTGTAGTTGAATATTCTTGTTATTTTTTTTTCTTATGAACTGATTTATATTTCGGTACTAATATAATTGGAACGCTTCAATCGTAAAGCGGTGATATCCTAGGGAGATGAAAATCTTGATAAAATTGTATCTCACATTATGTCGATACACGGCTTACGCGTGCACGACTGACGGCCTAGTGGTATATAAAATAATATTATTGAAATAGTTGGCCTAAATAGAGTATATGACCACGTTCGTACAGTTTCTTTTTGCTGAAATTGTAACAAATTAAATCATGAACAAATGTTACCAAATAACTCTGCTGATTAATCTTATTATTACTTAATTCATTTATGCATTTATATTTCTGTATCTCTCCGTTTATACCCCCCTACATACATGAAATCGCGAAAAGGAATCGCCTGTTCCCTACATTTATGTTCGCATACGTATGTATGGAGCAGCAGTTTTTTTTTCGCGATTTCTGTTTTGGTCCCATAATAAAAGGGGTTATTCCGTTTAGGACAGATTCTGGTTTGGGCAGAATCTTGTTACGGCAGATTCTTTTTTTTGGCAGATTCGTTATACGGCAGAAGGAACATGAAAAAAAAAAACCATACAATTTCAAAAGTGAAAAAATAAAGAAGAATATGTCAAAGTCAACAAACTAAAAACCTTAAAGGTACTTCATCTGTAACATCCGATTTCGCGTCCAGGCCTGTTCTTTTTAAACCATTACTTATACCTCCTGCAAAAACCTGATCTCCTAGTACTTTTGTAAATTTTATTTGGCAAATCAGTCTAATTATTGTATACTATGTGAGCGGTAAAATCAGGTCGGATCGCTCCACACGACTTGATTTTGATCTGATCTGGACAAGACTAACCGCGTCCGCCATCCCGTGTATTCCCGTTCGTCTTACTGCCGTCGTCCCACTGGTGGGACGAACGGGAATTTAATAAATAATATTAAATTTATTCCCGTACGTCCCAACGAATTTGTTAGTGGGACAAGCGGGAATAATTTAGTAATTTTATTCCCCGCGAATCAATAGGACGAACGGGAATACGCGCGCCATCCGACGAGGATTTATCAGATGATTTAAGATTACAGAGACCACTCATGATATCGCTCCTGATCTGATCATGTCCGCAACAAATAGTTTTCCGATCAATGCACACTTTTGTATAAAATTCATACATAATACTTGTAGATGACTGTACAATAACTGTCTTATCAAGAATCTGCCGTAACAAGAATCTGCCCAAACCAGAATCTGTCCTAAACGGAATAACCCAATAAAAGTTGTTCATAATGATGAGTAAAGTCACGTGTTTAGACACACAAGTCGCCAAATCCCGGCCCTCCTTGGTTCACTTTACGCCCCCCAACGTGGGGCGCGCCCCACTGGTTGAGAACCCATGCTCTAGCGAATGACGTCTCACAATAACAAATATATGTAGTATAGAGATACAGAAAAATGCTGATCAGTGTGTGATTTTATTTCACCTAAACATACAATGAATTTACCATATTTGACTAAAGGTTTCGATAGGAGTAAAGCAAAAGGATGTGATTGTGTAACAGTGTCTTATTATGTATGGTACTTAATATACGGTCAGCAATGATACACGTACTTATATGCAGAGAATAGTAGAAAGGTTTTACACATTAGTACTTTGCGAAGTATTATAGTTATTTATGCAACTATTATATAATAAGGGGTATTAAAACACGAATGTGGAAAATAGAATCACATGAGTGTTTTAATACCGAATTATTTACAGTTGCATACAAGACTTTATCTACACCCATAATATGAATCTTCAATAAACTTTCTTTGCAATACCAATATCCACCAAAAATGGCGCGGTACGACGTGAATTCGAATGTGTTTTGTTTTTAAATTACGGTGCTTTGATAGTGAAACGCTCGTGAACGACAATGTTCTTTTTTTTAAATGAGTTGCATTATGAAATTCAGTACAACATTATAACACCCGTTTGGATGATATTATGGTTACTATAACACTGGTTGTTTTAATGTTAGCAATAAGCTAACTGTTTCAGAAACTTTTAGAGAGGATTTATAGCATGGGTGTAGATAAAAAAAACAAAAGTCACGCTGTATTCCTCAAAGGGGCCATCTTTGGGAGTTAAGGCTCTTACATACTGGCGCGATTCGTCGCGCTTCGCGACGCCGCCGCATTGTTCGCCGTGAAGTTTTCTCAGAAATTGTTTTGTTAAAATTCGCGTCGCGCGACGAATCGCGCCAGTATGTAAGAGCCTTTACACTGGTGAAATGTGGCTGTATATGTACACATAGTACAACCACATTCTCCAGTTAAATCCTCAGTAATAGGAAGCGTTAAAGATACTTTTCAAATGTTACAAAAATAGCAATATCTTGAAAAATTGAGTGAATTTGAACATGATACCAATGTGTAAAACTTAAAAAAAGGTTTAGCGAAGTGTGAATTAGGTATGATGTTCTCAATAGCTCAAACGCAAATGTACCTAAGTTTTGATCTCAAATATTTATTTTGATTTATTTATTTAGATCTCTAAGTACTACTGTGATTTCTAATTTATTTCGACTGAGTTCAGTATTATATTTTTTTGCATAAATTTTATACATGGCAGTTGTTTTTTGCTTTTTGATATACATTTTTTTTTTTGTGATTTAAATACCAAAGAATGTGGTAAGCAGAAAATTTGAACTTAATAATGTGCACCAATGTTTATATTGTAAAAAAATGGCTATAAATCGGCTTACAGAAAGGAAAAAATAGTGTTCATCAAAATGTGCCAAACACTGGCTAAATGTCATGAAAATCTATGTATTATATGCATCTGTCTGTACAAAAAAGCCTTTGCCTAATATATTATATTAAAAAAAAAACAATTATCAATTTCACGCACAAACTTTTTTGTCGAAATGGAAACCTGGCAACCCAGCGGACTAACAAAGAATGGTACAATGTTAAAAGAAAACTTTCGATGCCTAATCTACTAAAGTTTCTTCATGAAAATCTCTATCTTTTAGATGTACAACTCTAAATGTATGTGTATACATGTTATGTATAGGTAGTCTATGTCATATACATGTAAGTAGAATCTTAGATCGAAACACCCTTATCTATTCTGTTGATGAGATCAAAGAAATCTATTTTAAATATCATTGTACGAGAATATATGTTAAGTGTAAGAAATAAAAGTATTAAAAATATCTAAGTATTTGTTTTTTAAAAGCCTATAGGTATAATTCTTTTATCTAATGAGTTCTATGTACATAATGGCCATTCAACCCCATCTTGGTTCTAAAACTCAAAAAACAGTTGATTACGATTTAGAAAATACACGGGTAAAATAAAATGAAAATACAAAAACACGTTGTCAACATATTTATTAATCGTCGATCCAGAAAAAGGAATATAAAACAAACAAAAAGTTGAGTAATTAACAATGATTTAATAACAGCAACAAATAACAATATTGTGCAACAAAACTTATAAATAATTTGTTCTAAATCGCACCAGGTAGCTTGGTATAAAGAAGTGTGAAAAAAGAGGAGAAAAGAAAAGTAATAGGAAAGCAGACTAAAAGTATAGAAAGAAGAAAAGACATAGAAAAGCATGAGGGTGAAGTAAGAGAAAATAAGAAAAACGAAGCAAAAATAGAACAGATATAGGAACAGAAAAGAATAAAAGTAAAGTAAAGGAAAGAAGTAGAATAAGAAAAGAAAAGAGAGAAGAAAACTTTAAGATTAAGAAAAAGTGTGTAAAGATATAAAGTAAGATGTAACGTCAAGTGAACAACAGATAATAAGAAAGAAAGAATAGTAAGTATAGAGGTAGAGGAAGATAGATTGAAAATAGATAAGACGCATGCAGTAAGACTAAGATGAAGCGTGAAATGAAAAATAAGGATAGGTACTCGTATAGTCCTCCTAACCGAATTTCTGTGATGGCGGCCAATCTTAGCAGAGACGAGTCATCCACGAAGGATACATTATAGTGCACAAGTGTGAGTGCAATCACAGGTGCAGAGTAAGTAGTAAGAAGTGAAGAAAGTTTGAGATAAGGTAAAAAGATAATAAGCAAGAGTAGTCTACTAAAGTTGAAATAGATATCAACGTAAGAAACTTTTAAAGAAGGGTGAAATAAATGTATGTGTAATAGAAATAGTAGCAGCAAGAAAGATGAGCAAAAATTTAGAAAAGGGTAAAACAAATAGAAAAGTAGGAAGGATAGAAATAAGGGAAGAAGACATGAAAATAAAAGAGAAGAACAGAGTAGCGTGCAAGGAAATCAGAAAGAAGAATAAAGATTTAGAAAAAGCGTGTGAAGTAAGATGTAAAGGAAAATAAAAGAGTAAAGAAAAGATTGAAACGGTATAGGGAAAATAAAGAAGAGAAATAAAAAATGAATCAGAAATAAGGAAGCTTAAAGATAGATAGTAGTGGTGGAAATAAGTGTAGATACTTATAGTGAAGTTTTAGGAAAGTGAAATTTTAAGCTAGTGTAGATATAGTGGAGTTTTCAGGAAAGTAAAGTTTCAAGCTAGTGTAGATATAGTGGAGCTGGAGTTTTTAGGAAAGTAGTTTTAAACCAGTGTAGATATAGTGGAGTTTTCAGGAAAGTAAAGTTTCAAGCTAGTGTAGATATAGTGGAGCTGGAGTTTTTAGGAAAGTAGTTTTAAGCCAGTGTAGATATAGTGGAGTTAGCAGGAAAGTAAAGTTTTAAGATAGTGTAGAAATAGTGGACTTTTAAAGTAGATATAACAGTGTTTTAGGGAAGTAATGTTTCAAGCGAGTGTTGATAAAGTGGAGCTTTCAGGAAAGTAAAATTTTAAGCTAGTGAGATATAGTGGAGTTTTATGAAAGTAGTTTTAAGCCAGTGAAGATAGCGAGATAGATAATTCTACTTTAGGGTGCGTTTTCCTGTCTATTTGTGTAACAAAGGCTTGTAACTAAACATCTTTATTTCTCGAAGAGGCAGGCAAAGGTGTAGGATACAGCCACATTTCAGCAGTCATATTTAAATTCCATGTTTTCCATTCCAGCCATATTTTCTATAGTAAAGGGCTCGTGTTTGAACCCCACCATCTAATCATCGTAGTTTTCTTAATACTAAATCTGTTCAAACGTTGATTGATCAGTACACCATAGCTCATCATTATGACCTCCGGCAAGAAATTGTCAAATAGGTCATACATGTCAAATATACCATAAAGGCACAAATCTCTTCCAAGATATTACGAAATGTAAAACACATTTGATCATATGTCTATACTCAGCTCTCTCAACTCTGGTACATCTAGCTATTATTTCTCGTCTTTGAAAAGTACTAATGAAATAAACTATTTTAGCTTGCCAGCCGTAGTAAATCTAAACACTTTTAAAGAAGGGTTTGTTGGGAAAATGAAAATAGGGAGAAATTAGAATGAATAGAAACGGAAAGGAAAGAGATCGATAGAATGTTCGATAATAATAACAGTAAGATAAAGACGTATTAACGTAGTATCGTAAAGGTGAGAGATGAATATGATGATGACGTGTTTTGTTTATGGAATGAAAGAAATGACATAAATAAAAGTATAGCTTAAGGCGAGTTGAGATTATAAATTGAGTACAAAATGCAGAAGAAATTCTTCGTGAAATCGATAAGGCCATATAGATGGATTTTGTGGATTGATCGATAGTAAGTATTTAAGTATAATAAATACAGTTGGTTTCAAGGCATAGAAGCTAACGATGTTTGGAAAGTAATTTTTTGTGATATGAAAGAAAATCAAATGAACAAAAATATTATCATTCTAGAAGTAAAAGATAGATTTATCAATGACGTGGAAGCAGAAAGTGGAAGAAAGAAAAGGAAAGGAAATCAGAAGAGTAGAAAATATGTAGAAGAAATAGTGGAAAAAGGATTTTTCAATTTAAACAAAAATTAAGAACGATAGGAATAGATTTAAAGTACTCATGAAAGTAAGATAGTTGAAATCAAGATAAAAGTAAAAAGAATAAACAGTCGATTTATAAATGATGTAGTATATGAGAAGAATTTTGATAAATATGATGATTATAGGAAAGAGAATGATTCAATGTTTAGGTAGAAATATAAGAAGAAAATGGATTAAAGGGAGACAGCGAACAAAGTATAGAGTTCTAGTTATCTTGTAAGTAGTATAAAAGAAATAGTAGAAAAGTAAGAAGTAAAGAAGAAGAAGATATAAAAGGATATAGATAGAATTATAATAGAATAGATGGATAGAACAAGATTTAAAAGGGAGTAACAATAGACAAATGAGAAGTAAAAGTACATAAATATAAAATAGGAAGACTAGTAGAAACTCGAGATGGATATTGAAAAAATAAGAAAGAAATAAAATATAATAAGAAAAACATTATAAAAGTAAAAATAACAAGATATAGAGAAGATAACGAAAATAAACATACTATAAGATATTTTCATAGACCTGTATAGAAAAATACAGGTCGGTATAGAGATATAAGATCGGATATATCAATAATGAAAAGGGTAAAGTTGTAATAATAAGAGAAATAGAAATAACTAACTTGACAGACAGAAAGAAATACAATAGAGATGCATGAAAAAATATCACTTATTTTGAAGATAGATAATGAAGTAAAGAAGACAAACTGGAGAAAGGAATAGATAAAATCAATTGAAAGTAAAGTAGAAGGAAGGAGTAGTAATTGAATGGTAAAAAGACTCCACATGTTGATTTCAAGAGAAAAAAGAGGCAGGAGAAATAGAATAGAAAAGTAATACAGATTTTCGGAAAATAGTAACGATACATGAAAATATATATATATATCGAAAGAGTAGGAAGGTTTAGATTTAAAGTTGTGTTTAAAACAGTGTTGAGGAAATATGATATAAAGGAGAAAAGAGAGAAATAAGTATATGCTCAAAAGTTATGAAATGTACTAGAATGCAATAATTGATTATGATGGTCGTGATAAGAATATTATGAGTTTTTCTTATGAGGATGTTCAAATAAGAAGAGAGAATAAGTAGCAAAGATTTTTTATATGATTTAAGAAAATGATGTTGATATATGCGTATAGGACAGAATTAGAATGGATAGTGTTGAGTTGATTTGATAGGAATAAAAGACGTTCGGAGTAGATAGCCTGATAGAAGTATTTGACATGAACCCTTTGTATCTGACACAACCTAGCAATTTTGCGGTAGGTTTTATAAAGTTTCATGTGACGGTAACGTTCAGTCATTCTGCATTCCCCTTCCAATCCAAATCTATGATCTGGCTTTAGCAATTAAAAGAAGATAAAGTAAATAAATGCAAAAGTAAACTACTAGTGAAATATATGATGACGGTGACAGATCAAGTTTTAAAGATATAGGTAGTTTGAGTAAAGGAGATAGTGATAATGCGTGAGAGTAAAGTCAAATATGTGAAATGATAGCATGAAATGAAACGAAGAAGAATGTAACAGTTTATATTTTTAAACAAACAAAATAAATGAAAGCGATACAGAAATAGCAGACAGATAGATAAGAAAATAGTAAATGAGATATAATGAATAAGAATGATGTAAGAGTAAAAGAAAAAGAAATTGTAATAGGTGACCATATTTTACTTGATACAATGGTATTATATGTATTCAAGTACAATCATTTAAAAGAAAAAGCGTGAAAAAGCAAGCATAACAGTGAAGTGCGACAAATGATAGCAGATAGAAAGAAAAGTGAAAGATAAAAGAACGATGACAGAAGAAGAAATAACTACCTCAGTACGTATCACAGTGTACTTTATAAACTTAAGGCTAAGAAAAAAGGAACTAACGTTGAAAGTGCATATAAAAAACGTTAAGCGGAATGAACCGTTTGTAACAAATGTGCGGTTATTCAGCTACTGATCTAAACCTAATAATATCACTTGAAATAATACTGTCTTTGGTCTTAATTGAGTAACAAGTGCTTGGCAAGATAAGTGCATCAATTGAGCCTCTAAATCGAGAAGATTTTTAAGCGAGAGCTGTCCTATTTTGGAAGAGTATTAATTTACCCCACTCTAAAATAGAAAATATATAAATACTTTCCAATCAAAAGCCTAACCTTTAACAAAAACTGACAAGTTATTGTTAAACCTAAAATCTTTCTACATTCAGACATTTTCGAATGGGATTAACCTCGCAACCTTTTTGTTAGGATTTGCTCTATTCGCTTCCTGTATTACCTACTTTCTGTAACTAGAATCTTGTTGGTTATTGACTGGATAGTCAGCGTACCAACCAAAGGCTCCGTTGTCGCCGGTGTGGGCTCCGAAGTCCACATATTCCCCGAAGTCAGGCGGTCTTTCCGCGAATTGGGAAGCTCCGCCGAAGGACGCTGATCCTGACGCATCTTGTGGCTGCTGCTGTAGTCTTAGGAGTCTTGCTGGGGGTTCATTCTCCGGGGTTGGGGCCAGGGCTACCGCTGTAATAAGAAAGAGTCTTGACTGAGTACCAGAGAACCCAATTAGAAGCAGATAGTTCGAAACAATAGTCCAGTGACCTACTGGTGAAAGAACACAATAAGCACTTGGAAAACAACTAAATAATGATGTGATTGTGAGATGATTGATGATAACTAAAAAAGGAGGCTAACTGAGAGTAAGAAAAAATAAAAGTAAAGTTGCAAAATATAGCTTTTTATCTTGATCTAGATTTGAATGCAAACCGAGTTAATGAGCATATTCTCACGGCCAATATTTTTATACGAAACGTTTCAAAACCCGAACTGGAGGAAATGTGCATTCGCATGCATAATACTGTTTACGAAATAGATGGTAATAGTTTTTTTAGCATGCACTAACCGGCACAATCATCGAATTAAGCGTGCGTGACCGTACTTAATTGGGCAACGCCAACACTGCCCCGCAATACTGGAGTAGGTACAATAGCCGCAAGACTTGCAACATGGCCGCCTACCCGATACACTTACTCCAATGATTAATGACAGAATTATACTGCACAAACTCATAAACCAACCACAGTAACAAACAAAACAGTATCTATTCAGACCACGTCGAAATCGAAAGTGATACCAAAGTTACAACATAATCAAAAATGATTGTGGAAAAAAGAAACATTTTGCAAGATTACGTAAAACATTTTACAAGATTTAACAATGAGGAAAGTAAACGGTACTTTTGAGCTTGTAAGTACGGCACTGAGTGAACGGACACGATCCCATTGAATGTAAAACAAGTTATACCAGTTGCATAGAAAGCAGCTGATCCTTTGTTCTGCAGTGAAAGTGATGGGGCCAGGGTAATCTTGATTGATGGGCGTACGAATCTACATTACAGATCCATTTCACAATGAGTCGTCAAGTACGACGAAAGGTGTCAGGAAGTGCTTTCGAAATGCTGAGCGATTATTTTTAATAACTTGTTAATTTTAAAAGTCACGGCTGCGTAGGAATCTCTTCGTAACTGTTACCACATATAAATGATAATAAACAAGCTTGAGTAATAAATAAACACGTTTCTTTCCCACACGCTATCGCTTTGATTTCCTCTCAGTCAATAAAATAGAAATCAAATATAGGATCTGATTGCTTGCAAACGTAACAAGTTGTTAAAATAGAGATTATTCAAAAACCATTCATATTATTGAAGCAATTTGAGAAACTGATGACATATTTACAGATGGTGCTTTTGGGCACTTAAAAACAAAAGAAACAGAGGCTCTAGACAAAGTGACATTCAGCGATAACGATGACGGAAAAGGAAAAAAAATATAGGACCGACATTACGTTATCGAAAAGCTTTGTCAATCCTGTTGAAAGTCGTTGTAGAAATAAGAAACACTTGGAAGCGATTGTCACTTGTCTACGCCCTCTGGATACGGCCAATGAGTGCAGTTGACGTTGAAAAGAAAGTAAAGAAGGTACCAATTAATAGATACAAAGGTCCTGGCCGACCAAGCAACTGAAGACTCTTTCCTTTAAGCTCAAAATTATGGAGAATTTTGAGCTGACGACATAGTTCAAGACAATCATCGTTATAAAAACAATCACATTCAAAAGAACTTACGTTGTTGCTGGTACTGCTGCAGCGGTATCGGCTGATAATCCTGTTCATAATACTCTTGTGGTAGCTGCGGCGTCAAGGGCGGTGGCGACAGAGTCTGCCGCGGCACGCGACGCACGTGCAATTGTGACAGATCCAGGAACGCGATCTGCTCAGCGGGCACCGCGATGTAGGAAGGCATGGCCGTGGTAACGGCGGCCAAAGCAGCCAGGATTAGCGTGTGCTGTAAGAGGAAGATATGGTTAATATGATGGAAAGATGCATAAATATTGAATGGAATATCTTGCTTGATGGTCATTGTGAAGAACATTTTACAAACACTAGGAGTTTAGAAGTTATGGGGGAACAGATGAACAATAAACATACATAGCCTGTTAAAATCATAACCCTCCTTCAACTTTGCTGTATTCAGGCAATAAAAACCGCGGTCTAAAAGATCTAATTTGAAATAACTTCTACGATTGACATGTTATTGTTGATTCATTTATGAAGTCGAAAGCGGCAGCGGACGAAAACCATGACATGTCTCTTCACTCAGTTGAAGAGTTGATGTTTATTTTCTAAGTCTTTATAAATAAGATGTAGGTCGGTCTGTCAGTGTCTTTCATCGTTGAGATACATTAAGACCGGTTCATATATTGCTCCACGAAACTATTTCAAATGTGTGAACAGTTGTGCAAACTATGTGCGATGTAGTCCTTGACTGTAATAAATAGACTACTTTCTCTTCCGGTGGGCGATGCCGATGCTCATAGGACCATTTTAGGTAACTATAATGTTTCTAGAAATTGGTCTTTCGAAACTAAGTTTATTAAATAAAGTGGTATGAGAAAAAATCGGGGTTTGAGAAATAGATGTAGTGTGAGAAAAAATTGGAGTGCCTAGCGATATTGCAATTCTATGTAGGTATCTCGATCATCTCGCGTTCGTGATTCAAAACAAGCATAATGTCTTTATCTTTACTGAGGGCTTATTTCGTAAACAGTAGAACCAGTAATATCCTCAGATAACTGCCATAATGTGGGTAACAGTTATTATAATGTAGTTAGTTACACCACGTAACAAACCACTTAGTCATTTGTCACCGTGGTTAGGTAATGTTTGTGAGCTTGTGAATTATGTATTAAGGCGGTACCCTGAGCAAAATAAACAAATATTTGTTCCCTCTTCGCAGACTGAAAAGCCCGGTGAGATACAGTAGTGAATACGCTATAGAATAAAATCCTGTAAAATAAAGCATTGGTCTTTCGAAAAAAAAAATTGTTGCAAAATGTTCATTATTAAATTAGCAAAATTAAAAAATGTTTACTTTACGAGGAGATGCATGTTATCAATCATTATTTCTCATTTTTATGGTTTCGTTGGAAGGAGATTAATTAAACATAGGTAAACTAATAAAAATAAAAAGAAATGCACAATTTTGGAGTCAAGATTATGTAGAAATTTAATGTTAATATCAATAAAAAAAAAATTTAAATAACAAGTAGGTAGCTCCTAAAACTACACAAAAAGCGACTAGCGTGGTGTTTTGCTCAGGGTACCGCCTTAAGCGGCTCGAGAGTTAGACTACTACACGTAAGTAGTATGTAGGATGACTAGGCGTTTTTGCTTTCTCTTTGAGATTATCTTTGAAAGTCAATGACAGTTACAATTGCCATGTTGAATTGAAAGTGCATTGACATTTGATTAGTTGTGTGTAAAAAATCGGAGCCAAACTTGTAGTAAGAGAAAATCTTGTGTAAATTATTGTTGGTAATCTTTTTGCGTGGTAAAATCATAAAAAACAACTCCTTATACGAAGACTAGGACGTATCATTCATTTTGTAACCATAAAAGGAGCTTAAAAGAACGTCTAAGGGTATCCACCGCGATCACGATATGTTACAAATATGTAACTTTACCTTCATTGACTCACAAATGACACGGTATACTGCAATAAGGGAACTGGCAGTAAGTTAACGTTTAGCGGCGCTTGCGCAACGGTAGTAATTGGAGCCCGCCCGAGTTGCGTAACCATGACAACCAAGCATGAGCACTGGACCGCAGAGTTCATTGTTTTACAAGAAAGCTTTCAGTGTCGAAACTTCGAACAATTACTGAGAAAAAGATATCGATCGCTTTTTTGCAAGTTTTAAATGACTAAGGGTAATGATATGAGCTGGGAACTTGAGATTGATGAAAACAAACACATTACATACCCGCCTAAGTATTTTAATGTCCATGTAGTTAGGTACTTTCAGACCTATTGAGACACAAAGACTCAAATTTCGAGATTGCAGTAATGCACAAAGCTATGGCCCAGTGCCCCATTGACACTTAGACGAGGTAGGTACGTTTAAAGTACCGACCATGCAAAATTGATGATTGCTATTGGAAAACAAATGAAGACTTGAATAGACAAAGCGTGTCACGTAGGATTATCGTTAACCCAGTTTATCTTGAGGTTGCAGGACTGCAACGTGCCGCAATCGCACGAAAGATAAACAAATATTAAGTGTTACCTGTTAAAACGTAGCAACATCATTCAAAACTATTAGATAACAACAATTCAAACTAAGTAACTCATCAATAACCATTCAAACGATTCGTGAATGAGTCACGACTCACAAATCCCACTCAAAAACCATCATAAAACGTCCATATAAAGATTTATACATAACACTTGAATTATTGAAATGTCGTAACGAAACAGCTCTACTTTGTGTAGGTAGTGTCCGTGGGTGTAATTTGTCAATTAAATTAAATAGTTACCGACAGTAGGCGGTGGAAATATACACCCACTGTGAACTTTCCTTTTAGACCTTGAATAATTGCCTTTTAAAACATTCGACCTTAGTAACTGTCGCGGCAAAAGCTTTGGAATGGCCAGTTTGTGTCAATGAAAATGTCAGCTCGACTTTATATGTTAATTCTGTATTTTATAACTATTAATAATCTGTTGATGCAAAGCCCCACGAGGAATTCAATCAGTAGTGAAAGTCCTACCGTTAATATCCTGTCGATAAAGACAGGTGCGCGTACGCACAAGTGATTAATTTGAATAATAAGGAAGATAAATCTACATGTTTGACGTAGGTAACCTTTTCCTGAAATCCAGTTAAGATTATTATAGGTTTATAATTGAATAACGAACATTAAATATTAAAACCACATTCTAGCAACAGATTTTATTTTATGTTCCCATGCCTAGGTTTATAGGTGCTTTAATTTCCTCAGGTCTCAAGGCAATTAAGTAAATTATAACGACAGGCCGCAGTTTTGGCACCTCAGCGTCAAACAATGTAACATTTATTACGCGCTTGAGAATCTTCACATGTTTTGTGTTGTGTTGTTAAAAAATTTCACACATTGTGGTTTGGTTATAACAATGCTTGGCAAAATTCGTGAATGCGCAACAATCTGTAGGACAAGGCTGAATGTTGTTTGCTTAATGCTCTAGTACTCTACCTATTCAAGTTTTTTTATACGATTTTTCGTAATTTGTATAGGTTGGTTGGTTTGTGTATCTACTATATTTTTGGACAGTGGTTACTGCAAACCAACTTAGATGACCACTTTAGGTACCTACTGGAATGTAGGTAGGTACATATATTTTGATATTTTGTTCAGTACCTAAAGTAAAAATTCCGGCCTAAAGGACCAAATGATTAAAACGGGTTCGGAAAATTGGTCATTCGATACGAAGTTATGTTTTGGCCGATTCCTATAATTTACGGACTGTTATTGGTTAAAATTAAGACTCTTGTATCTTTACCAATAATGGAGCAAAAACCTCATAGTTTTGCATAGTAGACCCTCCCATATGGAAGTAGATATCACCGGTAAAATTAGCTTACAAATTTATTTATTTGCTCAGTTTGGCAATAAAAAAAGCTACCATTGGTAACCCATTGGTAAGCAAAACGATTCGTTTTTGTTTATAGGAACCGAGCATTTATGAAATAAAGAGTTACCCTCATTATTAACTCGTTTTCGATTAGCGTTCTTTATGACATTTTTCTTTTTGCTTGGTTCCTAAGGGTCGTAGCATGATGTTAAATAGCTTCTAACCATCCTCAAGAATTAGGCTACCAAATACAAAAAGAATTTTGGTAGTGCCAGAAATTAGTGCGTGGAAAGAAACAAGCAAGCTCCTCGCTTTATTATATTAGCTTATTTTTTTTTTAATGGTGTACATAGTAAAGAGTATTCTATTCTATTCTTTATCATATTATTATAATAGCGACCCGCTCCTGTCTCGCACGGTTTTTTTTAACTTGACAAAACATCGCAATTTCTTAGTTTTAAGTAACTTTAATATTTCACGTAATAAACACATAAACCTTCCGGAATAAATTATCTAAACGATGGTGAAAACCTCATCAAAATCTGTAGCGTGGTTTAGAAGAACAACGCGGACATACAGACAAGCACGAAAAGCGACTTTAATTTATAATATGTATAGATAGATTGGTAGTTATTTACATTTAGTTATGTAGTATCAGAGCTGTCTTATTATCACGCCTTATGTTTTGCGGTACTCACGATTTACTTTCAAATATAAACCGCGTCGAAAAGCGAAATGGCGTTATGTAACAGTCGTTTTCATGCTTGATTTGTTGTCAAAATACCGACATATTACCTAAGTTTTTATCAGTTTTGGTTAACATTTAAAAGTTTTTTGAGTCGTTTATCATTATGTAAGTTTTAACCTATAATATAATAATATAAAAAAAATATTCTTTAAAGAAATTGAAATTTCCTTTAAAGTGACAATATTACAAATTTTGTTTAAGTTTATTTTAATTACTTAAAATTCAAACTTTTCTTTGAAACAGTTTTTTTCAATCGTACCTAAGTATCCAATTCAAAGCCAAGTTAATGAACCTAATAACAACTGTTACGTTCAAATTACAATTAGAAAGTAGAGTAAATACAATTTCATGGCTTTATGAACCAGTTGGTATCAATTATACAACCTGCGCAAGCGCCTATCCGATTGCAAGTGATTAAAAGAAAACCGACTTTTTCCTTTCTTTGAACCGGAGAGGTAATCGATTTTTTCGTCTTGTTTACCACCGCTTTTTCTAAGTACCTATTTATTTTTACGGTTTTCATAATAACAAAGAGTTGACCACTTAAATATTACTTCAGCGTGGGAAAGTAGCTGTATTTTGAAAGTGAAATATAATTTTATGTATTTATACTTTATACTATTAAATCTATTATATAATTTTAATTTAAAATTAAATGGTTTGTCTTTTTAAATATTACGTCGACGAAACATATTATGGTAGGTAATTAAATGCAGCTCTTTTCCAGTCATTGAGAACAATTAAAGAATTTTTTCAATTACAAAAATATAATATTTTAAGATAAAAGACAAAAGACCAAATAGATTAATCGGTTGAAGGACACTGAACGAGACATAATAGAGGTTTTATTTTTATTCCGCATACGGGCGTTATGTGTTCAAAAGATTGTTAAAAACCCGAATTACAAGTAAAATTAAAAGCTGTAACTCCCATCGGCAATGGAATCGTAGCCAATAAATAATGCTGTAAACTACATGTAATCGCTCCGATAAAAAATAAACCCACATAATAAAATAAGATTTGAATCATGTTCCGGCTCACTGCAACTGCCCCACCCGTTCCTGATTGCCTTCAAAGTTTCCGCGGGTGAAAGGTTTCTCAATGTCAAATTACTTTTTGCTTTGTACTTATAAATATATATAACAAATAATGGTTTCTATAACTACTGCCAGCATATTAATATGTGGTACCAAGGTCGGTAGAGAAAAAGCTGATTGACATGAGTTGCAACTTTTTTTTGTAGGAACCGTAAAGGAAACTTACGACTGTGAAGGATTTCCGTACTTACGATACAAATCTAGGTTTTTCACATAAGTAGTTTTCTTCTAGTAGGTACAAAAACTGTCAAACATCAATTTATTCCTCGGATAAAACATATCTGAGAATACCAAAATTGGTCATAAATAAAAAAAATATTGATGAATTACCTACCTGTCTTACGAAATGTACTGTTTTAAGGTACCTAGGTAGATAGTCTCTGTATGCTTTATTACCTTTTACAAGACTAATTCGATATTTCTAGTCTATTGTTAGTTTTAAGAATTATTAAAGTTTATGTAAGTATATATAATGTTAAAAATAAATAACGCTACAGTAAATCAGTAATAAAATTATTTATAATTTTAGGTTCTTGATCACGGATTTCATTAATGAGTTTTTTATTATAGAATGTATAATAGAGTTTTCTTGGAGTGTGGTTATTAGAATTTTTTTATAATGAGCAAGATAAGTAGGTAATTAAATGTAAACAGTAGATAAACGATATAGAAACAGGACCAACTTATCGATTTTGGTCCTTATTGAATTTCAGCAGTTGGAAAACGTTCAAAAGCTCTGCTTTAAAACAAACTTATATTTTCTTATAAATAATACCTCGGTAAATACATTCACACCAGTGTTTAGAATTAATATTATAATTAGAGCATACCTCTACCGACATTATTCAGTTGTGTAAACTTCCATAAACAAGAACACTATTGCCTTCAGTGTTTTGATCAGTTGACGCTCTATTAACTTTATGATTAGCGGCCAATTAAAATGCACTAATTAAAAATTGAATTTAGTAATCATTCAAATTGTTATACCTAGGTACTTATTTTATAGGCAATATCTCGTATAAAGTATGAACTTCAAGTACTTAGGTAGTTAGTCTGTCAGTCCTTTAGTCATTTTATAGAATAAACTAAAGCCATGTGGAATCACAAGCCGGTACAAAAATAAAATATTACCGTAATTCGTTGTGTAATAGCATAAAATAGAAATAATAAAATAATACTTTCACTAAGACACTAAAATTAAATACACTATGATAAACACTAAATATAATTAATACACTATATTGAAATAGATATTACGTGTTATAACAATAAAAGAAAACAAACACAAGACGAAACAAATCGAAAGTGAATTGTGAACTGACCATTTTCGTCCAGAGATGGCGTGACTGACGCGGCACGACGCGTTTGCCTCGACTGAGCTCGGAACAACCATTGCTACAATTTATAAAGTATCCGCACGGAGCGGTTTCACTTTCTACTCCGGTCCGGTCGAACATGATCCACTTTTTTACGGCCGCCATAACTCTTACGCCTTGAATGGTAAACAAAGAACGCCTGTTTAACCCCCAGGAGAAAAGGCCATGTGGCTCATTTTCTGGTCCTTTGAGCCGCTTGCTATATGACGTGATCGTACTCGAGATATGAGTTGTAAAGTGGTATATTTGCATACGAAGCGAACATGTGGTGTGACTCAGTAAAAATGAACTAAACTCTGGATTTCATTTGCTCCTCTAACGGCGTGTTGCGTGGCCGTGTAGTAAGTAGTTCCCATAATGGTTTAAAAATTACAAACACGACTCCGGACACCTCTCGTATACTCTTCTCTGTATTCAAAAGCCGAAGTAGAAAAACTGGGTCCCATAATCATGATTTTTCAGCTTTCATTTAACCTATAGGCAACGCCTAAACCACTGAGGGTAATTTCATAGGTCACGCTCAAGCAAGCTAAATGAGAGTGTATTAGCAAGGGACGTTACTCTTATCCCAAGTATCTGTTATGTATGATCTGTCCCGTCTGGGTAATCTAACCATGATACCATGATATGGCCACTTATAGCGCATAGCCCCTGCCACCGTAGCTCCATAAGAGAAGGACAATAAGCAAAAGTCTCAATCCGCCCTCCATAAAGTTTTTTTGAGAGGTTTGCACTGATTTAACTCGCTTTTGGAGCTCGTGGCTAATTAATAGGTAACTGCCATACGGGTCGATCCATTAGCTTAAGCTACGCTTGCCGGGATTGGTCCGTGGATGGGTCACCATCTTTACATACCGAGACTCCGGAAATCCGATAAACGCTAAGCTGTCGGTCCCGGTTGTCATTCGAAGATCTTTGACAGTCGTTACGGGTCGCCAGAAGCCCGAAAGTCTGACAACCAGTCTTACCAAGGGGTATCGTATTACCCAGTAACTGGGTTGTGGAGGTCAGATAGGCAATCGCTCAATGTAAAATACTGGTATTCAGCTGCATCCGGTTACACTGGAAGCCGACCCCAACAGTGTTGGGAATAGGCTAGACAGATTGATTAAACTCCCCGACCTGCAAACAATTTTGAAGATTATCCCCTTATCTTTTAAAAACTGGTGAATATTTGACCAGCGCCTAAAACATTTTACGAGGTTTACTACTTTGATATTCTTTTCGTGTGATTAGTGACTAAACTGGCTTCAGAGGTTTAAAAGCCGCCCATGCGAGAACTTGGCTTCATATGCCGTCGAGAATCCTCATTCCTCACGATGTTTTCTTCCACCGTTTTTAAAAGCAAGTGATAAGTATACAACGCACTTGAATCCGAAAAGTCAGAGGTGCGTCCTTTGGGTTCCAACTCGAGAACTATTATGACTTGGCAATCTGACGGTGACACCACTGCTCTATACTTTCAGATTAGGAATAGACTATAAGTAACGTAAACAAATTCTTTTTGGAACCTCGAATGAACTCTTTGTATATCAGATCAATAAGAACTGACCCTCTAAATAGTTTGAAGGTGATTTGCATGAGGACTGTTTCATGGTCTTTTTTAATCAACTCTAAAATACAGATTCTTTAAGTCTCCATGCATTCAAACGAAACGTTAAAGATATTGAAGTTTTTTACTAGTCCAGGGAAGATCGAAAGTAAAAATCTTTTTTTCCATTAAGTTTTTTACTGTTCCAGGGCAGATCGAAAGTAAAAAATCTTTTTTTCCATTTCAGAATTTGTATCTTAGGTAACTGCAGCGAAGTAAGTAGCTGAGGAGGCACCTACTCACAGTCAGATTCACGTTGGTTTATTAATTAAATGGTCCTAGTACTCCGTATTTGTAATTCATGACCCAATGTATGTGTAGATGCACATTTGAAATTCATAATGCAGAATTGCAGATGCACATTTTATAATTATAAATCATGGTTTGCGTTCCATAAACAAGTCAGAACTGTCTGAAATGTAGTTAATAGATATGTATCTGTAATTAATAAGTTGTTCTGATGTAAACTCGTGTAATCATTACAACATCTCAAAGGCATTGTACAATTGGGGTCATTCTAGGTTATCTGTAACCCTGTACAATACCGGCGCCCGCGCCGTACGCATTAGAAAATTGTTGTTAGGTAATTACAAGATTTCTCCTGACGATTTCCACGTTAAACTGTGAATGAAAGAAATACATTGTTATAGTGTGTTAACTGAACGCAATGCTATTTTTGCATACGCTGTAAACATAGTGTGAATGTTTAATACTTACATGTATTTTGGAATGAATAACATGCATAGGTTAGGTATAGGTACGTGGATTGAATAGAACTTTCAGTGCAGAATTTATAAAACCTTAGTTAGTTTTAGTTATAAAATTTTAGTTAAGTATCGATATAATAAAAACATGTAGTGATGAAACACTAAAAATTATAAAGACCAAAAAACTTGGTCCTTCTAACACAAGCTGAATTTGTAGTGTCTCCATTCTCACGCCTGAAAGTGTCCATCTTCACGTGTCTAATTAGACACGGCTGCGGCTGGGAGAAAATTTCATTTTATTTACATGAGAATGCAAAGCTTACGGTGTAATGAGAAAAAAGAGACTTGTTAAGTATGTCAACTACAAGAATAGTTTTAAACGATTTTATTTTTATCGTCATTGGCATACTTATCTCTGAAACAACCTCCCTGTTTCAGATTTGTAGCAAAGGATAGATCCCAAACAAGGGGTACCAAGGGGTTACCAAAGGGTATCGTGTTACCCAGTAACTGGGTTGTGAAGGTCAGATAGACACTATTCGCTCTATGTAAAACATTGGTATTCAGCTGCATCCGGTTAGACTGGAAACCGACCTCAACATAGTTGGGAAAAGGGAAGGCAGATGATGAGCAAAGAATAGATCAAAATAGGTGTACCTACATAATTAGGATCTACTATCTACCTATTCCTGAGTTGAATGTATTTTGCAGTTGACAAAAAGTTGTAAGTTGCACCGAAATTGCTGATTTTAATCTAAAATTCTGTAGAAAATAACAATTTGATAAAGAATCATACCTGTGATAAATCAATTCTTCGTTGCTTAAGAAATAGGTAAGTAGATGCATTTGCGGTCCAATCTAATCTTGGCGTCCTTGCCGTTGACATTTCCATAAGGGAAGTTCATTTGACACAATAATTTATTTCTTATGAATTAATTAACGCTTGTGATCTAGATAAGTATTAAGTTCAGTTTATAGCTACAAGAAGTTTCGCATAGCCAAAAATCAAAGGGCGCCTTGTATTTTTTTCTTTTTTACCGTAGAATAACTGTCATAATTGTATATCTAGCTAGGTACTTACAATTTTTTTACAGATTTTATCGGGTGCTACCGAGGTAGAGGCGGCGGCGTCTGTTTATTTCATCACACTCTAACCGAGTTAGTTGAGGTTCTCACATTGTGTGCAAGGCACGGGCCCTGCATATAAAATGGCTGCTTACCCTCTTACGTAACCAATACGGATTTCTTACCTTCTAAGGATAGGATTGAATTTAAATGTTGTTATTATGACTGACTTCCGCGTGGGTCTGGACTGGAAGCAAGAACGTGATATAAATAGTTGAATGAGGGAATGGCAAGATGCAGAAGGTGTTTGAAGGCACTTTTCGCTTCGTTCTGGGGCCGTATTGTGCCATAATTATTCCACTGCGAAAAAAGGATGGTGCTATCGGCCTTGTATAGCTCCGTCTCTCACTCACACTGGGAAAATGGTGGCATTAAGGGGGATACGCTAGGGTGACCCGCGAAATTCAAATTTTCTTACGTTTTTTGCGATTTGCAGTTCAGTATCAGGTTGTATGTTGATCTAAATATTATTAGCGCTCGTAACAAATATGGATTTACAGAATTATAAACATTAAAATCAGCAATACAACTCTCTAAGCTCATGAAAGTGCCAAATGTCATGATTTTATTTTATTTATTTTATTTTGAATGATTTCATGAAATAGTCATTCAATGCACTTACATGAGCGGGCTACCCTAGCGCATCAACCTTAATACGTCATAATACGTGTGCACTCTGTCTATACCCACAGAGATAATAGTGTTGTTTTATTTCAAATATCTACTCATGCGCCTGGTCCGGCTGTAAGACTAAGGACCAAATATTTTATAGTGTTCGTGTAACAAAGGACCAAGGAAAGTCCCACTAGGGCTGTCGCTGAAAACCAGAGCTGGGGCTCTGTGTCGCATAGGGTCGCAGCATTATGCTGAGCGATGACCGTTTTGCGTGGTTGTCACGCATATTTTTCCCCCAACTTGATTTTCGTGTATTTAAATATTCTTTCTTTGCGTGCCGGAAAATAAACCAATTTCCTTTCTTTCTTTTCATTAAGGCCTGGTACAATGATATACTTACTATACCCATTTTCAGGACTGATACCATTCGATCCATTAGGAAAAATGCAGTAGATACAATCTGTCTGCAGTAGATAAATCAGTAGGTATTAGAAGATAGGTAGGTACGTCGAGGATAAGAATTACTTTCAGTTTGCCCAGCTATTCATGTGGGAATTTCAGACAGCCAGTTCTGTTTAATAATTCTAGGTACCTAATTATTTATCAGTCTATTATTTTCCGTTATGGAAATACCTGAATACCTACCTTCAATTCATTGATAAACACAACAGGTAAGACCTACCTATCTATTAGATGAGTAAGGAGTACTACATCTATCCTCCTCAATCGTGTTATAGGAGGATAGCAGAGCTGTTTGTGAATAAACTTGTCAGGGGAAGTATCACAATACCTAGGTATATCGTCCCACCTGCTAAAAAACTCCTACCGGACATGAGTTGCCTTGTGTAAGTCTAATAGACTCCGCCACGTGTTTGGCGCCATCACTAGCGTCCATCACGGCCTACCACCACCACTTAGGAGCTGGACACACAGAAGAGACGTGAGACGAGGACGGGACGCAGACGCGGCAATAGTACCTATGCAGATGGAAAAGCAACGCTCCTGGTTCTTGTCTTTTCTATACGTTTTGTGCCAGATGAAGTCTGCGTTCCGTCTCACGTCTCTTCTGTGTGGCCCGCGCCTTACAGCAGTATTATTTTAATATTACTTCAGTGTAGGAAAGAGATGAAGCTGTACAGGACTTATAGCTCCATTTCTTTCCCCCACGAAGTAAGGTTAAAATAATACTTATACTGCTGTAAGCGGTGGTGGTAGGCCCCCTGTTCCTATAACGTGCAGCTTGCAGGACACGCAGGACACTTACACTCCAAAGGCTATGGACAAAATCCCTTTTCTGTAAGCGTTAACGCCAACGGAAAGATCAAATTGTATGGAGTTGATATTAGCTTTAGAGATGTCACGTGACTGCTGCTGTCAACTCCATACAATTTCATCTTTCCGTTGGCGTTAACGCTTACAGAAAAGGATTTTGTCTAGGCCCCCAAGACGGATTCGTCTATGAATGTCCACCTGAACAGATTTTCCTTGCGTCGGCAAGGGTCTGGTCCGGAGTCTGTAAATATGGTGCTGTTTTTTAGCGTTCCGTAGTCAACAAGGAACCCTTATAGTTTCGCCATGTTTTTTTTTTAGTTGTGCATTGTGCCGCAAATGCCCCAACCTTTTGTCTCGTGCGGATGGCTTTCTGTTTAGGGCTCATGCATAATAAGCTGTTATGATTGCGACGATATAGCATGATGGATGTGTGTGAATGTTTGTTAAGTGTGTCCATTCTTTTATTCGAGTACTTATTGTGTGTAAAGCCGTAATATGCACAATGCATATTGCATTATAATTAACGCTTGCGACATATTAAGTTACTTCACTAACCTACTATTATCAATTTTACACGCGACTGAAGTCGAGCAATATTTAAATAAGTGCATTATGAAATGGTTTGATTTAATGTGGACTGCCACGGCCCTCCTGCTTCGTAAAGTGGGTGATAGACGACGCAGTCTAGTTCGCGACCTTACTCAGCTCGCCGGCGCGGCGGTGACACACGTGAAGCTTGCTCAAAATTTCATTGTTGGATCGCCGACGAACTTACTCGGCGGTATTAAAGTCCGAGTACTTAGCATGACACACGGGCGAGCAAGCTCGCCGAGCCATAAGCACAAGACTAAATAAGAAGATAAGTACGCGGACTTGCTCGCACCCTTCATGCCTTAAGGAGCAATCACCATTCACGAGGTCTGAGTACCAGTTTCAGCTCGAGGTGACAAATGTGACAGAAGGAATGTGACTTATTTTGGGACCTGCCGATCTAATAATATATGTTAAAATCTCACCGTGGAAACTTAGGTATGTGAAGTGAGCTGTCATTCCACGATTGACAGCTCACTTCACGATGATATGAACGCGAGATTTTTACAGTACCTACTTATACCAGCCTTTTGGCTTTTGTAAACTGCAGATGTTTGGTGATTTGAAAATTACAATAATGATAAGTAAGTTCGTCCAAATGGTTTGTTTGTTTGACTTAGTTCTAACGGCAAAAACACTGGCTACAAAAAACTATCTACTTTTACTAAATAATCATACGAATTTTGACCAAATAACAAATCTTAAAAAGAATAATCTAGAAAAATAAACTAGATTATTGTTCAACTTAAAACTATCAGAAGCCCGTTCTCTTGATTGTGATATTGTTGATAGTTTTCGGTCAGACGATCTCGTTGTTACGTAAAATCGATTACGATTCGATAATCGAATCGATAAAGAGTACAACCCTACCCTTACCCCTAGTAATATTGTAAACTGTTTGATGATAATGCACGGTGGTTGAATAAAGGGCAATGGAGTAGAAAAAGAGAATCTAATAGTAGTCAAGATTCGCCAGCGTAATTTTGTGTGCTAAAAACTTCAAGTACCTACCTATCTACTAAATGAGTCATAATCAGCCTATAATGTTTTCACTGCTGGGGACACTTCTTCGTGAGAGGGAGTGGGCCGTACTTAATCCACCACGCGGGCCTAGTGCGGGTTGGTAGATGTCACTTAACTTGGACTTTTCGGTTTTGGGACGGTTCTCTCACGATGTTTTCCTTCACCGTTTCGAGAGCATTCGCATACGCATACATACATAAACTCACGCCATCTTCCCATGGGGGTAGGCAGAAACTATACGCCTGTCTGGGTTCGAACCTACGACTTACCACTGGGCCAACACCGCCCTCGTCACTAAATTAGGTGGTTTTTTTAAATGCATGTTCCTTAGTTCCCAAGATTTATCTAAGTTTATTGTTGCAAAGAATTTTAAATAACGAAGTATAGAACTTTTGTTGTGATGTGATTACGGGTTCTATAGTGTAATTAAATTAAATGTTCATTGGTTAGTTCACAATGAGTTTAATAAATGTACTATAACTAAACACGGTACAATAAGTAAGATTATGATGATTATAATTTGACGCACAAGTGATGCGATTGGTAGTTAGTGAACGTGTCCTACTTTGTTGACGGTTAGTGACCGAATACTGAACCCTGAGTTCGAAGTAAGGGACGTGTGAGTCGTGTGACGTCACAGGCACTTGAGTTTACAAGTTCGTCTGCATGTGTGGGTTACATACCACTACATGTCCTCCCCCCTTTGATAAAACAAAAATAATTACTATCAAAATAACAATGAGTAAGGTTCAAAAATAATTGTAAAAACATTGCAAATACCTACTTAATATAAACATGCGGTGTAAAAGTGTTTAACTATACTTAACTTTTAAATTATACAATAAGACCTTACGCTAACAAGAGGCATTTAAAATGTATATAAAAACAAAACCACACTCAGAATGCTTAAACTAAAGACACATTTTGGTAAAAAATTAAAATACATTGGTCATAAATTTGGTTACAAAAAGTTTTAAACTTATGAGTTAACTTAAACATTTCTACAAGTGGTATAAGTATGAATAAATACGTTATAAGTTGACATATTAGTGTGAGAACGCTCCATAATTGCTTGTTAAGTTGGTCTATTTTAAAACACACAACACTTCACTGCACTTTAAATTTCACATTGATTTATTTATTACCTTGGGTCTGGCGATAAAAAAAATGTTTTAAATGTCAAATCTCACAGTCTTTTTTACGACGCGACCCGATCTTGTTGTGACAAATGGCTCAGTTTTGTCAAGTGGGGTCGTTTGAGTCCCAACCGGTGTTATGGTTGTGGTTTCAGGCGAAACAAAAGTTGTAACATAAGCAGGTTTGAGACGATCGAGAGAAATAGTGACTTTTCGAGAACCTACTTGAACGACATAATGTTTATTGCTTCGTTTGACGATTTTATAGGGACCTTCGTACGGCGGTGTTAACGAGCGTTTAACTTCGTTTTTAACGAAAACGTAGTCCGATCTTGTTAAATCTTTATGTACGAAAATGTTTCTGTTATCAGCTTGATTTCTTGTGGTCGGTTGAAGGTTCGCTAGTGTTTCCATGAGTTTGCAGGTATAATCGGTGTTGTTGATGTTTGCTTCGGTGGGAACAAAAAAATCTCCCGGTAGACGCATAGATTTACCGTAGGTCATTTGAGCGGGGCTGTATCCTGAGTCTTCTTTAATTGTATTGCGCATTCCTAATAACACGATAGGTAATTGTTGTGCCCATTGACTGTTACCATCGCAACGTGCCATGATGGAAGCTTTTAGCGTTCGGTGCATCCTTTCGACGTGTCCATTCGCTTTTGGATTGTACGCTGTTGTCCTAATCTTTTCTATTCCAAGTAGTTTGGTCAGCTGTGTGAAAAGGTTGGATTCGAATTGACGACCTTGATCCGAAGTTATTCTTGCAGGGCAACCAAAACGTGCTATCCAATGCTCGAGCAGAGCTTTCGCGACGGTTTCAGCGCTTATATCCTTTACAGGAACGACTTCAGGCCATTTTGTATGACGATCAATCATTGTGACACAGTATGTATATCCATCGGAAGGTGGTAATGGTCCAATAATATCTATATGAACATGCTCGAAACGGTCTGACCTTTCGAACTCTCCTAGAGGTGTAATTGTATGTCTTTGCACTTTACATTTCTGGCATTGTATGCAACTTCTTACAAAGTTTGCTACGTCAGTATTCATGTTAGGCCAAAAATAGCGCTGCGCGATAAGGCGACGCGTAGCGGCTACCCCAGGGTGGTTAAGTGCATGGACACTTGAAATCGCTTTTTCTCGAAATTCCGGCGGTAAATAAAGTCGTGCTGTTGAAGTTGATGTTTCGAATGTAAGCTCATGATTTGAATATGGCATGCGGAACAATTTAAATTCCAGATTAGGTTTTTGTTTTAACATGGTTAATTGCGTATCTTCGACTTGGCTTTTATATAATTGTTCATAATCGAAAATATCATGTACATAAATCTCTTCTATTCTTGAAAGAGCGTCTGCGGCGTTATTGAGCTCGCCTTGAACGTACTCAATTTTGTTGCAAAATTGAGAAATAAAATCCAATTGACGAAGACGTCTTGGTGGATCTGATTTAGATTCTTTCTTCGATAATGCGAATATTAACGGTTTGTGATCAGTTAACACCGTGAGATCACGCCCTTCAATCATATAGCGAAAGTGTTTTATTGCCATGTAAATAGCCAATAATTCCCTGTCGTAGGTACTGTATTTTGTTTGGGCGCTACTTAGTTTTTTTGAATAAAATCCTAGTGGCTCTAACCGTTTGTTGACTAGTTGATGGAGTGCTGCGCCGACGCAGGTATGCGCTGCGTCGGTCATTAATATTAGTTTCGATGACGGGTCTGGATGCACGAGGGTGACGGCATCACTTACATGATGTTTGCACTGATTAAATGCGTTGATTGCTTCTTCGGTCCAAGCGATTTTTGTTTTGTCTTTTTTCTTAGCATTGTGCAAATATTTGTCTAAAATAGTTTGAGTGTTGGCTGCTTTAGGAATGCTCATTCGGTAAAAATTTATAAGACCGAGGAAGCGCCTCAGTTCTTCGATGGTTTCTGGTTGCGGATAGTTTATGATTGACTTGACCTTTTCTTTGTCCGGCCGTATGCCATCACAGCTAACGCGGTAACCGAGAAATGTAAGTTCGGATTTTCCGAATTCGCATTTAGACGTATTGATTGTGACGCCAAATTCATTAAGTCGCTTGAACACCTCTTTGAGATCGTGAATGTGACACTCTTCTGATTCTGATGCGATAAGTATATCATCTAGGTAACAGAATGTATTGCGAGTATTTTTCAAAACTTCATTGATAAATCTTTGAAACGTTTGCGCAGCGTTTCTCAGACCGAAGCTCATTTTCGTAAACTCGAACAGACCAAATGGCGTTATTATTGCAGTTTTCGGTATGTCCTCAGGTGCAACACTTATGTTATGGTAAGCACGTCGAATATCAATTTTAGATAGTACCTTTTTATTTTTGAGGATGTATGTGAAATCCGTTAAACGAGGAATCGGGTAGCGATCGGGCTCGGTGATTGCGTTTAAACGACGATAATCTCCGCACGGGCGTAATTCACCGTTTTTCTTTTGAACGACGTGTAAAGCGTTTGCCCATGGGCTGGCTGACGGCCTGCATATTCCTAGTTCTACCATGCGTTGAAATTCATCCTTTGCCGCTTTATATTTTGCAGCGTTAAGTGGACGTGCTTTTTCGTAAACGGGTGGGCCACGGGTACAAATATGATGCATGACATTGTGTTTGGGTGGATCCTTGTAACACTCGCTCATAGTGATGTCTGGAAACTGTTAAAATGCGGTGATATTTATTATCCGAGTCGATGACCTTAATAGTAGGAATATTTGACGCATCTTCTACGTTAGCGTTCCTAGAGAGCAGAGTGACTTTGTCTATTAACTTTTTTGAGTGAAGATCCACAAGCAATTGATGTTTGGCTAGGAAATCTGCCCCTATAATGGACCGCTGTACATCGGCCAGGACAAATTCCCAGGTAAAAGCTCGACGTAAGCCAAGATCTAAAGTCATTTTCTGAGATCCATAAGTTTTGATTGTTGTACCATTGGCAGCAAATAACGTAAAATCAGCTGGTTGACGATTCGCGTTTTTGTAGGCAATAACTGAAATATCAGCGCCGGTGTCTATGAGAAAATGCGTACCACTTTTCCAGTCGGTGACGCTCAAGCGATGAGTTCCTTCGACACCTACGCTCGCCACAGCAGGTGTCGGTTTTAGTTTAACGCTTTTTTGACGCATTGTTGGTCGCCGCATTTCTTGGCGTTATCTCCATAAATATAGTGGTAGAAACACTTGAAATCTTTGTCTCCCGGTTGCGCTGTTTGACGCCTGTATTTATTTTGATTATCAAAATACCGAGAGCGTGATCGTGACCGTGATCGCGTCTTATAATTGCCACGACTCCTATTATTACTTTGACGCGTGATTTGTAAATCATTAATTTTAGTGTTTAACGCGGCAATTTCTTGATGCAATTTAATAAATTGTTGGTCCATTGGTTGTTTGGAGATAGCGACAGGATTTAGTGTACAGACTTCGGATAGCCGTGAAGTTTCCATTATTTTATCAGCTATTGCTGCGACATTGTCTAATGTAACGTCGCAGACAGTGACTACTGCGCGGACTGTTTGAGGCAGGCGATCTAACCACAAAATTCTGATAGTGTCCTCGGGAATTTTGTTCCTTCCGAGCTCGCGCATTTTACGTAAGAGTTGAGTGGGTCGTTGATCCCCTAACTCGACTTTCGTAAGCAACGTGTGTAGCTGTTTGGACTCTGACTCTTCGTATGCCGAAATTAACCTGACTTTTAAAGTTTCATATTTATTGTGCTCAGGCGGGTTCTCGAGAATGTCGCTAATTTGACCCAATTCGTCTCGACCTAACTTAGCTATAACTAATTGATATTTACTTAAGTCACCTGCTTTTTGTGCACCGATTATGGCCTCAAACTGGTGGAACCATAGTCGCGGGCGCGCTGACCAGAAGTCGGCGATGCGGGAGTTGATGGTGATTGCCCCCGTCTCTGGCGGCTGGTGCTGGTCTACGATGTAACTCGGAGCAGCTTGCTGAGGTGCGTAGACGTTGTCAGGTGCGGCGCCAGCCGTGGCGGCAGCAGCAGTGTTAGGGTTGGACATCTCGGAGTTTCGTAAAATACTTCACAGTAAACACTAAAGAGAGTCTAAGTCTGTATTAACGCAATTGCACTCGCGGGTTATAGTACAGTATGGAACCGTATTTTTTAAATCACGTCGGGTATCAAATCACGTCGGGGTCACCAATATAGAACTTTTGTTGTGATGTGATTACGGGTTCTATAGTGTAATTAAATTAAATGTTCATTGGTTAGTTCACAATGAGTTTAATAAATGTACTATAACTAAACACGGTACAATAAGTAAGATTATGATGATTATAATTTGACGCACAAGTGATGCGATTGGTAGTTAGTGAACGTGTCCTACTTTGTTGACGGTTAGTGACCGAATACTGAACCCTGAGTTCGAAGTAAGGGACGTGTGAGTCGTGTGACGTCACAGGCACTTGAGTTTACAAGTTCGTCTGCATGTGTGGGTTACATACCACTACAGAAGCATTCATTCTAAATTCTAATTCCATTTTCTAAATATAAAATAGTCGCAAATCGTTCGTATAAGTTGGAAGTTGCCACAATTGCATAATCTCTGCCATAATGCAGATCAGCAGTAAAATTAGCATATTATTATTTCAAATATAAATTATTCATTCTGTGCATTTCTGTAACGGATGCAGATATTTTGTAATACTTATTTAAAAATAAATTAAGTCCGCGACGAATCTATGCAACCGAAATTATAAAAGCTTTATGACGACAACGTATGTACCGCGTGAGATCGATAATAATAAGCAGGTACCTATTGACCGCATCGTGTAGGTACGGTTTCAGTTTCGTTTGGTTAAAATTTCGTTTTTTCGGCTGTTCCTTTGTGGGTTTTTGCTACACAACCGTATTGAGGAAAACAAAAGAAAAAAAAAGTCACCCTTCGAGCTATTTTCGAGGTATTGCGACACGGTAATTGATTTTGTTAGGTATATTAAACTTACTTAGATAAACACCACATTTATTGCAAATCAAATGCGGAAAATCGTGTCCATTCATTGACGACGTTCATAAAATCTACTTTTTTTAGATATCGTGACGAACTCCAGTAAGAAACAAGTATCTAGAAACACGGCTAATGGCTGGACCGACACCAATTTCTTCATCACAACTGCTTCCTTTTGTAGCCATTACTTAAGCCTAGATACAGATTCTGTAGCTGTTAGGCATCGTGAAAGTGAGTCGACTAACCAGAAAGTCTTTCATTATAGGTATTCTTATATACCTAGACACCAAGTACATGGTAGTGGTACCTGCTAGTATTGTTGGAAAGCTGTAGTATTGAAGGGAAAGTACGCCGGCTTGAATACCTATCTAAGGCCTGCAAATCCAGTCTCAGCTGGATTAAAAGTCTGTACTGCAAAATTAACAGATATCAATGAATAAGCCAAGAAGCGTCGTGATTGTCCGCTGGTTATAGGCTATGTAAAGTCACATTAAATTAAAAATGGCGCCCTCTAGAGGACATAAAGTGAGGAACTTAAAAAAAAAAATGGTTTAATCGTACCATGTTGGGTATCAAATGAAAGGGCTTAATGAGCACATTTAGTCTGTCTGTGGTGTCTTGTTTATACCTTTTTAGTCGTAGTTGGGTTTTAGTTTTTATTACTTGATTTTTTATTGTTTCTGTAATTACGGCATTCAACCAGAAACTGAAGAATTGAGAACCTCCTCCTTTTTGAAGAAGTCGGTTAAAAATTAGTTTTAATAGATAAATATAGTTATAGTTTTAATTTAAATATTTTTTGTCGACGCTTCCTATTCGTCCAAGACTTAGGTTTTTCGATCAAAATGAAGTTCAGGCAAGCAAATCGTAGGTATGTCATCAGCCTAGCCTTTTCCCAACTATATTGGGGTCGGCTTCCAGTCTAACCGGATGCAGCTGAATACCAGTATTTTACATGGAGCGACTGCCTATCTGACCCTCCCAGTAACTGGGTAATACGATACCCCTTGGTAAGACTGGTTGTCGGGCTTTTGACGACCAGTAACGACTGTTAAAGATCCACAAATGACAGCCGGGACCAACGGCTTAACGTGCTTTCCGAGGCACGGAGGAGTTTCGGTATGTAAAGATGGTCACCCATCCACGGACCAACCCCGGCAAGCGTAGCTTAACCTGATGGATCGACCCGTGCGACTGCAAGCAAATCGTAGGTACGTACGCTATAGGTACCTATCAAAAAACCAACAACATTGTCCATAGGTAAGAAAACCAAGATTGTAAAGCAAAAAATAAAAGTGTATATAATTACGCTGCATATTTCCGCTGCAAGCATGAATCAGGCAAGGAAGCCGTTACTCAACAGTTCGTAAGCGATGAACTAACAACTGTCACTGTGTGAGTTATTATCACGCGATCACGGTAAATTAACGCTTAACGTTTATTTATTATTTTACTAGCTGCGCTCCTTGGTTTCACCCGCGTAAGTCTCGATCCCGTGGGAATATCGGGATAAAAAGTAGCCTATGCCCTATTCCAGGTCATGGTCTATCCATGTGCCAAATTTCATCCAAATCCGATCAGCCGTTTTAGCGTAAACGCGTAACAAACAAACAAACTCACTTTCGCATTTATAATACTTGCTTTTTCCTGCAGCTTCGCCCGCGTGGATGTCGGAAAATATCCCATAGGAGGAATAATTCCTTGCCACCCTTTTTTTGTTGATCTGAGCTTGCTACTTTGTTTTTATACACTTATCTTTATTGGTTTACGCGGCTAAGGTAAAGCTCCCTCCCAGTCGGCATGTTTTTTTCCGACAATCATCGTCATATTTCACCTAATTTACACAAAACCTTAATGAATAAACACCTAAACCTTCTTCATGAATCACGCCGTCCATTGGTGAAAACCGTATTAAAAACCGTTCCGAGTTACTTCCGAATTTATAATATTAGAACCGATTCCAATTCTGATTGATCGTGTATTACGTAATTAGGGAGCAGGAAGTAGCGGATCGACAATAACCAAGATTTTGGGCCGAAATTTATAACGACATAAATATTTTTTGTGTTATTTTTACCATCGACATGCTAAAAAGAAGAAGTAGGTGTATAACGACATAAGTAAAGAACCAAAACATGTTCTTGTTATATCGAAGCTGCAGGCAACAGGACAGAACAGTCTGGGGTCCAAGTCTACTAATTTACAAACGTGTCAGTCGACTTACAATGATCAGTTTTTGACAGATATGCCATACAAAATCTGTCAAAAACTCATCATTGCGAGACCACTGACATGTTTGTAAATTAGTAGACTTGGCCCCCTGGTACACCAAAGAGAGCGTGGTTAGCTTTTAACTAATTAATTTTACAGTAGTTATCTACTGTTCTTGTTTTGTTGTTTTTTTTGTAATTGATTAAAGTATCTATTCTATTGATATCTAATAAATTTTTCTTTGCATCAAATGGATCGAATATTAGTGTTTATTTTCGTTCCTATTTTTATTTCTTGAATAAAATTTATTATAGTAGTTACACAAATATTCGATCCGTGTCGGAATCGAATCCGTTACCGTACAGAAGTCTATTGCTGGACCACACTGCAACTACCGAACCACTACAATAAATTTATAGGAACATACGTGGCCCACCTTTGTGCTACCATTTCTACCTAGTTATACTTATTATTCAGTCATTTACAATATCAATCAATCTGCCTAGCCCTGCTTTTTATATTTCTATGGGTTAGCCTTTTTCCAACTATGTTGGGGTCGGCTTCCAGTCTAACCGGATGCAGCTGAATACCTACCAATATTTTACATGAAAAGACTGCCTATGTGCGTGGCTGTTATAATTTAGCCACGAAGCCCTCTATTTAGTCACGAGCCCATACAGGGTGCCTCAGGGTGGTCCAAAACTGACGTCATAAAAAAAAATAAGTTCCTCATGCCTAGGGGTATCCGAAAAGACGATTCAATACATCGTTTTTTATTTCTTGTAATTGGTACCGCTTTAAAAAAAATCTACAATATTCTGTCAAACTAGCGTGTGTTTTTTAACGGTTTTCCTCGCACTCAAACTTTCTTTATTACTTACCTAGACTTAATTATCAAATTATCAACGTTTATAAATATTTAAAAATAATATTCAAAACAAACAAATAATTATTTGTGTGTTTACTTTGATAATGTAAATGTACACAACACAAAATATGACGAAATAAAAATACTAGTAAAATGTAAATAAATTCCCATAGCGACGACACCTCAAAGTTTTAAAAGATTTAAAAATAGCCACTCAGACAGCGACAGCACCCCACGCTCCCCTCTTGCGAAGGGAGTGAACGATCATCGAGGGCTGGTGGTAGGTCTACCATCGCCCGCCTCACGCTCAGGGCACCGCGCCACGTCTCATCAACGTGACTTGTGAGGACTCACATAGTGTGAAAGTCTCGAGAAGAGCTGACTATAGAAATGATCCTATGAAGTAAGGTCTTAATTGGTATTGGAAAAATCGAGGAGTGTCATTAAACCACGGAGAATCTTAACACCGCGATGTAGAAATCGGCGTCATAAGCACAGCGCCATCTAGTAGAATGTATAGGAGTTGGCGATCATTATAAAAATAGAATGATGATGTTGTAGTAGTGATAATTATTTTCGTTGGTCAGTATCATTGAAGTGATTTGGTACATTTTTTCCGGGTTTAGAATGTTTAATGTAAGTAACTCAGTACCTGTTGCATGTTGCTTTAGCCTTATTACCCAACTGCGGCGAACCCAAAAAAGAAGGGTTATGTATTTGACCTGTATGTATGTCCGTCTCTATGTTCACTCGTAACTACTTAACGGCTGAACCGATTTTGCAAGCGAATGTCAGTGGGTAATATAATAAAGGGATTTAAAAGGTGATTACAAAAATATACATAAACAATGTAATTTGGAATGATGATGAAATACACAGTCAAGTCACGGGCGGCTAGTATAATAGAAGGAGGATGTGCCTTCCCAATCCTGGCATCCCCATCCATAATCTTTTGGTAGCTTTCCATCACATTACCGGAAGGAAAAATAATGGCCTTCTCTTCACCGTGAAGCCATCAACTTGCTAATTTTATTCCGCTGCTGTTTTCTTACATAACCAGTGTTATCACTTCATCGATAATGTCGCCGTCACAGTGTCACGATAGATTTATGTAATTCTGCAGCTCGACGCTTTCGTTTGCACTTGGTCCGTTCGCTACAAATTATATTGTTCACTCTGTTTGGTTCAAGAAGTGAACTGTTATGTCATTTTGTTTCCCAAAACTTTGTAGGCATTTGTTTTGTTACAAGTAAGTTTAGTAAGTTACCTATTATTAATTAGGTACTTACCTGATTAAGTTCTGTCGCTCATCATCTGCGTAGACCACGGCTTCCAGTCTCATCGTATGCACCTGAATACCAGTATTTTACATGGAGCGAATGCCTATCTGATTTCCACAACCCAATTAGGTACTGGGTGACACGAAACCCCATCCCCATGATGGTTAGACTGGTTGTCAGACTTCCGGGCTTCTGAGTACCTACCTATCTAGCGAGTCCTACTGCTATAATTATTAATTGTAGGTACCTACCTAGTGCAGACAGCTATGAATAATTCATCAGCCTACAGCTGTACATACATAAGCCTTTCCAATTGCATGCCATTTAGCTCAATCCGCGGCCACTATTCCAAGTGGCTACCAGCCACCCTGCGAAAAACATCGCTCCACCTTGCTTGAGAAAAATTCAAGGTACAAGGGGGGGTTCCATATATTACTTTACTCTATGGGTTCCATATTAGGGTCATGGGCTGTCGGGCTGTCCGCTAAACAAAAATGTTCTTTTTTTTCATTTTTACTGACTCAATTCGTCGGAATCTTTTTTTATGTAACTAAGTACTTACATATTATGCTTTTGCTGAATGCCGTTGAACTAATGGCCTGCATTGCAATATATAAATACTTCGCGTGTTAGCGGTGTTAGCAGTAAACATGTCTTTCCTCCACCCGACTGCATGTCTATAATCTCTCACTAGCTAGAGCGTTCGACGGCACTGAGATAATTTCCGCACCATAATAAGATCACACGCAGCAGAAAGATTAAATAACCTAATCCTTACATATTGTAAAACAAAGTCCTCTACCGCGTCTGTCTGTCGTCCTGTTCGCGATAAACTCAAAAACTCCGATTTTCATGCTATTTTCACCAAGGGATAAGGTGGTTCTCGAGGAACCGGAAGGGTTGGTGGTGACTTGAGCTAAATAAAAAATAAGACCGCGAGAACCTACTCATACATAATATGAGTAGGTTGTCGGGGTCTTATTTTAATTTATCTTGAACTCACCGAGACATACTGACCTGCTGGTCAAGGCTTCGCTCCGTTTATGGAACGTGTTATTTATTTTATCTTATTAACAAACGTCAAATATAATTTTCCTTCAGTTACTTTATAACTTTGCAAGCCAAGGTAAAGTTAATAAGGAAATTAATGCCTTCAGCATACGTAAATTATTTGCTATTTTCGTCTTTATTTCTTGTAGGTATTGAGTTCATACCGCGCGCTGCCTTATTTATAAGTATGTTAGTTTTGGCCTTAGAAGTTACAAATCTTCTAAGTCAATAATTCGACTCCATATTCGGCCAGTAGTCGATTTGTAGGATCCAGATAGGATTATTCTTAGTTTCTCTGTCTTTTTTTCTTATTAGTTGCGCGATTAGCAGGATTGCTTGCCACACTAAAGTTGTTTACCGTTCAAAAAGGCAAAAAAAAGCCAGAAATTATACTCATCAATCCAATCCGTCAACTTCCATCGCTTGTAAGTTGTACCATCGTAACAATGAGTTCAGTTTAACGACAGTGATTCGGAACCGTTTCAAAAGTAAATACATAAGAATTGGCGGAGAGAGCACCGCGCTTTCAAAACGGTCGGACTAATAGCATTGTTTACTTGTATTGAAGACTGACAAACGTAATCATAAGCATGACGTGTCATTGATTATCTTGGCTGTTTGATGATGAAGACGGTTTTCGCTCACGATTTTTGACATTTACGGTGTTTTTCCTGGCCGCGTGGATCTCGAAAATCATTGCGTAACTTTTTCCTACTAAAAAGACATGATATGGTCAGTGATATTTTATCTGTTTAAAATATATTGATAAAATAACGCTGACCAATTGAAGACTAAAAATATAAAATATTTTTTATACTGATGACTGATCAAGGTATTCGTCGCCCCAGCTAGATTATTGAGGGTTCTCAAAAACGAAGCGTGCAATAAAAAAAACATTTTTTTTGTATTCCACAAATGTATTTCTATTATGAAAAGGAAATTACAAAAGTACAACATTTTACAAAATATAAGTATTCGAGTTTTAACAAAAGTCTACACGAATAGACAACTAATACTAAAAAAAAACAAAATTATAACAATTTAATTCGAAAAAACTAGAAAACAATACTTTTCCTGCGTTACGCAGTTTTGTACTAGAATGGTATGGCACCATTACATTTTCAGTTCCAAGTTTCCAATTAATAGTAATATTACATTTTTGACTCAAACAACGATTTTCGTTGCCGATTGGTTGACGCTACAACGTAAACATACACGATAAGCTGTGATTGGTTGGTATTTTCCCACTAGTGCGTAATATAAGATGTATGAAAACTTTTCAGTTAGTCGCTTGACTTAATAATAAAAAATATACATCACATGGGAGCAGGGAGCAGTGGTGGCCCAGTGGTAACGTCCGCGACTTACGAGTTAGGTCGCAGGTTCGAACTCCGACAGGTGCTTTACTTTGTGTAAATAATTTCATCACCACTGCTCTCAAAACGGTGAAGGAAAACATCGTGAGGAAACCGGCATGTCTTAGAACCAAAAATTCGAAGACATGTGACATCTACCAACCCGCACTGGGCCCGCGTGGTGGGTTACGGCCCACTCCCTCTCATAGAGAGGAGGCTTGTGTCCCAGCAGTGGGAACATTATAGGCTGATTATGTTATGTATACATCACATTCTTTACGGACTTTTGTAAAACAAAACGTTAACTGCAATGTACAAAACAAATTGAGCACATTTTTTGTAACTAACAAATATAATATTCAAGAGTCAGATTTACTCATAGTTAAACTAGTACTTTAATTATAACGTAGAAAATTTCAAGAATATAAATATTTTTATTTCTTGTTATATTTTTTAATTGAGAAAATGTTGGAGTATCTTTCAATACAGAAGAATGCGTTACGACACTAGGATATGAATTTTATAAGTACTCTTTGCGACCTTGCTCTGTTAGCACCATATAATTGCACCACACAATGATGTTTTTAAAAATATAGCTTGCTTGTCCACTCTAGTGGGGCGCGTCAAAGTGGACAAGCATATACCATTGCGGATACTGAACCATTTTTGAACCTTATTTCTAAGGGCATAAGGGAGAAAAGTGGTTCACCGCAAATGTCCGCAGTTGGACCTTACTCCTTGAGTTTTGAATCGTGCTTTTTCTTCTCACTACTGATTGTCCTTAGTAAAATCGTATCAGAAAGCTTTGCTCAAGTACTGTAAGCCCAGACGCGCACTAGCGACCAGGTCCCAGCGGCCAGCGAGATAGTAGGTGGGGCCGCTGGCTGTGTGCGGCCAGGTGCGCATGCTCCATGGTGATTTTATACTTATGTATGTATCTCCCTGGCTGCTGCGGCCTGGCCGCTAGTGCGCGGCTGGCCTAAAGAAATAAAGGTAGTTATAGCCTCTGGATACCTCATTTCTTTACAAAATATTACACTTTGTTGGACACTAAACCACAGTATAAATAGGTAACAGTATTATGTCTTCATAGAAAACGGCCGACGATTCGAAATCTCAGTGCATTTCAGTACGCAACAGTATCGAGTGCGCGGCAGTTACGCACGGACGCGTAAGGTTTATCTACCGAGTGGCCGTAGGTATTTGTTTCAAGGGGACTGCCGAGATATAATACTGCTACTTTATTATACTGTGACTAAACAATAAAACTTCTAGTGTCTCGTTCAGTGTCCTTCAGCGATGAATAATAAATGAAACAATATACTTACTGATGTCAAAAAATGCAGGCAAAGTAACTGAGGGTGGCTGAAGCATCAATTTAAATACATTCATTACTTATTCCTACTAAGCGGCTGTTAGCGCCTACTTTAAGCTAAGTTATTTACAATCACAGAAATATTTCTACCATATTTAAAAATAATCTCTTATTTTTCCGAGCTCCTATTTCAGGATGAAAAAGTCTGTGGGATGACCTCAAAAGTTGAGAAAAAATACTAAATAAGTAAATATTTTAATCTAGCAACATGGATTGGTAGAAAATATAAATATATGAGGGTAGAAAACTGGTAAGTACTTAATACATTAGAAATACATTTCCAACACTCCTTTTGTTTGCTTAGTGTTAAACAATAAAAGAAACTACATATTTTAATATACTTATGAAATATTTCACATGCATGCTAAAATTAATACTTAGAAATAAGTTTCAATTTCGTTATGTTATATACTACACTAGGGCATTACAAACGCAAAGGTCCGATAAAAATTATATATTTATGACTCTAACAGTTATAAATATATAATAAAAATTATATATGTATTTATAAGTATAATAAAAAATATTTATATATACTTTTTTTTAAATTAAATGTTTATGACTCTCTAACAGTCATATAAATATATATAATTTTTATCGGACCTCCCGCTCCCACTTACGACACTTATCAAGCAGCGCTAGTGTTTAGCGTAATATTGTATTAGGCCCTATGTACACACACGTTTTTCTTCCCGTGAAAAACTACGTTTTATTCGCCGAGTGTAGGCTCGGCCTTTAGAAGCTTGTTGAAAGACACGTTTTTTCTGTACCATAAAGAAACCGTGCCGAGTACAAAGGACCTTATTGTTATTGACATAATGATTTATAAATCCAAGTTTTGGCCCTAGTATAGTATGAGTTTTGATAAACCTCATGTTAAGTGCTTTGATAGGCTTATATTTTAGTCAACCAATCATTGCAACAAACATCTATTATACATTGTAACAGCGAATCAATTTTCACGCCTCCCCCTTAAGATCTAGGCCAATTTTTTTTTTCGGTTAGCTCATCCCTTAAAGAGGTTCCATAAAGAATAAGAATTAAAAAATCTCGACTAATTAAAAAGTTATGCAAAAATCTGCGGAAATTCTGGTATTTGACAATAGTCACTGATCTGAGACTAGATTTTCAGAATCTTTTTAGGCCGAGTTCATGTATTCAACATTCAAACGTATCTGCAGGCGTAGCATGAGCACCGTTTTGTCGACGGAAGAGTAGACAAAAATGACGTTTCCTGTAGACAGTACGACGGCAGCAAAGTAGAAAGAGTCTGCACTTTTAAAGAAATTCACTCTTTTACATAATTCGACGCAAAATTCTTTGTTTTGTCATAGGATTTATCGGTTGTCAGTGTGATTTTGCCAGTAAGGATAGAAAACTTTCTTCCGAAATAGTCTACCTACAAAAAGACCTAGACAAAGATCGTTAGAAATGAAAGACAAAATGACAGATTGTAGAAAAATTTCTACGGTGGATGTCAAAAATGAAGAAACGAACTGTCACTTTGTATAGAAAAAGCTGTGTCTATTCTTCGTAGAGATAGAAAGCGCCATGCTACGCCTGCATGTAGGACATGTATCTATTCCATAACAACCTAGAAATATACTCTTTTTTAAAGGTCCGAGGCTGTACTGGACATCTTTCGAAACTTACTAAATACCTACAGTAATAGTTACTCTGATTTAGGGATAAGCTCTAAGACTATCTATCAAAGACTTCAAAGTATTGTATCTAATCAGGTCTGACCCGAATCATATTTTTCTTTGCCTCGTCTAAAATATCTTTTCTTGATCATGAGCAACATAAAAATCACATATTTCCCATTCTTCATTTTACGTAGTTTAATAATTAATAGCGTGTATATCACTAACTATACAAAAAGCATTTCTATTATAGGAATAGGAACACAGCAGCTACATACATACACCGCTAAAAGGTTCTGTTGGCGCGTGGCCGAAATTGGAACTAATGCCGCCATCTTGTTTTGTCAATACAATTTCTGTGACATTTTTACCAACAACGCCTCTCTGTCAATGTCATTCAGGCGCCAAAAGATTCTCTTAGCACTAAAATAACAAAAGAAACATCTACTTTTCTCTATGGTCGATATAGAAAGAAGTAGCATTATGAAATGCAGAACCTTGCAAAAAACCTCTTTTCAACCTTTTTACATAAATTAAAGCTTTTTTTTTATTCGCAGACTTAGGAAACTTTTTCGTTAACATTTTTGGAAGATTACAGTTTAAGATCTCATAAGAAAGGAAGTTATTTAATAAGTAGGTGGTTATTTTACTTATTTTTATTACCAAGTGAGACATAATATCTTTGAAGATAGTAGAAAACTTGTGTGCCTACAGGAAATATATTAACATGAGACTCAATCACATACTGGATACGGATAGTGTTATCCACAAAGACGCATCCCACGCCGCGATCCCTGTACCGAACTTTATACTTTAGTATGGAGCGGAGCGGAGTGGAACGCGTCTTCATGGATGGCACTATCTATACAAAAGTATGAGGATGGGATACATTCAACAATGATATACCATAATCAGCGTTTATATACTTAAATAACTTTTAATACAACAGTAAATTATCTTTAATCCGGACATATTTTACATTAGTATAATTAAAAGTCGCGACGACCAAACTGTTTAAATTGGCTGATGTATTAGATTGCTTTAATATCACGCTAGCGCAGCGTATGCGTTTGCGCAGCGATATTAACGTATACGTAACACATACGCGTGAGAAGAGTCTTAGGCCAGCTTTCAACACAACTCATTAAATACATTTAGCACTAAACGAATTTAAGATACCTTCCTATTGCTGTCAATTGCTTGAAGTTGACAGAGGCGTAATGGTGATTTTAATATAATCAAGCGGATCAAAGTAAAAAAAAAAGAAGGCACAAATCATTTCTTAGTTTTTCATGTTAAAAATCACAAATTAATACGATATCTGGGCCCTATAACCACAAAACTTTACAAGTCTACAATGCTACAAATTTTAGAACACATTGCGGAACACAGCAATTACGAATAGGTATGTATGAGTGACAATATTCACGGCAACTTGTCACTACAATTTACATAATTTGTAATTACAGGTTTTCAATTACAGTACAACGGAACGACTTCTAAAGGTGGGTTTAGACCAAACGAACATAGAACCAGAACAAGAGCTAGAGCATTCTCTTGTTGATATTCTTGATATTTTAGTATGGAGAAACCACCGAAGGAATGTTCTGTCCCTGTTTACACAAAAAGAATTTGGTAGAGTGGGGGTAGAATGTGCATTCACTCACTTGGTCTAAATCGACCTTAAGTCGATTGCGAGCGTTCGGTCTGCACCAAGTCCAAAGGGCAACTGATAGAAAATCCGACGACTGATAAAACACGAATATTACCGAAGGACATTAAAAAAAATAGATGTACTGTACAATATTAGAGTTTTGTTGTGTCTTACAAGTACATGTTATAAATTGTACTTGTAAGTTTATGTGGTATAGGGCTCTGGAAGTGGCCTGTTAAACCGTCTTAAAATCATATACAGACGTCGTCACGACTTTTTAAAACAATTACTTACGAACTAAAACTCACTTATTCTCATGTTGCGATCTCGCTAGATTCTCAAGATTGTGATGGGAGTCTATTCTGTTAATATTCGCTTTGAACTCGTCGAGAGCCGACTTTGATAGATTAGGGGTGGTAGGCACGGTAGGTACTAAAGTATCTATAGAATCCGTTTCAACATTACCTTCTTTGTCTAAATTCTGTTTCTCCATGTGTAGGAAGTTTTCATGGGATCCGTTCAAGGCTTTGGATAGGGAATTGTCCGGGTACGAGAGGTCGAAATTAGATATGGATAGTGGTTGCTCCCCTGCTTCGAGGCCTGAGCTCAGAGATTTCGAAGTTGTCAATCGGTCGTTATCTGGAAAAAAAAAGTTCAATGTTAAATGATAGAATTTCTGTATTTTGTACGCTTTGTAAGCACGTGAGTTAATGATGGATCGCCTATTCATTTACAAGTACATCAATTTGCACAAATCACGGGCAAAATAACAATGTCTTCAAGTATAAGCCACCAATCCAATGCTTGGATTATTATTTTAAAGGGTCCACAATGTTTTAGTCAAAACAAACTTCAGATTGCTAGAATAATTTGCGGGTTAGTCCGAAAGGGATACCGGGACCTTGGCAACAGGCAACTGAAGGAATACGGGTGGGTTTTAGTCAGCAAAAGTCTGACACGCCCTTCCGCTCCGCCCAGAGCGGGAGAAGTCATTGGATGATTTCACACCCTCAAAAAAAAAAAAAAGATTACTAGAATGATAATGATAATATAATATCATAATATGTAATAATTATAATAAACTAACTCTGCTTCGCGGTTTCACCCGCATAAATCTCGATCCCTTGGGAATATACCCAGGTCATGCATGGTCTACCCATGTGCCAAATTTCATCCTTATCCGTTCAGCCTACCTGCCTGTCTGCCAACTTTTTATCCAAGTAGTACATTTTCGTACGATAATTTCCGACCTCCACGCCACTAGTTTAAAATACACAAACGGACGGTTTTTATTTTTCTATATTATTGGTAATCATTTAGTTGCAAAGAGGTTTTAATAGCCAAACTATGTTACTGGCTCTTAAGAGTCTGGGTATGAAAAAAAGTTAATTCTAAACTTTTGTTTAAAACAATAATAATCCCTTTTTCAGTTAGTGACTTTTTACTTACTTTTCGCGTTAAAAGGTTATCAGGCCACTAAAACTAACTTCTCGTTATTTTTAGTAGAATAATTTATGTTTGTCGCATAATAAGTAGGATCTGGCACCTCACAAATGGCAGTCCTATACCAGTCTCTTAAGCAAAAAGCAATTCAGGCGTATAAAGCAGTTGAAGCCCTTCAAGAAAAACGCGACCTGATGGAACAGATTTCAGAACTCAAGCAGACGTTTAAGGATTCTGGATCTGCGAGAAATGGTTCGTTTGCCGATATGGTGAAGAAGGGAGCAAATGATTTCATTCGACCCAATAATCTAAGCTCTATTGCCATTTATCCCAATGACAAATTAAATACAAGTGTCCAAACAAAAGAACTCGTGCAAAAAATCATACGGCCCGAGCAAATGAAGCTCCACGTTCGAGGTGTCCGGAATACAAAAAATGGAGGCGTAATTATCAGTACCGAGACGAAAGATGACACTGATAAAGTGAAACAAGCAGTCCACCTCTCTCTATCTGGACTTACCACCGCTGAGCCCAGCAAGCGCAAACCTAGGATCGTGATTGTAGGAGTGCCGACTTCCTTAGCTGAAAATGAGGTGTTCAGATGCATTTTCGAACAAAACGTTGCCGACAAGTTACCAGAGATGTCCTTGGAATCCTTCTTGACCTACATAAAATTAAGCCATAAATTGGGGAAGAGAGATGCTACGACCTGTAACTACGTTGTTGAAGTTTCAGCCGATATACGGAAAGCCCTAATCCCTCAATCAAGGCTTTTTATAAATTGGACGTCCTGTCCTGTCAGGGACTTTACATTGGTAACAAGGTGTTATAAATGCCAACAATATGGCCATGCAGCAAAAACTTGCCGAGAGGTCGTATCTACATGTGGTCACTGCGGTGACGCAGGCCATTCGTTGTCCGAATGCGCGAAGAAAGCCGATATTCCGATATGTGCAACTTGCTCACGCTTTAAAAAGCCTAGTGATCACAAAACAGGAGACGCTGAATGCCCTGCTAGGAAAATAGCGGAATACAGATATATTAACTCCATCGATTATGAGGGCACCTAGTGCGTCATACTCAAGGCCTGACTTCCGTAACTCTTGTTGCTGACTCAACATATACCCTGGCCACTGCGCTGTCCTACTTACTTGTGATTTGTCGCTGTCTAAGCATATTAGCCGACCTCTTCAACATCTAATGTAGCCATGAAGGTGATTTATGCAATATTTGTTTTAACCTAGTTAATAATACTGCAGACGCAATCGTAATCGTCTAACTAGGTGCAAACAACTATTTACCTTAATTATTAGTGTTTAAGTAAATTATAACATAATAAATTAACTAGCTATCTCATTATTCTTAAAACTTATGTTAAATATTGTTAAGAAATCAGTTGTCCTAATAATAATCATAAGAACTAATGCCGCCTGTGATACAGGTTTATCCTAGTACAGGCATCATACTTTGTAATACCTACATTATTTCTAAACTTTATACTGTATTTTACCAATTTTTATTTTTTGAATAAATTTATTATTATTATTTTTAGTAAACAAATTTTGTTTCTTAGCTCTTTGGCTAGTTTAAGCTACATTAACGGGCCAAGCCAAGTCAATGTAGCGTGTGTGTGTGTGTGTGGTGAAGTTACTGATTGATGATTTCATTTTCCTCAACTTGCATGAACTTTCTAACTATTCTGCAGGTGTTCAAAAATTGCGGCTTTTTGCAGTGTTATGTAAATTGAGTCTTTTAGGTCTATTAGTTTAAGGCTGTGATGGAGGTGATTGGGTATAACACCCGTCGTGGAGATAACAATGGGTACTACGTAGACTTTTGCCTGCCTCCAAATTCTGGTCACTTCTTCTTTCAATTCAGCATATTTACTAATTTTTTCTCCTATTGTTTTTTGTAAATTATGTGTATTAGGGACTGCAATATCTATGAGGTATGTGACTTTATTAACTTTATCTTGAAGGGTTATATCTGGCCTATTATAGTGAACAGTCCTGTCGGTTAGTATGGCGCGATCGTAGTAGAGTTTGTGTGTGGTATTTTCTAGAACTGTTTGTGGTATGTACTTGTAATAGGGAGTGTTTGTGTCTTGTATGAGTTTATATTTGAGTGCTAGTTTTTGATGGATGACGTTTGCTACCTGGTTGTGTCTGTGTGTATAGTCTGTTTGTGTGAGTGCCCCTGTTATGTGTTGTATGGTCTCTGGTTGGCTGTGTCATTTGCGACATTTATCGTTTGTTATTGTGGGGTCTTTTATAATGAATTTCCTGTAGTTTTTAGTATTTATGATTTGATCCTGTATTGCAATAATAAAACCCTCGGTTTCCGGAAATAAGTTACCAATTTTAAGCCATTTATTAGATGCTATTGTATCTACATGAGATTTATTATTTATTATTATTATTAATCCAGCCTTATTGTGACTTAAAACAGATATCTTAGTGTCGATTATAATGGCAGAAAAAGCAATAAGAGCTAGTAAACTTATAGCGCTGCTGGAAGAGGGGTGTAGCCAAAAACTATATTCTCATTGATAATAAGAAATTACTAGTCATTTATGCATACATAGTAAAAAATATTAATATTATCCATAGAAAAGTCAATGACTGTAAGGTGCCCGTTTTGTTTTGCAAAGGTATATGCGAATGTAACTTAACAGCATAATAATTTAAATAATAAAATTAGTTTACCTTTCTCGGAGTCGTCTGTGGTCTTTTGTTTCAGTTCGCCGCGGTCATCCTTGTGGTCCTTCGGTACAGAGGAGCTTCGCCCTCCTTCTAACATTCCCAACACCCTGTACATAACGTCACGTTTAGAGTTTTCAATTCCACCCTCATTATTATTGTGCCTCTAAATATATGTTGTTTTCAAGTCGTGCATTACTTGTTCAGTGCATTTTGTACCTCTTTGTCATCCATATTTAGCATACACAAAAATACATATACATATTAGCTTGTATATTATATCATAAAGAAAATACATGTAAAATGCGAACATCCATTATTACAGTTTTACCGACGTATTCCTATCTCGTTTGATTAATTTCTTTTCAATCGATTTCAAAAAAGAAGGAGGTTATTTAGTCACAGATTAATATAGATGGTTCACTCCGGAAAATCATTTAAATAAAAAGTAGATCTTGCTATGACACAATAAAGCGCAATAGGGAATATGCATGTGATTCAAATATGGGTCAAATATTTTTTTTTATAAACTATATTACTTCAGAATTATGCCTCCAATATTTTTGAATAAAATTTATTTTTGAGCGAGAAATTAATTTTTAAAAAGTCCCAAAAAACCGTGGGTAATTCAAATACTTGAAAAGCTAAGAGCGGATGTGACGTAACAATCCGGGATAACAATCAAAATGTCAATGTCAAGTCAATCAACAAGTGTCAAGTCAATGTCAAACGCTCATACAAAAAGGAGTGTTTGACGTTGACTTGACAGTTGCTTGTTTGTTTTCACGGTCTGTGACGTCACCACACCAAGCGCGCCAAATGGAGGGCGTTTAAATAGCCCGGATCGGTTGGATATTTTTAAACTTTTTTTTAAGTACTTTAAATTGCTTTTTTGCCGTCGATTTTTTTTTTAACTATTATTTGACGATGTAAATTATCGAATAAAAATATTAAAAAAATACATGCATATTCCCTACAGTATATTCACCTAGAAGTTGCCTCTTTTTCTATCGCGTAAAACTGACTTCAAACTATAAGATCACAGAAGAGATGTTATAATATACAGAGTGTAACTGTACTGAGAGTCTATTTAAATGGCCTAAAAAAAAAACAAACGCATTTTTTTTTCAATGGATAATGGGGCGCGGGCCGCCGTCGTTTAGTGGGTGTCTACAAGTCATAACTTATGACCTCTATAGAAAAATTTATAATGAAATTGGAGTAATTTTGGTACTAAAAATCGGAATTTCAAATTGCAATAACTTTTTTATTTTCAAAAATAATATATTTTTTATTATTTCATGTTATATTATTTCAGTACCCATGTGCCCCTTTGGGATCGGACAAGTTTTTTTTTACATATTGTATATTATATCTCGAGTGTAAACGGTTCCATTTAAAAATCTCGAGATCAAGTCAGGTAAACTCTTATATTTTCTGACTACGTTACGCTCAGTGAATTGGCCCGACAAGACGAGCCCGCCTCGTACTTGTATCTTCATAACTAAAATGCGGAGTGCGCCTTCTGTATTATTCTGTGGTTCGGTTTCGTTTTGAGCTCGCCAGGTTAGTCACCAGTCGAACGAAATACTTGAGTAAACCCGTACATAATGAATAAGTAGTGAATAACATGTTTCAAGAAAGTGTTATACCCGAATCGCTTTAGCGTGGCATTAGCGGTCATTGCCCTTTCCCTCGGTAGGAACCCTAACTAATAAATTATGCATCGTTTTCCGTTATTGGAACCTGTTGAAGATCACGATAGATAGATTCAGGCTGTTAACGAACTTTATTTCAGTTTTTTAAACAAAGAATGCTAGAAAATGTAGATGGGTCAATGACCGCTATTGCCACGCTAAAGCGATTCGGGTATAGTTTAGGTGTTGAACGGTTCTCGGGCGTTGATATGGCACTTCGAGCTGAGAGAAGAGGCTATCATACAGGCATGAGTGACAAAAATAACGGTCTACAAAGCAGAACATTAAAAAACAACCCCATGTGCCATAATTACGCGGTCAGATACAGTGGGCCACGGCTCTTTGTCTGTGAAGTTAACTACGATACTCTTCTTGTGTTAAGCCCGCGTTACACAGATTATATTAAGTTTTTTGCAGGTCAGTGTCAGGTTGATTCGCGACCGTAACAAGTTTACATAATTATAATCATTAGAATCATCAATACAAGTTTCTCTTAGTCACTTTCAGTCTCCCAAAACTCTACGTTTAAATTACCCTATTGAATGGGTAATTTGAACTTAAATAAAAGAGTTGTATTGATGATTTTTGGAGTCTGGATCTGTGCCCGGTTGATAGCAATAGCCTCGCTCACTATTATAAACATAACTGGCGAAATTTGCATGTACTAAACCTCTGCTTAACTCTTTGGGGTATAAAGGCGTGATGTTATGTTATAAAGGAGTATTTACCGTGAGTTGCCGAGATCTCCAAAGGGTGGTTTGTGGTGTGTGGGAGAGGGCCGGTCGCCGGGCCCGTGCTCCGCCCAGCCTTCTGCGATCAAAGCCCCGCCGATGTCCACCTCGCCTTCTGTAATAAATTGACGGCATTATTCTGTGGCGGTATCTATATCGCCACATGCGAACTACGCATCAAAGACCTGACGTCACACAAAAATTCTGACGTCACATAAATCCTGCATCGCGCAATTAAAGTTTACCGTGCAATGGGCATACAGTTTGTCAGGGTAAACACCGTTGTCACTCAAACCGTGGCTAGTTGACTTAAATATAAAAACAAATGACCGAGTAACAAAAAAGAAAACGTTATTTTCATTAAAAGATTTTAAAAGTTTCTATCCGTCACCGTGCTCGCTAGCGAAACAGCTGACTAACTGAGGGAAGGGTCGCGCTCGCGGCCGTTTAGGTCACGTCCCGCACCCCCCACCAGTGTTCAGACGCAAGTTCGTGGCCCTAGCGCATAGGGCAACGAACTTGCGCCTTTAGTGGTAAAATGTAGTTTAAAAAAAAAGAAAAAAAAAGTTGTATGTTTCCATTGATTTTACGTTCTATAAATGACGCCAAATTACTGGTTTCAAGGATAAAGGTGTTTACCCTAACACCCTGTATATACAAGAACGCAACATCAATCGTTGGGCACACGAGCGCGACCTAAACACGCTCATTACCATCGCCGCTAGGCATCAAGAGTAGGGGCCCGTAGTAACGGGCCACAGATATTAGCTAAAATGTTCATCAACAATTGGTAATAATAATTATTCTAGGCCAACGAACGAAGACAAAACCCGTGTAAAAGCCAATTTTGGCACAGTGGAAGGGGAAGGCGTCCTGAACAACATATTAAAAGTCTGTTTGTCCCGTTTTATCTCCGAAACGGCGGGACCGATTTTGACTGGACTGACTCCATTCACCCTGAGTAACATAGGCTGTAATTTATAAAGATTACACGTGGGCGAAGCCGCTGGCGACAGCTAGTATATAATAAGTACAAAAGGAATTCTTTTGCAAAATATCATGTTTTATAATTAAGGTTATGTATTTTCCATCAGTGAATATTAGTAGATATATTTACCGTCTGTGTTGTCAAACAGCTTGATGCCAGGTATCTCTCTCTCTTTCTCGCCCTCGGCAGTGGCAGTCTTTTTATACGTGCACGTCTTGGATAGCAATGGCTTCCATCTAGCCACCTTAAAATACAAACAATTTGATGTTAGCTTTAGTAAAGACCAAGACAACTTGCACCACAAATAAAAGAAATAAAGAAATAGTATATTATGCAATTAGTGAATAAAGGACGGATTTAAAGCGAGGGCCATAGGTGAATCACGAGCAAGTGAAGGATTCTAACGACTGAATCACGACCATAGGGAGTGATTCATGATGATTGAATCACGACCGTAGGGAGTGATTCAAGTGTTAGAATCCTGAACGACGCGAGCGATTCATGGCCCTCGATATAAATCCGTTTTATTCAAGAGTTGCATACTATACTTTATACCATGACTACGAGAAAAAGAACATGCAACTTCGATTATGTTGTTATGTCAATTTTATGCCTTGTTTTTATAGTAACTACACCATAATGTCGATGACTTCTTTTTCTTCGACAACTCATTAAAATAAGTTAGGAAAACAGACTCTGAAAATGTGCTTAGCTTGATTTTCATTTTTCCATTTGCTCAAACAAACAAACTCACACACAAACTCATCGTAGGCTTTGATGTAAACCAGCCGTGATTTGTTGGGTAGCAAGCTTTCTACTATATCATAAACTCAGGTGTTAACACATCTTCATCACTTGAATACATTTTCAATCGATTTATTAAGTAACACTAAACTTTTTGTTCGTACAACTTACAATATTTAAAATATCGCCAATTTACTAATGACAGCAAAGAACACAAAATAGTTTTAATTCTAATGCTAAACTCTGTTCGAAAATCAAATCAAATAGGAGTTTGTATATCATTGAGATGGAGTTCGAACAAATTGGTGTTCTAAATTCAAACACCAAAACAGTGATTAAAAGTGCTTTTTATTCTGTTTTCAGTGAATAAAATAAGCTTTTTAGAGGGGGCATGGTATAAATACATTTATTCAGCACAGACTAAAAGGCACAATATACATGATATACAGCAAATAAAGAGTGTAAAAGTACGATGTAGGACATTATCAAGGGAGCGTACCTCACGCCAAAAAGGCCCAGTTCAGCAAAAATAAAGTTTGAATTGAATCTTTTGAAACTGGTAACCTGAAATTGTTGCTAAATATCTACACTAAAAGATACCAATATTATATTATTATGATTATATTATATTATTATGATTATATTATATTATTATGATTATATTATATTATACTAGCTTTCGCCCGCGGCTTCGCCCGCGCGGTAGTTCAATAAAAAGTAACCTATGTCCTTCCCCAGAATGCCATCTATAACCTTGCCAAATTTTGTCGAAATCCGTTCAGTATTTTAGGCGTGAAAAATTATAATATTAGTATGGATTATTATTATTGTGAGTTTGTATGTAGCGGGTAACCTTTTGAACTACTGATCCGATTGCGAAAATTCTTTCACAAATAGGATGCTACATTACTGTCGAGTGCCGAGTGTCATAGGATATATTTGATGTTAAAACCAGAAATGTCACGCGGACGAAGTCGCGGGCCAAATAAAGCGTGATTGATTAACAAACATCCAAACATACAGACTTTTACATTTATAATATGTTTAGGAATTAAACAAACTAATATTTTGTAGTTACAACTTGGTATAATAGTAAAATCTTTACAGTAAGTATTTACGGTTGCACTGAGTATTTTGAGAGAGTTTTTGACTCGGTCGTCGTTCTATCGTGGTTTGCGGAGCAGTGGCGGCGTGGCGCGGCGGTCGGCTGCGCTGGCGATACCGCCTCTCGTCCCTCTTTCCCCTCGATCGCCTGCTTGGCGCGTGGCGCGCGTGTGTATTAAGCGGGTGCGTGTGTGTGTAGTGCGGGGCGCGTACATAATATTAGCAAGAAGTAGGATAGTAGGAGTATCTTACTATTACGATGCATAGTTATCGATGTATTGTTAGTTATTGTTGTGTTCCGTGTTAGTTATGTGGTGATGTGTGTGTTAGTTAGTTAGTCGTGTGTTTCTATCGATAGTGTAGGTACCTGTGTGAGTTCCTCGAAGCGCTCGACAGCCTGCGGGTGCCAGCGCTCGCGCGGCGCCTGCGCCTCGACCGGCCGCACGCCCGCCAGGAAGCACTCCATCGCCTGCACACGGCGTTGGACATCAATATAACATAATTATAGATAGATGAGTTAGTGGCTATGAATTTATATTAAAAAAAAAAAACGGAAAAATTACTAATGCGGGAAAAACTAAACGTCCTGTTATCTATGGATTGAAATTTGGACACGACAACGACTGTCGGTTCAGCTAGTACGTAATAATATATGTGCCGAAAGTACGTACGAACGAACGTATATTATTTTTCTATATATAAAGCGCCACGTGGCTAAGTAATACCAGCCGCACGGGTCAACCCATCAAGTTAAACTACGCTTGCCAGGATGTCCGTGCATGGATGATCATCTTTACATATCGAGACTCCTCCGTGCCTCGGAAAGCACGTTAAGCCGTTGGTCCCGACTTTCATTTGTGGATCTTTGACAGTCTTTATGGGTCGACAGAATCCCGAAAGTCTGACAACCAGTCTTGCCAAGGGGTATCGTAATACCCAGTTACTGGGTTGTGGAAGTCAGATAGGCAGTCGCTCCATGTAAAATACTGGTATTCAGCTGCATCCGGTTAGACTGGAAGCCGACCCTAACATAGTTGGGAAAAGGCTAGGCAGATGATGCAGATGATATAAAGCGCCACGTACCTGGAACCTAAGCCGCAGCAAGTCAGCGCGCAGTTCGCACAGCTCGTGCGTCGCCACGTATTCGCTATCGCCGTAGTCCAGGAAGAATACGTCAGCTACCTATAACGTGCAATTATAACATAAATATTAGTGGTTTCAGACCTCGAAACTTGTCAATCTTGGTTATCATGCATTTTTAGGGTTCTGTAACCAAATTGCAAAAACGGGGCCTGTAAGCGCCCCGCACTAGCGAGCACGCGAGCGAGCCCACGCCGCGCTGCACCGCACTCCGCAAACGACGATATGCAGCAGCAATAAATAGAATGTCATTTTTTTTTAAACTTCCGATTTTTTTTCTGTTAACCTAAGTTGTCCCACTTCTGGGCAAAGGCCTCCCTCAAATTCTTCCGATTTTCTTTAGAAGCATGAGCCGTTAATAGTTATTTATGCAACTGTTATACAACATGTCCCAAAATTCAACGATAAGCTGGACCAGAGGATGGACCTACTAATGAATACTCGAGAAAAAAAAAGAAAAAAAAAATACCTCTACTTTTTTTTAAATTACTTAAAAAAATGGAAATTCTTCGAAAATGTATACCCCTTATGAAACTTTTAACTACCATGACCACAATTTTTCAAATATTTCAGTTTTTTTGTTTGTATCGGCAACCTAAGTAGTACTACTATTCACCATAATCTTTGAAAATTACAGAATTTTCGTAGTTTTATACAAAAAAACAACCAAAAAAAATTATTTGCCTAAAATTTTGAAAGATTTTAACGTTCAGTACACTTTAACTCATCGTAGTGTAAAAAAAAATATGGACACTACTACGGCAAGTTTTTAAAAAAATTAGCGCAACTAACCTAGATTTTAAAATGGTATAATACTTTAGGAAAACTAGCCACAAAAAAAAAATAATGACACTTTTTCTAATCAAGAACCAAATTTCATAAGTTGTTGTTAATAGTAATCACTTCTACTATGTGCCCAAAATAGATTTCTTTCGCAAATTCTTAGAATTTGGAAGGGACATGTGCGTAGTCAGTGAAGTTCAGAAGTCAGAAAGAGATAGATAGTATACGTTAGAGAGAGATAGATAGAGAGCGATTTTAGAGAGAAATAGATAGATTGCGATTATACGTTAGAGAGAGATAGATAGATGTTTGTTGTTAAATAACAATAGGGCAGGTAGGAATGTTGCTGTTCTCTACAAAGTACAAAGTCAGTACGCTCTGCTTCTTTGTTTACTATGCACCGTTTCGTATTCAATTGATGTGACTCTCGTACTAACGACTTTTGGCTTGGCTTTTTGGACTGGATTAAGTGATCTGCAAACTGTACTAACCTGGCATTATTTTGAACTGGACTGTGTTTTGTGAATTGGACTTTTGGCGTATTTTGGACTGTTTAGCGTTTATCATGCCGCTACCATACACACCGTTGGAATACGCTAATATGCACCTCATTTATGGAGAGTGCCGATGCAATGGTAGCGCTACTAGCAGATTATATCGAGAAAGGTACCCAAATGCTCAAAGATACCCGAATTATCGAGTATTTATTAATGTGCATCAAGCGTTTTCGGAGGGCCGTTTACCATCTGACAGGAGAAATGCTGGCAGACCTAGATCGGAACGCGACGAAGAAGTTCTCAATGAAATTGAAAATTATTCAACTACCTCGGTACGTGCCATAGAAATAGCTACGGGAATCCCAAAAAGTACTGCACACCGAATCCTAAAACGTCACAGACTTCACCCATATCACTACAGGCGTGTGCAGACGTTATTACCGCGGGACTATCCACTACGAGTCGCATTTTGCCGTATGATGCTGCAAAAGCACAGAGAAGATCCCCAATTCTTGGATAATATTCTATGGTCGGATGAATCAACCTGCAAGAGAGATGGCTATTTAAATCTTCACAACCTACATAGCTGGAGCAATGAAAATCCGCACCTGATGAGACAAGACAAATCCCAATATCAATTCAAGGTTAACCTATGGATGGGCATATTAAACGAAAAAGTGATTGGGCCTTTTGAATTACAAGGAAACTTGGATGGCAATAGTTATTTGAACTTTTTACAAAATGACTTGCCAGTATTATTAGAAGACATGCCCACTAGTGATTCACAAAATATATGGTTTCAAAATGATGGTTGCCCAGCTCACTATGCCCGTCCTGTGCGAGAATACTTAAACCAAGAGTATCCAGGGCGTTGGATAGGGCGACTTGGTCCTATTTTATGGCCACCCCGTTCACCCGATCTAAACCCCCTGGACTTCTTCTATTGGGGTTGTCTCAAAGACAGAGTCTACTCGAAACCCATTGCAACATTGAACGACCTTCGCCAAAAAATCACTCAGGCTGCGGATCATATCAATAGTAGAAGATATGCACGACGAATAAAACGATCTTTTTTAAGGCGATGTCGTGCCTGTATTAATGCCGGTGGTAAACAGTTCGAACATTTATTATAATATTATTAATAATGCAATAAATTTACATTTATTGACACCATTTCACTTCAACAATGGAAATTACCTTACCTGTACAATTAATAATGAACTGGCCATAATCGCTATCTATCGTTCTCCATCATATAACACAAACCAACAATTTGAACCTTTCTTAGACAGCCTGGATAGCATACTCACCTCTTTTAGTAAATACAAAAATATGTGTGTTATCGGTGACATCAACATTGATATCGTACCAACTAATATAACCGAGCGTGCGTCAAACTATTTAACTCTCAACGCATCGCATGGTTTACTACCTGCGCATTGCCTCCCCACGAGAATAAATGCCTGCCTCGACCATGTCATGTTAAAAATAATGAAAACTGCTACAGTACTAGTCCTTGATTCTCACATCACTGACCATCTTCCGCTACTCGTAAAAATGGACAACATTAAATCGGCTAAGCACCAAATTCCTTTATTTAAAATTCCCACTATAGACTACCCTAGTATTAAAGCAGAGTTAGACCAAAAAGACTTTTCTCAGATTATAGACACAGATGACCCTAATCTCGCCTCCAATGTTTTGATAAATATAATACAATGTTCTCTCAATAAACACACAAGCGTAAAGACTGTTCCTAGGAAAAATAGAAATTTAAAACCGTGGATTACCGCCGGCTTGTTAAGATGTATTCGCCACCGAAACAGGCTCCACAATAAGGCACGGAAATCACCAGTAGACTCAATTATTCAAACCACCTATAAACGGTACCGGAACTACTGCAACTACCTTCTTAGAAAACTCAAAAGACTTTATGAAAAACAAGAACTAGAAAAGGCTAAAAATAATCCCAAATCACTCTGGAATAAAATCAACGACATTACAAACACAAAAAAGTCACGTGCACCACCTACAGAACTAATGAATACCAGAGCTGACCCGAAGCTAGCAATAAATAGTGTCTGTAACTACTTTGCCACGATTGGAGCTGATTAAGCTACGAAAATCCCAACAGCCCTTCCCCACCGACTCGCTGATACAAAGACTTCCAATAACTCTTTTGTATTCCTTGAAGTTGACGAGATGGAAGTGGAATCTACCATAATGAACCTGCGTTCTGATAGTGCAACCGGTTGGGATGGTATTCCATCTACCCTCCTGAAGGTCTGTCGGAGTACTCTGGTGCCTCTGATAGTACATATAATTAACATTTCTATAGCGAAAGGAGCCATCCCCGAACCTTTCAAGAGGGCATTAGTTCACCCTATACACAAGGGTGGGCCCAGGGACTGTGTCAACAATTATAGACCCATCTCAGTTCTGTCTGCTCTTTCTAAGGTTATGGAAAAACTAATTAACGGCCGTCTAGTAAATTACTTAAATAAATTCAAAATTATTGCAAACAATCAGTACGGTTTTAAAAAAGGGGTCTCTACTGAAGATGCAGTTGTTGATCTTACTCAATTTGTATCACAAAAGTTAGATGCGCACCAAAAATGTATTGGTATTTTCCTAGATCTAAAAAAGCGTTTGACACAGTCTCTGTCCCCACCCTTCTGCACAAATTAGAGTGTATAGGCATACGTGGAAAATCCCTCGAGCTCTTCAAGGATTACCTTCAAAATAGAATGCTGGTCGTTAAAGTTGATTCGTACCGCAGTGATGAGCAATCCGTCACATACGGGGTACCACAGGGCAGTGTCACTGGACCTACACTTTTCCAGGTATATATCAATGACCTATGTATGCTACCTCTACAAAAATCACGAGTTTTTACTTACGCAGACGACACCGCGATTGTAGTTTATGGAAACACATGGGACGACGTTAGGAAATCTGCAGAACAATCGTTAAGAACAGTTGCTCAGTGGCTCCAACAAAATCTCCTTACCCTTAACATCGAGAAAACTAACTTCGTCCCCTTCTCTATAAACCATAAGACTAAAGCGCCTCCAGAATTTCTGATCACAGTTCACACATGCTCTAATCCTAGCTCTTGCTCTTGTGGAACTCTCAACCGTGTAAACCAAGCCAAATACCTGGGTGTGGTGATTGATGACGGACTTAAGTGGGACAGACAAATTGACAGTATTAATTCCAAATTGAGAAAACTTATTTACATCTTTAAGTCTCTAAGAACATGCGCTGACGAAAACATCCTAAAAATGGTTTATTTGTCACTCTGTCAGTCCGTTATCACCTACTGCATCCCTGTTTGGGGAGGTGCGGCAAAAACCAAATTTCTTCAACTAGAGAGAGCCCAAAGAGCTGTGATTAAAGTAATGCTTGGCAAACCACGTAGATTCTCAACCACCGAATTATACTCCCTAAGTAAATTGCTCACGGTGCGACAGCTTTTTGTTCTCAGAACTACTCTTAGGATCCAAAAGCATGTTCCACCCCCGGACAAAACTAAACGTAAAGCCAAAAGTACAACTCCATCAGTAAATCACAAAACTGCATTCGCCAGACGTCAATTCTATGTGGCAAGTCTCCTTATTTATAAAAATCTATCTAAACATATTCCTCTAGCAGGGTTGAACAAACATGAAATTAAAACGAAAGTGCACAACTGGCTTCTTGATCAAGACTCTTCATACTGAAGAGCTACTTCTACATCAGTTTTAGGTAATCCCATAGATACACAAATATAATAAAACACTCATTAAACACTCATACATCCTCTCAGTCATGAACACACATATACACTCGCAAACTTACTTACACAACTCATTTAATTATTTCTTTCATAGTTAAGTTTTCATAAGATTCTCACTGTGCTCAGAAACCTCTAGCGCCAATATATTTGCTTTGTTTTTTTTACTAGAACACGCAGCAAGATAAGAGACATTGTACGGCAGAACACTGACTCCTAAGACACAGGATAACCTAGTTTAGGAGCCAGGGTTTTAATTTTTTTTTGTGTCGACCTTCATTCATTTTACTGTATCCTAGTTTATAAGTAAAAATGGTTGTTTTTGTGCCAATAAAGAAATTATTAAAGAAATTATTATTATTATTTGTTTCATTCATTCAACATTTTCCAACAACAAAAATCTATTTTGGCACATAGTAGAAGTGATTACTATTAACAACAACTTATGAAATTTGGTTCTTGATTAGAAAAAGTAAACATATTTTTTTTTGTGGCTAGTTTTCCTAAAGTATTATACCATTTTAAAATCTAGGTTAGCTGCGCTTATTTTTAAAAAAACTTGCCATAGTAGTGTCCATATTTTTTTTTACACTACGATGAGTTAAAGTGTACTGAACGTAAAAATCTTTCAAAATTTTAGGGAAATATTTTTGTTTTGGTTGTTTTTTTGTATAAAACTACGAAAATTCTGTAATTTTCAAAGATTATGGTGAATAGAAGTACTACTTAGGTTGCCGATAGAAACAAAAAAACTGAAATATTTGAAAAATTGTGGTCATGGTAGTTAAAAGTGTCATAAGGAGTATACGTTTTCGAAGAATTTCCATTTTTTTAAGTAATTTAAAAAAAAGCAGAGGTATTTTTTTTTTCTTTTTTTTTCTCGAGTAGTCATTAGTAGGTCCATCCTCTGGTGCCGGCTTATCGTTGAATTTTGGGACATGTCTTTCTATAAAATAAAGATAAGACTCCTACTTAAAAGATTGGCCCACAATTGCAGTAGACCGGGAAAAGTGGAAAGAGGGAAGGTCCTTTGTCCTGCAGCAGGACAACAGAAGTGTATAATAAGGGGTATTAAAACACGAATTTGGGTATCACATGAGTGGTGTATAATAAGGGGTATTAAAACACGAATGTGGGTATCACATGAGTGGTGTATAATAAGGGGTATTAAAACACGAATGTGGGTATCACATGAGTGTTTTAATACCGAATTATTTACAGTTGCATACAAGATTTTATCTACACCCATGATATGAATCTTCTATAAAAGTTTCTTTGCAATACCAATATCGAACAAAAATGGCGCGGTACGACGTGAATTCGAATTCGAATGTATGTTTTGTTTTTAAATTACGGTGCTTTGTTAGTGAAACGCTCATGAATGACAATGTTCTTTTTTTTAATGAGTTGCATTATGAAATTCAATACAACATTATAACACCCGTTTGGATGATATTATGGTTACTATAACACTGGTTGTTTTAATGTTGGCAATAAGGTAACCGTTTCAGAAACTTTTAGAGAAGATTTATAGCATGGGTGTAGATAAAATAATAAATAAATTACCTGTTGCGTGGCATCGAACTCGTTGGCTCTGATGTCGTGTACTCTGGCGCGGTACCAGCGACCGTCATGTCTGAACACCGCAGCTACCACTTGTCCGATGGACACATGCGCTAGCTGGATGCAAAACAATGATTGTCAGTTATATTGTTTTTTATTTTTATTGGTGTACTTTCTGTTCCAAAAGCATCTCATTAAAGTGTAAACAATAAACAAACCTTATTCAGATTAAATTCTTACCCAATATATGTATTTAGAAGGTTTCAAGCTTATATCTTACCATAGCGAGATGATCGCATAGGGGGCGATCATCTCGTATACAACGTGCCGCTACCATGACGACATTAATTTAACACACGTATCCGATTTCGCGTATTCGTTTTAGGAAAATATTTTAATTTCATTAAATGTTATTATTTATTGATTTATTTACAATTTTCTAAATTACCATCCTGGAGCAACCTGTACTTAAAGAACTGTAGCGAAGAGTTCATTTGCCGGGGTCACGGATCATATGTAGGCGAATAAAAGGAAAGCCGCGCAATTTCCTAGGAATTATGCCGACAAAGGATCTTGACCGATGGAACGAAAGCCAGCTGGTAGGTACCTACATGAATGAATCTTTTACAAAGAGTGATCTCAATTTTGGTTATGTTTTTATTATTTAGTTTGTTTGAAATTTTTTTTTTTTTCAATTTACGAATTATTTTATTTTATTATAATTTTTATGGTTACTGGCCACTAGCCCTACCCGTGTGTTAAATTAATGTCGCCATTGTAGCGGCACGTTGTATACATGGGACTCAAACATAACTGGCGAAACGTGGGTGTACTAAAGTATACCTCTGTCTTACTCTTCGGAGATTTCGGGCGTGATGTTATTTTATGCGTTTCTCACCATTTTTTCCAACAATTATTGTTTAACCTTTTGAACGCCAGAGCGTAAACACATCGGCGCCCCTTCTACGCCAAGCCACAAATTCAGTACAAAAACCTACAAAAAAAATAGTGATTCCAACATCTTAACGAAAAGTTATCGATAACCAATGAATCCGTGCTTTTCGTTCTATATTTTTTAAATAAATATTATTCGTTGCATTGGTCTTTTATTTAACTTGACCCTATTTGGTATCATACTATCATTAAACAGCAGTTACTAAGTTCTAAGCAACCTAAAAGCAAACATTAGAACTACAAACGAATAATAAATCAATAATAAGGTACATCACTAATCTGGTTCGTGACGTCATCCGCCGACGTGAAGACACGTCTCTGGCGTGGCTGGCACGACTTTTGACAACTTTCTCGCATGCGAGTAGGGATGTGATCATGTGATATTGTGGTACATAAAAAATAATAATATTTTATTATTTAAAACAATTTAATCATTTTACATATAATTATTAGTCGGATTCTTCGAAACTTGGCAAACTTATGTCATCCAAGTCCTTTTGCTGTCTTACTTTTCTTATTACGTTCAGTATATTGACATATGTGACTGACCGTTTTTCTTCTGGCACTCGATCCAATTCAAAAGCGACCAGTCTTGCGAACGCCGCATTTCGTGGGTCGCTAGGTCCTGGTTGGGCAAAATCCAACGGAGGTAAATTAGAAACGTCACACCTTAATTCATTTGCGTCCCATACGCTCCGTTGATAAGTGTTTGCACTCGTTATATCTTCTGCAGAAACTTGTATTTTTATAGTTCTCTTTGTCGTTTCTTCATTTGTATTCATTGTTCTAAATGAAAAAAAAAAATACATGCATATTCCCCTTTTTACTGTGCCTTAGGTGCCGGTTTCATATTTATTAGTGTACCTACCTATAATACTTACTTTGTATAAGTATACCTACTTTTTTTAGCTAAATTCGAAATGGAATTAAAAGAGAAAATATACAAAATAAATGTAAGTAGGTATAATAATTTGTATCGTTAAAAGTAATAGACGGAACCATTTACCTTTTTAATATTTTATATTCGCTTTTGTTTTCCTAACGCATCATTTAATATTAAACAAAAACTACGTACCTATCTATATATGAAAAGTTTGATCATAAATAAAACTTACCTCTAAATCGTCCTCGTATAGAGATATTGCTTCGGAAAATTCGTCATCCTCTTCTACATTTCCTAACACACGAAGGAGTTCTTCAGTAGTCATTTGACTGTCAGCCATTTTTAATATAGCCTCGCACAATAGTAATGCTTCAAATTTTAATATTACCACCGATCATAATAATAAATGTAGTAAAGCACTAGCAGACTCCCGTAGCGCTAATGACGTCACCGCTTGACGTCCATTCCCGTCTGTGGCGTACAGGTAACTGTCTATGAGCTCTTACATAGGGATGCGCGAGAGTGGACAGTAAACTATCGATTTAAGGATATCAATTATAAGTTCTTTTCCACATTTTTTTAAATATTATACATTAGGAATATTCAGATACGAATATTTGTCAGTAAAAAGTAATTGTCAAAGTAATAGTAAGCTACTTTCAATAAAATATTTCATAAATTTGGAATATAAGTTACCTTACCTACCCATCACTAGCTGACGTGTCTTGACGTCTGTGGCGTGGGGAAATACACAATTTTACGGATTTCGATTAGCAATATTTGACGATTGTTTTTTCTTGTGAATTCAAATAATGAATATATCTTTGTGTCAATTTACAATATTTCACTAAAGTAGTTTGAAATAATAGGAAAAAGAAACACAGAAAACTTAATTTAGTATATTTATTTTGTATTTAAAAAATGTCGTTTTCTTGACGTCTATAGACGTCGGTGGCGTGTTTGGCACGATTTCGTTAGACGTCTATAAACGTCCGTGGCGTTCAAAAGGTTAAATATCATTATTCAATTGTGATTAAAAAAATCTTTGACGAAAATGGAGATTATAAAAAAAATCAAGTAATAAAAACTAAAACCCAACTACGACAAAAGGTATAAACAAGACACCACAGACAGACAAATTAAAAATCCGGAGTCACACGTGTTAGGGCATAAATCGAACAGATTACGTGTGACTCCGGATTTTTAATTTGTCTGTCTGTGGTGTCTTGTTTATACCTTTTAAGTCGTAGTTGGGTTTTAGTTTTTATTACTTGAGTTTTTTTTTTAATTCTTTTGTGGTTATAATATATATATTTTTGAAATTTGTTCATTAAGCCCTTTCATTTGATACCCAACATGGTACGATTAAACCATATTTTTTTTTAAGTTCCTCACTTTATGTCCTCTAGAGGGCGCCATTTTTAATTTAATGTGACTTCACATAGCCTATAACCAGCGGACAATCACGACGCTTCTAACGATACCTCATTTGTCAAATTGTGATAAGTGGTTTGGAAGATAGGAGGGAACAGATGAACATACATACATACCGGTCAAAATCATAACCCTCCTTTTTTCTTCGCCGTAGTCGGGTAAAAATAACCTCAATTCTCAAATGAAAACAACTCTATGATGATTTCAAACTAGAATTTCGGATTCAAAAAATCACATCAAAGCACTCAAATTGTAAGTGGCACTACAAATTGGCATCCACGGGTACTACGTTTGTTTTCTGATAGATTTGTTAACATTTTCTTATGATTCTTTTAGAACAGACCATACAAGCAAGCAGTCTACCTGATGGTGGGAAGAAATTACGACGAGTTCCTTCACAAAGAGGTATAAACTACTACTTTTGAATTGCAAGTAAATGCATCTGCCTGCAATATGTTATACTGCTCTCAACATATTACAAGGCGTTTCCTTTGTTCAACTATCCATCAGGATGAAAAACTAAATTTAATTAAGTTTAACGCCGAATTTGGTTTCGAAGTCTGTTTTACATGTTGTACATTAATATGGTGTGTCAATAATCGGGTGTTTTACAATACTATTAAACTTGCGTATAATAAAGAAATCTCAATGTTTTTCAAGTCGTATGATGCAAGTGGTTTTATCCTACTATCCTACTAATATTATAAACGCGAAAGTTTGTAAGTATGGATGGATGGATGTATGGATGTTTGTTACTCTTTCACGTTAAAACTACTGAATGGATTTGGCAAACAGATAGTTTATAACCTGGATTAACACATAGGATACTTTTTATCCCGATATTCCCACGGGATCGAGACTTACGCGGGTGAAACCGTGGGGCGCAGCTAGTAAATAACAAAAGAGTTGGAAACAGTGATACTAACCGCATGGGCCTCCCTATTTTCCTTCTTGCCGTAGTACTCCGTCATTTCTTCCACTAGGGAGTCTAACTGTGTTACTTGCGGCCCCACGAACTGAACCCAGAACCTGGACGGGGATGACACCGCTGATACGTACACCTCGATAGCGGCACCTCTGTTCTCTGTACGAAGAATTCGCGTTAAAATAAAACGCATGTTAACGTATAGACGTTATCATGCATTTTGCATATTGTTAATGAGCTAAATGTTGGGTTAACCCAAAATAAGTGAGAGTAACCGTAAACATGAATATTTAAGTACAGTCAGGCTAAGTGAATCATGACCCACTTTGACGATAAATCGTTTGAAACCGTCAAAATAACAAAGATTTCCCTCCTTTACAGTGCATGCTGCACTTAGGACGTTTTAAAATTAAGAGAGAGATCTATGAGATCTATGCAATTTTAACCTTTGTCATCACTGCAATAGATAATATTTTAGATAAAGCATTAATAATCATATTTTGAATCCAAACTCTTTGAAATTAACTATAACTGAGAACATTTTTTTTTTTTTTCAAAACCATGTTCGATTATAAAATGACAAAGAGTCAAAAAGTCACTCAGAAATTGGTGTCAAATAATAATTTATTATCTCCACAAAGATGGAGACTGCAACAGATAATTCTCTGTGTAATCAAATGGCAGATGCCAAATTCGTTACCAAGGAAATGTATATTTACGCGAATGTCGACCTAATTTGAATGTCTGTAAGAAAATAAGCTTATGGTGGGTCAGAATTCAATTTTTTCGACTGTACATTTCTCGCCCGGTTTCAGGAACAAAAAAATAGCAAACAAATCGTCAAATTGTAAACTGTTGTGATTGGTTGATTTTATCAACAGCCAATCGACCACTTGACTTGCGTTTAATTTAGACACGTCGATAATTTTCGTTCCAAAAACCGGACCTAGATAACAGATTAGGCGTAAATACAGTTAGGGTTTCTGCAAAAAGCCTCGTGAAATAGGCCTCCCAAATAGTAGTGGAATGCTATAACCATCTACCCATTGGCTATACAGGATGAGTTTTTTAAGGATTTATAATGAATAGTTTCGGATTTCACCCAGGAGTCTCATCACAAAAACTAACCCTGCTTTTAATTTTGGACACTACGTTTTTGTTATACTTAACCAATATCCCCAATAAATCGCATTTTTTTATTATACTATACACCACTTTTCTAGGCACAAGTAACAATACTCAAATTATGTCGATGGCAGAACAAACAATAAAGAATGAGCAGCAGATGGGAATGTAAATAAAGTCCAATACGTTCATAACTCTATTTATTTGATCTTGCAAAACTCCCAACCACCACCATGCTTTACATCATTTAAAAATCGAAGGGGTGCTACTGCTACTTGTTCGGGTCGGCATGATACGGCCATAGCCGCCCAGCGATATTGCGTTGCAAGTGTGTAACACGCCTTATGAATAAAATGATATATAAAAACATTCAATTCCTGTATTTAACCCAGATAATACCTAAACAATTTATTATACTACCACCACAGACCCGTACTTTTGACACACACTGAAAACCTTTTGCTAATTACCCAACACTTAAAAACGGCACTCGGACTTCACAAAAAACTAATAAACACACATATAATAGTTATTAATGCATTTGTTGTATAATAAAGGGGTATTAAAACACGAATGTTGGTATGAGTGTTTTAATACTTAATAATGTACAGTAGCATACAAGACTTTATCTACATCTACACGTTCGATTTACACTATGGTTTCAGAAACTTTTATAGTGGATTTATAGGATGGATGTAGATAAATACAATATCTAAACAATGAATGAATGAATGATATACTAATACACACTAGTGCATACCACACGGGAAACATAGCTGTATGTTTTTTTTAAATCATGATTTGGAAATTCTCGTGACAGTACAAGTTGGGGTAAAGTTAAAAGTCAAAGTCGAAAGTATTCAAAATGATATCATTTATTTCAATTAGTTACTTCATTCTTTAAGATAGTCTCTAACTTCACTGATGGTAGCACTGAAAAAGGTCTTAACACTATTACTAAACCTGCGTAATACTACTTTTGCCTGGGTTAAATTACAGTTACTTACTTTAAATTTACATATTACGGACAACTTTAACCCTTACATAAAAATCCATTCTTCTCTATTCTTCTTCAAATTGAAATAAATTAAGAATAAAATACATAAATCGACCCACTCTAACGAACACAATGTTAAGGATATAAGTAAGAGTAGTTTCTTGATTGTTAGTCACGGATTTAGCTAATTTAAGCAGAGTCTTCGCGACCGCTTGGTCTCGGTGCTGTAGGGCCATCTTAAGGTTATAGTCGATGATCGTTATAGACGGCGCTTCCATCGCACGCCTTGCGAATCTGGCAATGGCGTCGTCGGCATGGTCGGTGTAATACACGCAACTAACGGTGTGTCTCGACACAGCCACTACCGCATGGGGCATACTGTCGTGGAGCTGAATTCTCCTGCTGCTCGTGTTTATTATAACCACGGACTTACAGGTCAAACCCTGAGCCTCATGTATCGTAAGTATGCGTGACCCTTCGCCCTTACCATATCCCTGACTACTGAGAAGAGCCTTCTCTTTCTGAGTATGAACCAAGTAAAGGGTGTTCGCCGACCTTTCGGGTATTAGCGCTCCGGTATAACTTTTCACCTTCAGGGAATGTACCTTCTGCTTTGACGAATATATACCAGAGTATATGTCGCTCAGAGCAAATGCTACATCCATCGGGTTGCGGTGTGTACAGAGCAACTCCTGGGTGATTGAGGCCACTAGGTTTGGACGGGTATACCAAAGTTGAAACAGGTTTTTTCTGTCCAAAAAGGGTAGCTGATTAACATCTCCTATGAGGACAATTTCGGTCGCTCTTGCCAATCGAGCTGCCAATACTATAGACCCAAAATGGTTCATTAAAGCTTCGTCTACTGTTACACGGAAGTATGTCTCTTTGAAACCGTTGGCTAGGATGGAGGCCATAGTGCGCACTCTGTTCTTCACTCGATCTCCTAGCCGGCGCACTAGTTTCTCTTTGAGATCTTTGGCTGCCTCGATGGTCGTCGTGGCTACAACGTCTTTCTCCTCATCAAAATGATTGACAACCCAGGTTGTCTTGCCACACCCGGGAACCCCATTTATCCATTTTATTTTAGGTACTGGCCAATGTTGAACCTCAGATAATACCGAAGTATCCTGAGTGGTTTGTGCCATTGTAAGGATCTTGTCATCTAGCATGATCTTAGTGCATTTGGCTGTAACCACTAGGGGGTCATTTTTAGGTGCAGCGAAAGTGATTTTTCCTAAGCTTATTGATTTGTCCTCGTCATTGGGTACAAAGCCGCCTGTGGCGCTGTAAGCAGCCATATATGTCCCCGTCATTTCCCCTCTAAGGACCCGGAGTGTAACGTTGTTATATACGGCTGCTTCTGCCTCCTCGAGTAGCACGTGTAGCAGTGTCTCATCGTTCCGATGGAAAGCCTCCAAGATTTCGTGGCATTGCATGAGGTTAACCTGTTTGGTTGCCTTCACGATTGCTAGATACTCGATGAACGCATTATCGACGTGATCTGACACACAGACGGGTAGTTTGAGCCATGGTCGTCTGACTTCTCCCTTGTCAGCTCGTGTCGTTGCAGGGCGTGGCTGCTTTGGATCCTTCCTTGCTTTGGTTCGCTTTGGAACTTTAAAGCTTGTGCCTGTGAATTCCTCTACAGGCTCCACCGCCGCCTCCTGTCTCGCGGGTATTCGACACGACAGGCTCACACCGTATGCATTATAATTATTTAAAAAAAAAACCTTTCTAATAGAAACGCTTCCCGACTGGGCAGTCTCGTTGCGCTGTTTTAACGTGATTCTCTCTTCGGCTGGTCTCTGTTGTTCACTTTCTGATCCGCTTTGTATGGCGCGGACCAAGGAGGGGTAACCCGGACGGCTACTACGCCTGGCCGCGTTTGCTGCACCGTTCTTCAGAGCTATGCGGAATATTAGACTTTGGTGTGATAGTTGTCAGTACTTACAACATTTGTTAGTATTACTACTAGATGTCAGAATAATGTAGATACTTGCGACCACGAGACAGTCGTTAATAATATTACATTAATAAGGGCGCACCCTACCTCAGATTTTATCCCGCTCGCACCATACAACTCGCGACCTGAGTGAGAACCAGTGGCGTGCCTAGGGTTCAAAACCAGGGCAAGCCGACAGATTTTTAACGATTTAAAAAAACAGACAAGTGAGCGATTTACGGATGAAGAAGAGTTCTACATATTATTTCATGCTTCAGTACGGAATTGTCGTAAGCGCCATCTATTAACGAATGCGCGTAACCACACCGCTTCGCAGGACCTTTTCACCATAATAACTTTGTCAACGCTTGTCACATAAAAATTATTCTATCAAAAGCCGCTAGGTGGCCCCAAATTATCGATTTGTTGTTTTAACAAAATTTAAGTTTTAAGTCGATTGAAAATGAATAAGATATTACATTGGGTATATAACATTTTATAATTAATCATAATGACAATAACCAACTCTAATCTTTATTTCAAAACGCCTTTATTTCAAAGAATATCTTCGATACGAAAATTATTGTGTTTTGTGATCTTGATGAGATGTATTCTAATAAGTGGTTTGTTTTTTAGTGGTTTACCAAAACTACAATTGCCATACAAACAACACTATACAAATTTTGATGTCTTTCAGCAAGAATATATTGAAATTGGCATTCGATTGTTTAGTACTACTAAACAATCGAATGCCAATTTCAATATATTCTTCGACTGACAAAAATACCTACCTAATTGTTTATATTTCCGAGTTATAGTAATTTGGGGTTGATTACGGTGAAGCAAAGAGTTACTTACTGTCAGAAAACTCAATGTATTTACATACCTTTTCGAACACAGTTTCCAAATTCACATTTTGATGATAAAAACACTACTAAGCATAAGGAATGACATAGCCGCAATAACTATCACATCATTTTAAATAATAAAACTAGGTAATTCATTACCTCAATTGAAAAATAAAATACTGATCTCAAAATATTATTTCAAAACAATAACAAATTGAGTCGCTTCGCGGACTTGTAACTCACTTTACGCGGGTCAACATCGCGGCTAGTGCATTTGCGCGAACTTCAAACACACGATTCGTTCCATTCATAAAAACTCAAAAGCCGGGCTTAAATATTAGAACATTTTGCAAAATAAGTACATTCTAATAGTATCAACAAATTACGCATTTTGTATGGAAAGAGTGAGAGGTCTAGAAGCTGGCTTTTGCACCGTTGCCGCAAGCGAGTGTGAGCGAGAAAGATGCAATGTACTACAGAATTGACGTCTTCATTCATGGATGCGATCTCGGCTAACGCTATAGTGTTAGAGCGAGATCGCAACTGTGGCAGTTTGGCAACGGTGCATCGTTTGATTATGTAAAGCTGGCAACGGACGTACGTAGCTTGTACTTATAACGCGCGGCTGGTGCAGCGCGAAGTTTTTATGTTATTATTCTTATCAATTCTTGCGACATGAAGGATTGACTTGGAAGTTTATATTTATAGGATTAATTTTTTTTTTTTTAATTGATTGGCTCAGGTTTGAAGGCAAGCCGGGCTTCTCAGCTTCTAGGGCAGTACCGCCACTGGTGAGAACGAGACGGAGTGGGGCGCGCGAAAAGTTTAGGTAATTGCTTTTTACGGTGAAAATAATGGTAATTTTAAAAAAATGGCACACATAAGACCTGCTTTATAGTTAGTTCAGTTATCATGCAAAGTTTCATGATCTAATTTGAAGTATTTTTTTAATACCAGCGGTTTATAATTCTGTGCAGAGGTAACTTTGGATTTTTTTTCTATTGAGAAAATTTTATGTAATCGTGTTTTCGCCTCACATAAGACCTAGCATCAATCCTCAACTTTAACATACGAGGGCGGCACTGAAAATTTCGGGAATCAAGGAAGTGACACAACATTACTATTTAAAAATGTATTTATTGCTTTTCGAAGTATTCTCGACCTGACCTGTGGCAAACAAATGCTAGCATACCATTCTGCATTAACCGTTCTTTGTCCCTCAAGAGGAATAGTCGTAACATGGCTGGTTTTGGAGACAAACGTGGCCACCATTTTTTTTGCAACACTCCGTGAACGAACAATTTTTGTTGGCTTTTACTCATTTTCGAACACCCAAACTCGTGACTGGTTTTTTGTTTCGGGTTTGTACGCGTATATCCAGGATTCGTCACCTGATACAATGTTGTATACAGCATTTGAAGATCCTGCGTAGAATCTTTCGAGAGTTCTGACGCACCAAGTAACGCGAGCCGCTTTTTGCTCTTCACAGAGCGAATGCGGTATCCATCGGGAAAACAACTTTTTTACACCTAATTGTTCATGCAAGATTATTTGTATTTGACTCATGCCAATGTCTAAAGTTGCCTGAATTTCGCGGTATGTCACATGTCGATCTTCCTCAATCAGCTTACGCACAGCATCAACGTTTTCTTGGGTGACTGCAGATTTTGGACGACCTTGACGGGGATCATCACTGAGCTTGACACGTCCACGTTGAAATTCAGCAAACCAGCGATAAATTGTGGTTTTGGATGGGGCTTTCATCACCAAATGCAGAAATCATCCGGTCAACACACTGTTTTTGTGTTAAACCACTTCGAAAGTCATAATAAATCATCGCTCTTGAATTTTCTCGAGTCAATTCCATTTTCTCAACGACTAAACAAGTTTGACAAAACCTTGTGACAAGACCGAGAATCTTTTTTTAAATAAATAAATGGTATTCGATTTTTAAAACCAAGGAGTTTTCAATTAAAACGATTTGAATATGACAGGAACAGTGGAAATATTCCATTGCCGATACTTTTAGTGCAGCCCTCGTATATTTATTTCAAAATTAATGCTGCAGTATTTTCGGCATATCAGAGGATCATGCTAAGCAATTTGTGATTGGGCCCTTAATGACTGTCTCGTGGTCGCAAGCGGTACCGCTGAACATAAGGTCTTGGATTTGATTCCGAGGTTGTGCAAAATGTTATTGAATTTTTCTAATAGGGATTTCTCAATTGCGCCCACGGCCTGGATTTGTGGCCGGTTGGTGGCAATAGGCTCGATACTGACGAAATATGGGTGTCCTATAGGTACACCTCACCGTGTCCTATAGGTACACCTCACCTCCAAACTCTTCGGGGAATATAGGCGTGACTTTATGTTATGTAATATTAAAAATCTGGAGTCACACGTGTATACATGGCATAAATCGAACACATTACTTGTGACTCCGGATTTTTAATTTGTCTGTCTGTGGTGTCTTGTTTATACCTTTTTAGTTGACTTTTTTGACGTAGTTGGGTTTTAGTTTTATAACTTTTATTTTTATTTAAATTTTTTGGGGTTATAATATGCATAGTTTTCAAATGTGCTACTTAAGCCCTTTCATTTGACACACAACACGGCATTATTAAAAAAAAAATGTACTTGTTCATAACTGTATTCCCCTAGAGGGCACCTTGTTCAATTTAATGTGACGCTACATAGCCTATATCCAGCGGACAATCAAGACGCTTCCAAAGAAACCTCATTTGTCAAATTCTGATGAGGAGTTTAGAAGATATGAGGGAACACATGAACATACATACATACCGGTCAAAATCATAACTCTACTTATATTATTATATGTCAGTAAGGCCCGGTTCCCATGACAGCGCAAGCGAACCTTCCGAAGCCCGTGCCAAATTCTTCCATGCAACCGTTCACATGAGCGCGCTTTATCGCAATTCGCTTTAAACTAGACATTAAACGTTAACCGTTTACATACAGCACGCACCGTTTTTCTTTTGTTTGTTCATGGGAACTAGGCCTTGGCTAGTGTACAAGAGTGAGCTTATATGAAACAGTATATTAAACTTATGTGTGAGGTGCATGAAAGGAGTGCGTGAAGGAGGGTGCGTGAGAGGAAAGGGGGGGAGGAGGGAGAGTATCTACAGACCCACTATACGTCTGGCGCACCCTGGGCAATCAGCGAGTTTCCACGCTGATTGATTAATTCTTTCACCACGATGGCAATCTTCCATTTACAAATTACCGGCTTACCGGCTCCGTGCGTAATCGATGAACATCGAATGGTGAAATGTGAAAACAAGACAAATCTGAAATTATTTCTGATGTTTACCGCATAACTCACTGCTACATTCTTTGCGTCCAAGAAACCAATCGATATGAAACCCAAAGCCGTCCACACATCACTGGACTTACGCTTATCGCCGAAAAATGGAAGGAAATTGTTTATGGAAAATTGTTTTACAGCTCAAATCAAAACAAAACAACAATAAAATACTTAGTTCTGAATTCGAATTATAATACACTAGGAGCTTGTGGCTAAGTAATAACAGCCGCTTGGGTCGATCCATCAGGTTAAGCTACGCTTGCCGGGGTTGGTCCGTGGATGGGTGACCATTTTCACATATCGAGACTCCTCCGTGCCTCGGAAAGCACGTTAAGCCGTTGGTCCCGGCTGTCATTTGTGGATCTTTGACAGTCGTTACGAGTCGTCAGAAGCACGAAAGTCTGACAACCAGTCTAACCAAGGGGTATCGTATTACCCAGTTACTGGAGCGACTGCGACTGGAGTATTTTTACTGGTATTCAGCTGCATCCGGTTAGACTGAAAGCCGACCCCAAAAAGGTTGGGAAAAGGCTAGGCAGATTGATTGATACACGATAAATCTAATAATTGATGGATATGGAAATTATCATTCGTTTGTCCTGAGATCTGTCACCCGAAGCACGGTAACGCAGTGCTTGCTGCTCCTGGCGTAAGCATACTATTCATCAAGTCTTTAAACGAGAACGGCATAGAAAATCATCACCGTCGATATTGGTACCTGCACCATCACTCCCGTTTATAAACCACCTGGCACCTCATTTAATTTCGTTGCGCAAGAGAATGTCAGTAGCCAACCAATCAAAATTTTAATCGATGACTCGTATTGCTCTAACTGATCAGTCGTAGCTCCAACTGAGGCTATAATGACAACGAACTTACAATTAACCAAATTAAAGAACTTCCAATGGTCCGCTTCAGAAGGACTTTACGCAGCTGGTTAAGAATTCCTACACTATAAAATAATTCCTTCAATTTAAATTTAAATAATCTAATTGTATACCAAAAATTTGCATGTCATTATGTTATGATTAAATGTTAAGTTACTAATAAACTACCATTGTAAGATCTTTGTAACCATATTTATCTACAAATACGAGGCATGCCTTTTAAGTTCTGTCGTTTCCATATTTCCCGGCAATTTTGAATTTGGAACTGTTCTATATTCGAATGTGTTTAAATTTGGAATCTCAAAACAGTTGAAAGTATTAATGCTATTGTTTAGTCACAGCGTCGATTGGAATCTGTCAGGTAACGTACGAAAATGAATCTTTCTAAGGAAAATGTTCGTGCCATAATTTTCTACAACTTTAGAAGAGGCCTGACACGGCTTCAGTGTTTTGAAGAGCTAACATCTGTGTTCAGTGATGAAGCCCCATGTCTGCGGACTGTGGAACGCTGGTATTTAGAATTCCAGGGTGGACATACTAGTGTTAGTGACAAATCTCGCAAAGGACGCACAAAATCCATCTTCACTGAAGATAACATCATTGCTGTGAGACAACTAATTCTCGAAGATCGTCATGTGACGTATCGAGAGATAGAGGCTCTATTAGGCATCTCAGGGACAAACCATTCAGAAGATCTTGCATTAAGCGCTTGGTGTGAGAAAGCTAGTTTGCCGTTGGATACCGCATCTGGTTTCCGACGATCACAAGGCGGCCCGCGTCAGATGGTGTAAGAAAACTCTGCAAAGGTTCAACCGAGGACAGTCAAATCACGTCTACGATATCATCAGTGGTGACGAATCTTGGATCTATGCCTACGATCCTGATTCCAAACAACAATATCCAATCTGGGTCTTTCAAGACGAGCCAAAGCCGACTAAAGTTGTTCGCTCTCGAAGCACTTCAAAGAAGATGGTGGTCACGTTCGTTGGAAAAACCGGCCATGTTGCGACTATTGCACTTGAAGATCGTAGAACGGTTAACGCAGAGTGGTATACCACAGTTTGTTTACCACAAGTCATCGCCGAACTTCGAAATTCTAACTCAAAGCGACGCATCATCCTGCACCACGACAACGCAAGCTCACACAGCGCTCGTCAAACGATTGAGTATTTGAAGCAGGAAAAAGTAGAACTTCTTGACCATCCTCCATACAGTCCTGACCTAAGCCCTAACGATTTCTTTACATTTCCTTAAATTAAGAAAAGTCTTCGTGGTTAAAGGTTCCAGTTCGGTGAAGAAGCAGCCGACGCTTTCAAGTCAGCCATTTTGAACACCCCCACTTTAGAGTGGAATAAATGTTATAATAACTGGTTTGAGCGAATGGAAAGGTGTATTTTAAGCTACGTGGTGAATACTTTGAAAAACAATAAAAAGTACTATAAGGTTCTAGTTGTGTTTTTTTCTTCAAACGACAAAACTTAAAAGCCATGCCTCGTAAATCTTTGACTTTGAAGGAGATTAGCGGAGAAGGAGTCGAGGAATGTACTGAGAGTGCCGAGACGAATCATTTACCATTAATACAATGCGGACAACCAACAACCGGTGTGACCTATTAGGACATAAAATACAATTTTTTATCCCGGTAGTACGTTCCAGTGCGATAATTATATGCATCCAATCGTTTTGTCACTTCGAGATGAGTCAATACTACGGTACTTATTACGACACCTCAGTCGAGTACCCGCTTCTGAACTTTGCCCAGTACTTAAGCATACCAGTCCTAACTGCATATACAAAACAAGTATGTTTTACGTCGCTGGTCATCACTGACGTCGGTAAAGGAAAACATGGTGAGGAAACCTGGACTTTATAATCATTCAAATAAGTCTGAAATCGCCAATCCGCCTTGACCAACCGTGGTGACCAAATGCTCATGTATTAGAAGAAGCCTTTGGTCTACATAGGCTGGTATTATTAAAGCTAAGGCAGAAAACAACATTTGAATTTAGGGAAACATTTTCAATTAACAGAAAATACGGCCGACTTCCGAAAACAAACGAACACAAAGTTCAAAATAACTTTAAGTTTTGGTTTTATATTTTGGAGATCTGGGGAGGAAACGAAGATCACTTTTGGACTTTGTCACATTAAACTCATCGCCAATTTGCTTTATTTTTGACGTTTCTAGTTGCTTCATAAAATATGACAAGGTACCAAGTATGATCAAGGTGTGTGCAGTGTATAAAGGAGCATGCTGTTAGCAAATCTTACCAGGCCTCTTATATTTGACATGCCTGTGCACGTTAGAGTCACCTGACGCGTCTTCAGTGTTGTCACTGGTGGTCACAGAGGGCGTTGGCGACGGGGACTTCGATGACGACTGAACGTGGCGAGGACTGCGTTTTGATTGCTCGATTTCACGGCGACATTTCTCTTGGGCCACCTGTAATTATTAAACGTTGAATCTTTAACTTTAACCGATGAAAAATTTAAGAGGTTCTCAAATCAACGCGTATTTTTTTTTTGGGTTGACCTTTCTACTTTCAGTTTCTCTGTGGAGTTTTGCTAGCCAATTAATTTTGACCATATAGAGGAGCTCGTGGCTTAGTAATAACAGCCGCACTTCTTCACATCTTTACATACCGAGACTCCTCCATGGCTCGGAAAGCACGTTATACCGTTGGTCCCGGCTGTCTTTGTGGATCTTAGGCAATCATTACAGGTCGTCAGAAACCCGAAAGTCTAACAACCAGACTTATGGCGGGGTGTCGTATTGCCCAGCTACTGGGTTGTGGAGGTCAGATAGGCAGTCACTCCATCCATACTAATATTATAAATTCGAAAGTAACTCTGTCTGTCTGTCTGTTACCTTTTCACGCCTAAACCATTACGGACGGACATTAGAACGGATTTAGATAAAATTTGGCAAGGAGATAGATGGCATCCCGGGGAAGGTCATAAGCTACTTTTTATCGACACACCACGCGGGGGAAGCCGCGGGCGGAAGCTAGTGTAGATATAAAACTTTCACTCACGCAGTTTTCAATGAGACCCTTAGCAATCTTGATCTGTTCCTTGGTGCCCAAGAACGTGACCTTCCGTTCGTTTCCCTTCTCGTTGTTTGTGAGGACCTTGATCTTAGCTCCACTACGGTGACTTATTGAATTTATGTTCTCGCCTTGAGCTCCTGACGAAGGAAAAAGGTTCAGAGTTAAGCTAATGAGGCTCGCTTCCATTCTTTGACTGACAAAAACAAGCATACCCAAAAAATAAATAAATATCATGTGGTTATCTGGAACAAAAGTACCATTTAGAACTGGCACCGGTGCAGACCTGATGCGGCTGCTCGAAGCCAGACTAGCGTATGCAGAAATACTTCCTAGAATGGGAATACAGGGCATCCATCCACCATACGACCCTAAGAATTAGAACCAGAACTCGTAGTGTTCAAATACTCATATACACTGTGAAATCACCTCTGGTTATGCGAAAATCATTTTTGCTTCAGTGCTCACGGAGATCCAGAAACCTAGATTTTAAAGTGCTCAAGGTACCCACAGTAGGTCAGTAGTCCAAAATAAGCTTCCACCACCAGAAGTCATTAAAAAAAACCTATTAGTTTACTATAATAGACAAAATACCCTACTTTTAAGTCACTTACCGATGACACTATTTTTTTTTCCCTGGCTCGAAAATCCTCATGGATGTCCTCCGCCCTGGGGCGAGCGGAGGGGTCTGTCAAACTCTTACTGACTAAAAACCACCCCGGTGTTCCGACTCACGCCTTCACCTACGCCGGGGGTCGCGGGAACGTAAAAATCTTCCGCAACCCCCGACTGGTCCGCAACCCGCGACTCCACTTACCGATGATCCTGCCGCAAGCCCACGCCGGTACACTCATACTCTCTTCAACATTGACCGGCTGCTGGTTGATAAAATCGTGTATGAGGGTCTCGGCAATCTGTGTGGCGTCACTGCGACCCCTGATGACGCACACGTCGTGGTCCTTGTCGGTAAATTCCTTGACGTTCACTTTCGCTCCTGTAGTCTTTTCTATTTCTTTTATGTTGGACCCGCCGCGGCCTGGAGACAAAAAACATGAGAGTGAGTGTTAGCATATAAGGAATAAATCGATTTTCTATGATTGGGGGAAAGCCAAAATGTTCATTGACCAGCACCCCAATTGTCACTTACAGTTTTACAATCCGAGGGGTTTTGAAGGAAATTGTTAGTCCATATAATGTTTGAAGATTTCGTCTGCTCGACAACGTGAATGGCGAAATTAATGCTGTTGAATTGTCAACATTAAAGGAACTGCCATTGTAAGTGTGTTACGCAATCCCCAGGGTAGAACTCAGTGACAAACCGAAACAGAATAAGAGTCAATCTAATAAAAGGATTTTACATTTTATTTTTTTATAGCTTAACTCAGCTGGGCAAAGGCCCTTTTTTCTTCCAAATCTCTCTGTTTTGTGCGATTTCTGGCCATGTTGGCCCCGCAAACATGATTAGAATGTTGTTACAATGAATTACATTAAATCCATGCCGCGTTAGGGTTCACCATCGCTACTTTAGCGGAAAGACAATCTATTTATCTACATCCTTGGCTTGAAAATCACATTACAGTTATTATCAAATATTATTCATGAGAAAATAAGTTTAATAAGATTACAGAGTTTCATATTACAGCCCGGCCGTCTCGTCGAGAGAATGTGTTCTTGACACCTGTCAGTTTCATACTAACGATTATATGTTGTGCGAATTTGATCTTTATTACTACTACAAATTGTCCAACTGACAGATGTCAGGAACGCATAGACTGTAAAGTGTAATATCGGTTTCCTGCAACTTGATATGTTACTTTCTACTGTAGGGCGGGCACCGGCCTTGTGTGTGACATGCCTCGAGTCACACATTTGATCACAGTTTAGTCACATAAAATGTGTGACTCGAGGCATGTCACAGTAGGCCGTGCTCGCGCCCCTGAACTCTTCTCTCTATTTATTTTAGTTTTTGTACAAGTCATTCCTAGAAAGCTATATGGAGGGTGGAGGTCATAGGCTACACAACCCAGGTGTTTGTGACGTTGATACAAATACATTTCAGATAGCAGCATTATCGTAATAGAAACAAGGGCGTTAAGAACATCTTAATAATATCCTATATCGTCTCAGTTCGGTTCAAATGGGAAAGTTTTGTTAAAGTCAAGTGTCCTCCTGCCAGCTAAAAGGTTGGTTTTGGATATGTGAAAAAAATCACGGCAGTAGTATATAAAGCATGTAATAACCCTGTCCGATCCGAAAGGGGCACATAGGTACTGCAAGAACATTACCTACGAGAAAAAACAAAATGAAAATGAAAAAGTTGTTGGGATGAATTTATCCCAACTACGGAACCCTTCATTGTGGTTCGACACGCACTTGGCCAGTTTTTTATATGTATAGGTATCTTTAAATTGTTACCTTGTGGTTGTCATATTTAGGTATCCTATGCAAGGCCAAAATAAATACTTACGTTTACTTTCTTTCTTTCTAAAACTATAATAAACTAGCTTCCGCGCGCAGCTTCGCCCTGCGTGGTTTGTCGATAAAAAGTAGCCTGTGAACTTTCTCAAGCTCTAGACTATCTGTGTACCAAATTTCATTTAAATCGGTTCAGTAGTTTTGGCGTGAAAGCGCTACAGACAGACAGACAGACAGACCGACAGACAGACAAGAGTTACTTTCGCATTTATAATATTAGTAAGGATGAATGCTCTGCATTAATTGAATGACAATCATAGAATATAGATGTTGACATTCACACCCAATGTAATGTCATGTCTGCAACCGGTGCCAAGAGATTTATTATGACGACTATGACGCAGTTTCGAAATTAAAATGTACTTAAATGTAGGTGCTTTTTTTTGTGAAATTTCGTTTGTTTTAGCTTGTTTTATGAGTAATATCTATTTAGGGAACGGGGTGAAAGTACAAGGGCGCAGTTTATTGGCAGACGACATGCTATGCGCCGCACGTAATGCTTGGACACTGACAGATATTTACATAAGCTTGGTTTATTTTTCTCCTATTATCGTTCAAGCGTTGTGTAACTATACAGGCGCTATACAACGTTTATTAGTAAGGCGGTTAGTATAGTATAGATGGTTTCAGCGCGCGTTTCTTTGAACCGGGGTTCTGTCATGAGATGACACCTTTAGTCGCAATTCTATCCATACGTATCTAACTGTTCCAATCTCGGCCAATCACAGGCGTCCAAAAAAGTCATGACATCACAATCACAACTAAAGGTAAATAAACAAGATGTTCCTTTCGATATCCCATAACTCTAGGGTAACTATTAATGAGACCAGGGTCAAAAACTCAAAGTTGGCATAATATTTATGTTTTTTTTTTTTCGTTTTTCATACAAAATGCATCGTCTAATCAAGGCAATATTCTACCTAATGAGTAGAGCATTCCCTTCTTTAGACATACACGGTTACACATAAAGCTATACATTTCCAGTATAAGCTGACCTCGCATTGTACGGAAATCCTATACACTGCGAGATCAGCATAAACTGGAAATGTATAGCTTGATGTGTAGCCGTGTGTACCAAGTACAGTGGCGAGACAGTGCATTTGGTCGTTTTCTCGGAGTGTAAACACATCCCACATAAACGAGTACTCAGCCGAGAATACGATATTCCAAGCAGACGTTCGTTTTCAAAATACATTCGTTCAATGAAACGTTTTATTTGTTTTTCGAAACATTTGAAAACAGAACTTGATGCAATGATACAACACAGGATATCGTCTGTTTTCTATTGCTTTAACCTTCAATGCGCACTGACATCACACGCACGTTGAGTTTACAGTAATGCAGATATACATAGTAAGTATATAAGTATAAGCAATGATGTATTAAATTTAGCGAGAAATACATCATGCGGGACAGCTGCTAGTCTATTTACTTCAACGAGTATATTTACTAATCTTTATCGTTCATCACTCATCTTTATGTGCAGCTAAACGTCTGCAGTTGAACATACATGAGACTTTCGATAACTACTACAATAAGGCCCCACTTGACTCACTGCAAATGCGCTAACAACGAACGAAGCAAAAGGAGTAGGTATGTAAGTCTTTTAACTCACAACGAAACCATGGCGACACCACTACGGTCGCGGTACCAGTAAAATATACACAGCTTTATGGTGTGTTGTGTATCCAAACAGGCGACCGAGCGGTTGCGCAACCAACCATACATTTTTTGGCAGTGCGATCATGGTTGCGCCGCCACTGGTGTCCTAGTGAGATAAGGCCCTAAGGGCCGGCATACACCTGCTAAGGCGCAGCGCGGCGCGGTTGTTACTGTCAAACAAATATCAACGTTGCATGCCTAAAAATAAAGTTTATAATAGATAACCTGAGACGCGCGCCTCTTTCCGCTTACGCCGCGCTCTCGAGCTGATGGAAGTTTGTTTATTATCAACTTGATTTCAAGTGATGGAAGCTCGATATTTGTTTGGCAGTGACGAATGCGCTGCGCTGCGCCTCGCCTAATGTGCGCGGCGCCTAAGGGTCGTAATAGGCAGCGTTCTGAGGGCCTAGACAAGTCACAATCGCTTCCAAAGCGTTTCGTATTTCTACAACGACTTTCAACAGAATTGACATAAATGTCAGTCTCTTACATTTTTGCCTTTTCCATCATCGTTATCGCTGATAGAATGTCACTTTGTCTAGGGCCTCTGTAGCTTCTGCCTACCTCCATGGGAAAAAGGCGTAAGTTTTATGTATGTGAATTTAAAATACCGGGTTCACACGGTTCGAGTTTAGTTGAGATCTGGTTCACCAGTTTGAACACCGCCATACAAGTTACGTTACAATAATTGGCGCGAGCAAATTTCGGCGGATTCGCCTCAGTTTCTCACTCTCAACTCAACCACAGCGTATTGTGGCTTCTTCTAAGGTTAAGAGTACCAAAACAGGAGAACACAAAGCATGTTGCTACATAACCTAACCTAACTAACCTTACACAGCGGTTCAGTTGAACGTTTACAGATGTAATTATCGCTTACCACCGCGTTGCGTCGGTCATTGTCAACGAAGCCTTTTAGTTAGCTTAGCCGTGAAAAAATTTACAACGCATGAGTTGGATAACAAGTTAGTAAGTAGGAAGACTCTTTTATGTGGAAACCTGACAAATTAACCAATGTAATAGTGCCTTGTATATTTTGAATTGTAGTATCGATATTAACTTTAACGCTCGTCAACGCAAACGCAGCCTGTCCCTGGCTAAGCTGCTAATTAATAAATTATAGTCCCACTGCTGGCCAAGCACCAATCTTTATTAAAGGAGTCCAGATTGTCGCGCCATCTCCGTCTGGGCCTACCGTGATGTCGTTTGCCATTAAGCGGGACCCACTGGGTCGTAAGTTTGGCCCATTGATCGTCTGACATGCGGCTACTGAATACAATGGGAAAACATTAACATAGATGACCTGCCATGTCTTTGGTGAATTGTTGTTGCGATATTGACTATTCACTATGGCCTATGGTATACCCACCTACCTAGACACAGCCCCTACCTAAAGTATAGGTTATAGGTGGAGTATAATTATAGGTTTGGGATGCATGATGCATCCTCTATACATAAATTATAAATTACAGTCACTTTTCGTGTTTGTCTGTATGTCTGCGTTGTTTAAACCACGCAACAGATTTTGATGTGGTTTTCACCATCATTTAGAGAATTTATGGGTCCCGTTTTACACTTTGGGTACGAAACCCTAAAAATGAGGCAACGACAGATAAATAAAGTATGTGATACATACATGGTGCTCACATATTTGCAAACATTGTAAAAGACTGTGGCGATGTAGATGCCGCCACATCCATGACTTGCCTCATTATTGGAGCAGGAAAACCCTAGAATGGCGTGAGATAACCTTGAACGATGACAAAAGGTGATCATTTAAAGGTGATGTAATGCATTTGCTTCCTTTAGTATTTATGTTTAGACGTTATGATATCAATTGAGACGGCGCGGTCGTTGCGCAAAATTGAGTCATCATTGACTAAAACAGAACATAGTGAGAACTTCCTCCTTTTTGAAGAAGTCGGTTACAAATGAGCGGTGCTTCCAGGATAATGGCTGATATTTTTGGCAAGCATTGTGGTAATTCGAAAGTGTATCAAGGAAAACATGGCTGGATAGTGGATTTTGTGAACAACGATAGCAAGGCAAGGTATGAAGTGAACTCTGATGACGATGTATGGAAAAAACAAGATGTTATTACATTGCAAGTGAAGGTAATAAAGGCGTGTTAAAAGAGTCGTACTGCGCCTGCAAATAAAGGATGAGACTCATGTTTTCTCTGAGAGTTTAATTTAAAGCCAAAGAGTTTAATTTAAAGCCCAGTCTACTACCAGGTTCATACGGTTCAATTTTAGTTGATCAACTGCTAAGTCGAAAGCAATTTGAACCTTATGAGCAGACTTTCAAACAAATTGAATTTCATATTCTTCGTATTTTTTGTTGAACAACAAAAGTTGCTTAACTAAAATCGTGCCGATTAATAAGTGCCTTTCATGTTGACAATTCAACAACATTCATTGCGTCATTTATTTTACGTTGTCGAGTACACGAATTTATCTTTTTCTTCAAAATCCTTCGGATTGTGATGGAAAGTGTGTTACGCAGGGTGCAGGTCACAACCTCTAGGCCAGACAGAAAAGCAAAGTTACAATGAAAACGTATGCAACAGACAGTTGGATCACTTCTGTGTTTATAATATTAGCCATGGATAAACGGCTCTCCAGTTCGATAAGGTGCTTTCTGAATGACTTGGCTCAACATTGAGGCCAAAGTAGATACGCTAATACAATATTCAAGATACCTACGTTTCATTCACGGATCTATTTTAAACTGAGTGCATGCTAGTTCAACATTAATATTGTTGGTAATAAATAACATAGTCTGTTTGTTTTCTTCTTTGATTAATAGATTTACCATCATCGATCTTTTTGTGGGCTAAACACCAGAACAGAACGCTAGGGGAGGTCCCATATGCTCTAAGTTTCTTAGATGATCAAGAATGAAAATTTAAATAGTCTTCGAAGAACTGGAGTTATAGACACATCTTGTAAGCAAGGCGAAGTGGCAGTGGGCCGGCTTTATCCACAGAACAGAAAAAGCATTTTCCTGTTCTGTGTGCTTATGTTTAAGGACCGATGGCCGTTGAAGTAGACAAGTCCTTGAGTGGAGTGCTAAGTAGGTTGACTCATGTAGCTCATAGCTAGATGGGCCGGGACCGACGACCTTATTTAATAAAGGTACACACGGCTACACATCAACCTATACATTTCCAGTATAAACTAATCTCGCATTGTACGGAATCCTATACAATGCGAGATCAGCATAAACTGGAAATGTATAGCTTGATGTGTAGCCGGTTGTACGTAACTGAAAATGCGACATATTTGTCAAAAAATGACATAAGTAATTATCGCATTTTCACGACAGGTGGTGCATTAGGTAAAGCGGAAAACTATGAAAAGAACTTTAAAAATTGTCAACACTCTGTTTGATCAAATAGGCCCTATAAAAAGTCGGCCTGGTCAGACCAGATGCAGAAGGCGGTATCGTAGCACAACTCGTGAGTCTTTCGTCCAGCAATCTAGCAGTGGACAGAGGGCCTAGACAAGTGGCAATCGCTTCGAAAGCGTTTCGTATTTCTACAACGACTTTCAACAGGATTGTCCTATACATTTCTGTCTTTTCCATCATCGTTATCGCTGATAGAATGTCACTTTGTCTAGGGCCTCTGGTCTGCTATAAGCTGAGTTGCCAGGGAGTCGTATCGTACATACAATACACCAGCGCTAGTCATAAAATTTTGGAAAAGCTCTTCATCGCAATCTACTCATACTCTTGAACAAGAAGGTGCGCGAAACGCGTCGTACTGCCGTCTCTAATCAGTTGATGGCGAGAATAAAAACGGGCTGCCCGGCTGCCCCAAATCTGTCGCCAACTAGGTCGAATAATCCTAGAATTTTCCGGAATATATCCTGTGTATCAAATTTCATTCAAATCCGTTCAGCTGTTTTTGCGAGATTGAGTAACAAACGGATAGGATAAATAGGAATAATCAAACAAAAAGTTATCGCTTTTAACGCGCGGTACACTAAAGCCGATTATAATAGCCATGGGAGGCTGCGACATGCGAAGATTAGGTGCGGCCTACCGCCTATTCCGGGAGTTGGAACTACTTATTAAATACGCATTTGGCAAGCTTTGATAACAAAGTTTCAGTTCTGATAAGAAATTATGTTTGTAGACTATCAGGATATTTTATGAGATGATTTCATTGTTTTATTAAAACACAGATGACTTATTTATTAGTTAGATAAGACAGTGAACTCACTCTTCAAATGGGGAATGACCTAATGTCTAAGATAATGACCTAATGTCTAGAATTATACTTTTTATTATCATCATCACTATCTCAGCCAAAAGATGTCCATTACAAGTATTCCCAATATAATCAGTATATAAGCTATACTTTTAATGAAACAAAAAAAACAGCAAAAAGTTTGAATAACTTTTTTTGCTACTGTAAATGCACCTAAATAAAGAATTTATCTTTTAGCTTTGAAGCTGAAAATACACAGATAAAACCAGTAAAAGCTATGCATCCGTTTATGAGTCTTTCCTGACAGCATAAAACTTCCTAAACGTATCTTTTTCAAACATTTAGAGCTGATAAAGAAAACCCTAGATTTAATAAAATATCAATATTTGAAACATATTTGGCTATGAAAACACACATAAAAATTCATCTGCTTAGCCTTTTCTCGACTATGTTGGGATCAGCTTCCAGTCTAGCAGCTGAATACCAGTATTTAGCATGGAGCGACTGCCTATCTGACCTCCACAACCCAGTAACTGGGTAATACGATAGCCCTTGGTTAGACTGGTTGTCACACTTTCGGGCTTCTGACGACCCGTAACAACTGTCAAAGATCCACAAATGACCCGGGACCAATGGGTTAACGTGCTTTCCGAGGCACGAAGGAGTCTCGGGCTGTAAAGATGGTCACCCATCCACAGACCAACCCCGGCAAGTGTAGCTTAACCTGATGGATCGACCCATGCGACTGTTATTACGTAGCTCCTCATACACATAATAATTGTCATTCAAATACAAACAATAAACAATGCAATGTGACTCACCAATCAGAGCGGGCACAATACTTTTCGGAACCGACACTTCAATGACATTCACTCGTGAAGTCTTCACTCGTTTGTTATCCTCCTCGTCCTCATCCTTTTTGAATATGTAGTACACTACAAGTGCGCTTACTGTCACCAATGAAAACCCTAGAGCTATAGGTACCAGTAACTTTGACTGCATTGTGCTAGAACAAAAAAAAAAGTAAGAATAAGTTAGAATAAACAGTTTCTTGAGAGTTTTAACTTTGCTTGTGTAATTTTATTTGTAACAACAATAAATTCTATTTTATTCTATTCTTGGTCATTGTTAATTTATTTAATACTTATTACATTAATAATTTTACTAACATAAAATGGCACAAATCATGGAAATTTTAGTTTTCATGGAGTTTTTCTGCAATTTTATAACAATGAATTATTGTTCTACAGTTTAAAACTAACTTTTCAACTATAAACTTAAATATGGTATCAAGATATTTCTCTGCACTGCTGTTGACTGGTAGCATGCACAAATGTTTGGAAGGATTGCCACATTATAATATCATAAATGCTCAAAGTAAGTAAAATTTTTGCATATTAGAAAAAGCCATACAATTGTGTGCAGATCAAGCCCTGTTTATAATGGTTATTCATATTTTTAACACGTCAGTTCGAAATAAAAAGTGCGTTTTTCGCAGCAATTTTTCTGCAACGAACAAGACATTTTCATACTAATTAGAAAAAATATCACTCTTTCAATCATTCGGTTACAAGTTAACGGAAAGTTAGAAAAAAGACACTTAATAGAGAAATTAGAAGCTCTGAACGGCTATAATCACAATAAAAGATAGGCTGTTGTACCAATGTGCAAATTACCTTGTACCGATGCCGATTTTACATAAAACTATCTATTAACAGCTATGACATAATATCGAGTAAAAATTACTTCACACGAGTAATATGATACTTTGTCGTCCACAATAATTAAATCATGTATTTACCTTCAGCCTTCAACACCACCTAAAAATAAATTGCACCAACAGATGATTAACTCACTACAAAAGCGATTTTTCACGTGTACCTCAACTCAACAAACAAATCTTGGGCATTTTCGACAGAAATTGACAGAAGACAGAACGTAATTTTTTTGTAGTTTTTTTATCTATGCCAGTATACTATAGTAGTCTTTGATCTATGTGAAATGAAAAAATGTCTATGGAACAAAAAGCTGTATGTGAATGTTGCCAACAAAAGTCAAAAGATACAATGGTAGAATTTTGTTTACAACAAGCAAGCAGCTTGCTAACACATTTTTATAAATTCGTCAATTATTAGGAATCCAAAACAATTGCATCAATTATCTGTCGCTGCCACTCCTTGCGTCCTATCAAACACCAAACCAAAGATCACTAGAATAAAGGGGCAAGTCCAGGAATGTTCAGATTCAAACTATGGTGATCTTCGATCAATTAGGTACCTCCCTAATAAATAAGATGGTAATAGAGTATTCTCATACATGAGTAAATAGACTGTCTAAAAATGTATTACAGTCAAGTCAACAACCGGTTTGGTCCGGTAACGGCGTCGCTGTCTGTTAACAGATTCTGGCACTTTTGATCAGATATTTTTATGCCACTCATATCATAAAAAGGTTTAATTACTCAAGTTATTAGGTATAACACCTAATTTGACATTGAAAATCAGAAAAATAAAATTGACATTGTATTTGCTATGAACGTAATTTGTGCCGGATTCAAATCTTTATTTTTTATATCTGCTGGCTTAACAGGAACAGGTTTATATGATTATTTTTATAATATACCTAGACTTAGCCTAGACAGGCCTAGACTAAATAAATCGTTATTGGTATCGTTACATTCCAATCTTCTAAGTAATCCATAGGGGAAGGCACAGATAATGATATATAAGGCCAGAAGAAGAGGCTTTTATTATAAAGATGATTCTTAGTAAATAATTATTATACCTTACCGTATGATTGGATTGAACAACAGCATTCAATACCGCAACCTTGTATTCTGCTTACATGACAATGATAAGTAAGCGTATTGTCAGAGTTCTAGTGTTCATGCAATCGCGTGACTGTGATTGCACGAACCTATTTCATCAGCCGTCAAACCTTAATAGTTTGGTTCGTCGTTCATAACTCAATTTTCCTCAAGTAATAATTGTCCACACTTGCTCTTTCCCACAGGTTGAATATAAATGACGCATTATTTTGTTTTCATTTTCAGCTTTTTCTTTTCTGGGATTTGGGACATTTGTCACGCGAGTTTTGGATTTTTTACAACAGGATGACTTGGGATGTCACATTAGGTACGAATAACTATTTTTTCAACCTTTAGACACCTTTGAACCTCTAGAAAATAATTCCAATAAAAACTAGGTCAAAGAGGTCATAAGTACGAAGGATATCGTATAATAAAGTAATAAATAAACGTTCAACTATGTTTTTGCATCGACACGACCTTTGCCATTTTTTCATGTCTTTCAGTTTCATGTCGTAAACAAATGATTCCCTCGTTCCGATTGCTGATTTTTTTAGGGTGACTAACTTTCTGATAATTATTCTATTATTTCTTTAACGAAAGAATTGAAAAACTAGGTACTAAGTGTAAACTTAGTAAGTGATTTTTTGGAGTTGTCTTATAAAATGGTAGGTAATACCTTACATAAAGGTTTTGTATGTAGCCAAGCAAAAAAATAAAATGTTCATACTCGTAAAATACCGACTTGGTATAGCGAAAACTGTCTGTTCAGATACTATACTACTTACTTCTATTAGAAAGTGCAAACTCAAGCTCAGTTATTATGAAGAGGCCATATCAAACACCTATAGATTTGTGATTGTATACCGCAACCATTTTGTAAAACTGCAGAAAACCCTCATCAGCTTAAGAATACTAGGTAAATAATTTTGACAAAAGAGGAATGTCCCAAATTACTGTTCGACGTGAACACACTCGCAAAGGCACCGAGCGTGCGCCTCAATAAAGCGTAATATGGTTGGATTTGTCATATTTTTTTATTGTCCCAACAATCACGAAAGCTTCGCGAAACGAGAATGTTAGTCTAGTCGGCAGGCAGTGTACACAAGTGTAGGCGGCAAACAAACATGCAGCGACCGTACGCGCGTCGATATTTGGCCCCCAACAGTATGGCCGAGGGATTCCACGGCGGTAAAATTTAAAAAAAGTTTTGTTTATTTACCTGATAAAATTAGGTTGCTGCATTTAAAAGCCTCTAAGTAATAGTAGAAAGAAACCTTAGTGTTTAGGTGCTCTGGTGCAATACTTACTAACATACTTATAATACTTTTATTTTTCTTTTAGATTTCGAATATGTAGTTACTAAAAAGCCTAAATCACGCATATGCTTTCTGTCTGCACAAGATCGGCAAGTGATGCCAATAAAAGATCCTGGCTTGAGTCCTTTTATGAGGCGAATGGCAAAAGAAATAAGAGAAAACATAGGACCCGGCACGTATGAAGTAAAACGAAATGCGTTTTCGAAGGTTCAAAACCGAGTAAGTATGTAATTTGAAATATACCTACGACCTATTACAGGGCAAAATCCTCATAATTTAGGATGACAACATCCTAAATTATGAGGATTTTGCGATTAACATCGAGCATTAATAAACAGTCCAAGTTGTTTTAAGACAATAATTAATTCTTCTTGACTTTAAAGTGATAGCTAATAGTAATTTGTAATTCGCAATCTAGTAACTTTAAAGGAAAGAGGTAACATTAGAATATTTTATTGCTGTGCATATTTTGAAATATGTTTTTATTTTTTTACATGTAGTTACATTGTGTTGTGTGCCCTGTCTGTGCTAAATAAATGTATTTTCTTTCTTTCTTCTTTCTTTCTTTCAATGTTTTTGAAGTACTATATTTTCTTGCACGCTTTTCACATTGTCCATGAACAGCGAAGACGTGATCAAACATCACTTCATCAAAGAAACCATAAAAAGTATAAATACCAGCAAAAATATCCTAGTGATCGGTGAGGGTTAACTGTGAATATAATACGGTCTAAATATTGTCTAAACAATTAATACCTAAGCCTTTGTCTAGATGACATTTTGTACCTACATGTCTCCTATTATTATGTGTATCATCATCATCATCACCCTATAGCAGTCCACTCCACTGCTTGACATAGGCCTCTCCAATTGCACGGCTTGTGCATAATTCAAATTCAAAATTCAAATTCAAATTCAAAAAATATATTTTTTCCTCACAAAACAAGACATTACAATATGATACTTAAACATTAAGCTCAATAACTGAAGACAAATCAGAGTCAAGTGTTTGTGAGGAGCTGGTGTCTATTATAGGTATACACCTGTATTACAGATCACCAGGTCCTCACCCCACGAACTCCGGCATAATAAAACAAAAATAACATATACGCAAGAGATTTGGTTTCGCTACAGTTTGATCATCTTGTTAACAAGGAGACACGATATTTGACAAGTAAAAGTAACTAAAATATAAATGGTACAACTATTTGCCCCTTGGTAAGTTAGCATATTATAGATGTATTACAGTATGAGTATGTATGTGTGTGTGTGTGTGTGTGTGTGTGTTTTGCATAGTGTACGGGTGTGTGGCTATGTGAGGTGTGTACATGTAAGCGCTTGGTGTCATGAGCTAGTTTCGGTGTGTATATAAAATACCTATCATTCAGTTGATCCACCACTAGTGGAGCAGATTCTCCGTGGAACTATACTCCAAGCTTTGGAGCCAGTCCCTAACTACAGCCTTACATTTAGTTTTTGTGAGTGGGTAAATTGACAAAATCCTATTTATTTTATTATAGAGGTAACAGCCTTGGTAACAGAAAAAACGGTGAGCAAAACTAGTTTTAAAAGACGGCTTTGTACAGACAATGCCTTTTCGACGGCGTCTCTCAATTAAGTAGGGTCATATGTCAGTAAGGAATGCTGCTTAGTAACCGTGTGCAGAATAAAAAGCTGACGGACCGTAAGAACTTTACTCTGCTTATAGAGTTCGGTAGTAGGGTGATAAAATGGTAAAGAGAGACTCACCTTTAGAACGGCCCTCTGAGCTCTTTCAATTTTCAAAAGTAGAGTTTTTGTTGTACCACCCCAGGCTAGGATACAGTAGCTAAGTTGTGACTGGGCAAGTGCAAGGTAAACTGATTTAATAATGTCCTTATTAGCGATATGTCGTAAATTTTT